>JARHVA010005194.1:692500-1283045 GCA_037957365.1 Torreya grandis | reverse complement strand
ATAATTGCATAAGTTCTATGAGTAAATGAGAAAATTGGTATTGGTATTCAAATCAGGCTATTTAATGAAGCCCCATACCTATATTTCATGCCCTGGATTACCTCAACTACAATCCTAAAATGAGAGGATACAAGTCCCCTGATTATTCTCAAGCTCACTCAATGCATCTAATCCAATAGGTGCATATGGGATTGGAACAAAAAAGGGATCATACTCCATATAATTATCTCATGTTACAATGGTGTGTGTGAAAGACTAATGTAATGTTATATACTAGTGTAATCCTAGTGTAATTAAGTGCTTCAATAATGACATGTGACCTTGGAGATCTATTCAAACTTAGCTCAAGGATACTAGGGATATGTGGACTCTAAATTGAAAAAAATATGTGATTTTATCTCAATTTTACTTAGATATTATGGTGATTTTCAATCATATGATCATTTGATGGATAGTGGTTAGAAAATGTCACTTTATAGTGATAATTTTATATTTCCATATGATGAGACTTGTGAAACATGTGGGATGACCCATTTTTTGAATTTGAATTTGAAAAAATAGCCATTATCTAGCAGGAACATGCAACCAATGGATTTAGACACTACCGACAAGTGGGATATTCTTGAAGGAGTAGCCTTGTCTAAGGAATAAAGACAACTAAAACAAAAGTGTGGATTAGTCTAATATTTTTTTAGGCTACTTAAGATGGTGAATATGGATATTCAAAACTATAAATTGTTTAAGAGGTAAGAGTCATCTATATAAAAGTTAATGAAGGGAATTCAAGGACCATGGAATCAATAATGAGTTAATTGTGTATAAGGAGTGGATATTAATACATTATTTTAGCAATAATCTTAATTTATGTGTCTATAATAGGCAACACTCAACACATTGAGTTATTGAGGGTCAAGAATAAATTCAACCTCTAACCCCCTTTTCCCATTTATTATATTTATTCCTCATTTTAATTGAGTTAGGGTTCTAAGTGAAGATGAAGGCATAAAATAACTCATATAGTAGATAAAAAATTTCTACACAGTCACACAAGACCTATAAATAGAGGTGTACTAGGTCAAAATTCATACAAAGGAAAAAAACCCTTGAAGACATCGATGTACACTACAGATGCCAGTGAAGTCAACCTCATCTGAATAATGTGCCCTTGGTCTAAGGTAAATGTAGAGCCTTATGTTATAAAAAAATTAAGATAGATCTAAAACTTATCTTACATAGTAAATCTAAGATCAGATAAGGTAATCAACCAACATCTATTGTAATAATGTTTATATCAGTAGCATGGACCAAGTTGAATTCACTAAACCTAACTAAGGGAGTACTTATCATACAACACTAAAAGAGAGGGATATAAATCCTCTATAAAATAAGGCTATTGAAATAACCCTAGCTAAGTCTAAATACATGAGATAAAACTAATCTAATGCTCATAAAATCTTGTGGCACAAATTAGGATGGTTTAACATAAATAAATAATCAAGGGATCATGGTAGGCAAATAGGGGCCTAGATCACCTAAGGTGGAAGATGGAAAACAAATAAGACCTATAACTATACTAAGTTTAAGTATATAGGTAATATATACAAGGATTTATACATTTAAAACCTAATAATTTGTGCAGTATCTATCTATCAAAATAAAAATTGAAAAAGTTGGGGAATACTTACCTTTGGGGTGAACTTATCAAGTCTCAATCTCTCCCTTGGCCAATCATGGTTGGCAAGAGGTTGTTGTGAATTTTTAAGGATCACATTATAGATATCATATCTAGGCTAAAATACTCCTACTTTGCATCCAAGACTTCCCATAAGACAAGTTTATCTTCCTTCCAAGGTAAACCCTAAATAATGGCCAACATGACTTATTTTTAAGTAAAAAGTTATTGTTAGGCCTCAAACTAGGTCGACCAGGCCAACTCAATTTTGTAATGTACACTTTGAATCCAACTTAGTTTTGTAATGTACAATTTAAATTTTATAACAGGCTCAACTTGATTAACTTAATAATAAAAGAGGGTGTTTATGTAGTTAGGGGATATTTTAAAGGATAATTGCTTATAAAAATGGATGGATCAGGTTTATTTACTTTGGGAGTTGGATAAGTGGGATTTGTAATGGGTTTAGGTAAATTTGATAAAGTTAACCAATAATCTTGTGAAGCACCAAAGGTCTACCCACCCCTTTTTTGATACACCCTTTAAGGCATGCACTCATAAAGATCAAAATTTGATAGGTTCCTATAAGAGAGAAATCATCAATAAATGATAAATATTTAAAAATATTGTGTATACATATGCCCCACTTCAAGCTCATCACATGTCACATAGGTGTAACATGGGATGGTGCTTCAAGAAAGAACATATCAATGCATAACACTAAACTAATAAATTGCATTAGAAATCATAAAATAAATGAAAGTAAATAATTTATAAATGAGTACCTTACTTACCTTGTTGTTAGTTTGGATAAGAGATATGTGAGAAGTAAATGAAAGAAGCATCCAGTGTGCAGAATAAGAGATGGACCAAAAAAATAAGATAAAATTCAAAACTTTTGAAAAAAAAGTGTGATTAGCACTAAAAATTTCTACAGTGTGAGGATTCCATTAATTCTTTTAGTTTCTCAAAAGAGTTTACAAAAAAAAAGTTATGATCAAAATACATCATTTTTTGGTAAATAACTACAAGGTTTAGAATTTTCAAAATTTAACTATAAAAGGATAATTATCTATCCATTTTGTGTATTTATTTATTGTGGAAATTAGAGCTCTGTGTGACCAAAATTATCAATGAGAGATATGATGGCTCGAATGCAAGGAGGAGGATGAACTAGAGGATATATCATAACTATTTTCAAGATAGTCTAAGTATGGGATGAATTTAATATGGTTTTTGTTTACTTTGGTATTAAAATAAACCAAGTTAGGAAAAGTAAGCATCAGGGTAAATCTGTGTAATGAAATTTTCCCCAAAAAATTTAGTAATAGAGTAAAAATTATGAGTAGTAGTGGGTAGGAGTCAAGGTTGGAAAAATTAATTTTAGGGCATTAATGATGAGCTAGTTAAAAATCATTGCTCAAAGTGAACAAAGTCAAGCTAGTTGACTTCATTAATTTGGGCAAGTTTGTATAAGTGGATAACTATATAGCAGTAGGTTGATCTAGTTAAAATGTCAAGGTTGGCAGATGACATATGCCATGGCCAATTTAATATAAATTTAAGGTGGATAAATTAGTATATAAGGTGGCTAACCTAGTGGTTTTTGAGGAAGGTGGCCAACAATGTATGTTATGGCCAACAAATAGGGTGGTTGACCTAGTATATAAGGTGTCTAACCTCATAGGATTTGAGAAAAGGTGGTTGATGGAATATGTCATGGTTGGATACATATAAAAATAGGGTGGTAAGATTAGTATATAAGGTAGTTGACCTAGTAATATTTGAGAAAAGGTGGCCAATGGCATATGCCATGGTTGATTTCATATAAAAATAGGGTGGCCAACTTAGTATCTAAGGTGGATGACCTAGTAAGATTTGAGAAAAGGTGGCCAATGGTATATTCCATGGTTGAATCCATAGAAAAATATGGTGGTTGATGTAATATATAAGCTACCAATCTATTAGGATTTGATAAAGGGTGGAGAATGGCATATGTCATGGCTGACTACATAGAAAAATAGGGTGTCCAACATAGTATATAAGGTGGATGACCTAGTAGTATTTGATAAAATGTGGTTGATGAAATATACCATGACCAATGACATAGAAAAATATGGTGGCTAAATTAGTATATAAGGTGGTTGAACTAGTATGAATGGTGAAGAAAAGGTAAATTAGGTTGATGAAGTAGTTAGGTATAGTAATTACTTGTATTTTTTAGTTTTTTAATTATATTTGATTATTATTTGGTATAGAGAGTTGATACATTATTTTTTGTTTTATATTTTTCAAAGGTGATGGAGACTTCAAATATTAGTGGGTGTAGTTTGGTTACTTGATATACTTGAGAGATTATTTGTGGTAGATAAAGTGTAATTGATTGCCTTAGGTTTGGGTGGTATTATGGAGTTGTGGTAGATTTCACTTAGTTTGGAGTTAGTTTCCATGTTCTTAGGAACATGGGAATGAATAAGTATGAATTTAAGGTGGGTAGTGGATGAGGATACCATTGACATGGGTATCACCCTTGATGATGTTCATACATTATTTGTAATTATGATTGTAGGATTTCCTGTAGTGTGTGATACACTAAAGAGACATATGCAGAGAGATGGACCTTATCTTTATGGGTGACTAGATCTTGTGATCTAGGAATTTGACTCAAGAGAGGATGGTTAGTATGGTGTTATTTCTAAAATGAAAACAAAATGAAGTAAACACACTAATAGCATAACGTCTTTAGGCCTAGACACTAGGGAGAGCTTAGTTAACAAAAATGAATAAAACACACAAATAGAATGAAAAATAAACCCTCTTTTACCTTCTTTGGATGCTCCAAAATGCTTGTTGTAGTGGCTTTCTCGGCTTGTGCTCATGAAGTCATTGGCAATGGAAAATTGGCTACCTCCATCTCTCCTTGGCATATTTGGCTTTGGCTTGGAATCAATTAGGCATGGTAACACTAGTTGTAATGGATTATTGAAGATATTTGTGCATTATAAATTTGCACCAAAAATATCTTAGAAATGATGTTCATGGCCTCTCTATTTATATATTTTTTCAAATGTCTAGAATCAACCTGAACCATCCATCTTGAGATTGAGATGTGTGGTTAAGGATTAATTCAATTTTTGGAATTGAGTTTGTAATTATCCTCATCATGACATTAGAATAAGGGTAAATTAAGAGGCATGTAGGGCATCATGGAAGGCATTGATGAGGCATGAAGGGCATGAATCCTAATATTTGTGGCATTTATGGCCTAGGGATATCTTCCTAAGAAATGAGGTCACCTGATGATGCAGATATTTAATATTCATTTCCAAAATAAATTATTCAACAATTTTCCATGGAATTATTAATTATGCCTTGATTTGGGCTAATTATCTCTTAAGCATGATTAAACACTTTGTGCACAAATTACTCAGATTGATCAGAATGCCTTGTTATTGGTCTAAAATTTGACTAGATTAGAATTGGAAGGTGATGTTAAATGCATTACATCTATTATCCCATTTAGGATGTTACTAAAAAAAATAATAAAGGCATACGTCTTGTGCATAATATTTTATAGAAAAGAGAAATCAAGAGCACCTAAGTGCAAAATTGGCATTTTGACTCAGAATGATCTGATCAAACTTAGCTGGCCCATAAATTACATTACCCCATTTAGGGATACCTTGGCCAAAATTGGAACTTGAATATGTTAGTTTCACATATTTTAGCATGTTTTAGTATTTTTAGGCCAAATTATACATTTTGGGTGGAAATTGGCCAAAAGCTTGGTTGGAGGTTATTGGTGGCCAGATTTAAGTGTCTACAGTTTGACCCTATTTGGTAAGGCATTGCAAGCTATAAGCATAATAACATCTTCTCAAAGAATGAAAAGGTCATGTATGCCTACAACTACAATGATGATAATCTAACTGTATGATGCCCCCTTGAGGGAATGGTTGGCACAAGTAGGTTGGCAAATGGTCCCTCAAAAAGAAAGAAGCAAAATGAGGGGACCAAAGAAAGGAAAGATGATGGGGTGAAAACACAATTATACTGAAAAAGTAGTCAAAATCATTGAGAATACAAGTGGGATGGTGTATAATGGTTTATCCAAAGGCAATTATAAGAATTTTACCCTGATAGTGGCAACATGATATGATAACATAATGATTTGCCCAAAGGTGATTATAATCATTGAGAAGATGGAGTTACCCTAGTTATGAGAGACAAACAAGATAATAGCATGCCCCTGTATAGGAAAAAAATTAAAGTGGTGATAACACAATTATTTTCCCAAAGGTGGTTATAATCATTGAGAAATGTAGGTGGGATGGTGTGGAATGATTTACCTATAGGTGGTTATAATCATTAGACCTTAATTATGAGAAACATGATAAACTTGGCCAAGGATGATGATAACTTAACAGAGAGGGTAATGATGAATTGGAACAACCTACTATTAGGGATATGCTTGTCTAAACTAATAAAGGTTGAGATTCTTTTGTGTTTAATTACTCTGTGTGGGATATGATTAAGATTGAATCAGGATGTCAGTGTCGAAGAGATGTCACCATTACTGAATAGACTTCTTGAAGCTAAGGTTTTTGTAGCATGTGTCGATAGGCATCATAGTATAACATCATGAGGACTGAATCCTGTAATCCAATACTCAATATAAAATAATGCACCAATGATAGAAACTATGAATATGGATGGATTCAAGTGTAAGTGTGGGCAAAGAATCACCCAATTAACACACATAAATTAAATCAAGGCAACAATGTTGAAAGTAAACAAAAAAATTTACAGAAAAATAATAAAGAAACACTCAATAGAAACCCTACAAACATTGCCCCTAGAAAATAGGTGACAACTTAACAACAAATAAAATGGGGGAATAAAAGAAAAGGAAGGGGGTGGTTGAGTTGTCTCCATATGCACTAGGCAAGTGGATGCAACCTACATAGTTCCATGGATGTAATATCCAATAAAAAACTTTAGGCTAAATGTAGTTCTCCCAGGGAATGGGAAGAATGTGATAACTGATGAAAACAAATAGAATGGATGTGAGAGAAGAAGAGGAATGGTCAATGTTTTTATTTTTTTCTAATAAATTTTCATATGTTTTTGGAATTGTTTTGGAGTATCTTAACTCAATCGAGAATGATGAGACACTAAATGGTTCAAGCTCATAAAATGGCAAGAGTATTCAAACTTAGGTTGCTCACAAAATGGTGAGAGTGTGGCTTAGGTTGCTCACAAAATGATAATAGTGTGGCTTAAGTTGCTCGTAAAATAGTGACATCATGGCTTAGGTTGCTCACAAAATGATGAGAGTGTGACTTAGGTTGCTATCAATATGGTGAGAGCATGGATTAAGGTGACTAAGATGACCTTAATAAGTATTAAGCACTGCCTACATAGTCCTAGAGTAGAACCTCAAGTCATTGTAGTTATACCCTTACAATGGAGGAATTTGACTAGTGTAGCAGTTAATTCAAACAAAACAGATACAATTGGTAAAAAAACATAGTATGACATAGGAAGTAGTGAGTTGGTATGTCAAAGCTTTATGTTTCCCTTACTTTTCCCATAGGTGGTTATAACCAGGACATAATGGCATAGATCAATTGTACTAATTTTCCCAAAAGTAGTTATAATTAATACCAAAACTAGTGGTAAAAAAGGAATAACAAATGAAGGATGCAACTACCAAAACTTCTATCACACTATCCCAAAATATGATCTCTATCTAAAGTAGTAAAACTAACTCATGAAACTGATCAGATACCTCAATGCTAAAAATGCATAACAAATGGGAAAGACCAAGGTCAAATGAGCTAGGCTTTAGAATACACTAGGTCAATAGAATGGAAATGGAAAATGGATACATTGAAGAGGATGGGTAAGGATGATATTTTTATAAAGAAGAATAGTGATAAAATGGCATAACTAAAATGGTCCTTATAGATAATACACCTTAGCACTCAAGAATAGTACCATTTGAGATGAATAATATTCATCAACTCAAGAAGTTCGTCTCGGTCTAGTGTGGCAATCCTATATGCTCCTAATCCATAATCTGTAGTGATGATGAAAGTCCCTATCTAGTTTGATTTGAATTTCCCTTTATGCTTCTTCTCAATCATGGTATTCTTTTGGTTTTCTTTAAGAACAAGATCACCAAGTTCAAATGTTCTATACTTAATACATTGATTATAGTGGCCTTTGAGTTGATTCTAATATGCTTGAAGATTATTGAGTGTTGTTATGTGTTTCTCATCTAATAGGTCTAGCTCTTGTAGGTAAGTTATTCGATAGTCATGATCATCTAGGACATGCTTGAAAGAGATGTGTAGTGAAGGCAATTCAACCTCAATGGGAAAGATGGCTTCAGTACCATAAACAAGTGAGTATGGAGTGGTTCTTGTGGGGGTACGATGATTGGTATGGTATGCCCAAAGGGAAAGGAATATTTTAAGGTGCCAATCATGACCATTATCATTTATACAATTTTAGAGAGTATTGACAATGGTTTTGTTGGATGCCTCAGCTTGGCCATTACCTTGAGGGTAATATGTTGTAGAAAAATGTTATGTGATGTTATATTTAGTACATAGCTAGTCTACATCCTTATTCTTGAATGATCCTCCCTTATCAGATATAATGTCAGAGGGGATACTATAGCAGCAAATAAGATGGTTAAAAATGAATTTGGAAATGTACTTTTCAATCACGTAAGTGAGGGGTATAGCTTTAACCCAATTAGAGAAATATTTAGTGGTGGTAAGGATATGTTTATGTCCATCATATGAAGTGAGGTTAATCTTCCCAATGAGGTCAAGTCCCCATGTAGAAAATGGCCAAGGTGTGAACATCAGTTTTAGAGTTTTTATAGGGGCATGAATTAGATTAGCATGCCATTGACATTTGTCACACTTTTTTACATATGTAGTAGCATATGTGTCAATTGTAGGCCAATAATAACCAGTACATAAAAGCTTTTTGGATAGGAGTACCTTGATGGAATGAACACCACATACTCCATGAACTTCTCTTAATGCTAGTGTAGACTCTACCAAAGTTAAATAATGAAGTAGATTTCCATTAAAACTATGATGGTAAAGGGTGGATCCAAGAAAAGTATAACGAGTGAAATGATGAATGAAGGCTTTGGTTTTTTTTTGAGATAGGTTAGGTGTTATAACTTGGTCATGAAGGTAGTTGTAAAGGTCTAAGTACCAAATAGAATTAAGACCAATAATATCATAAATCATGGCAACAGTTGAAGGTTCATGAGCTGGTGCTGACAAATTATTGATGAAAAATTGATACTCTCTATCTTTATCTATTTGTTGAATCAAATAGCTAATAGTAGCCATGGCATCTATAGTTTTGTTAGTATCCCTTAGTATGTGCTCAACAATGGCTTTATATGGAACCAGCTTGTTGTCTTTGGTCTAAAAATGATTTGTGACCTAATTGATGATTAACTGAGAATCACCATAAATTTGGAGATGAGATATGTTCCAATGCACAGCCTATAAAATTCTTAAAATAAGTGCTTCATACTCAACCATGTTATTTGTACAAGGAAAGTTGATTCTAAATTATTTAGGGATTAGATCTCCCTATGGTGTAATAAATAATAGGCCTACCCCTGATCCATGCATAGTAAATGAACCATCAAAATATAACTTCTATGGTTGCTCCTCAAGGGGTATGTTAATGATGGTCATTAAGGATTCATCAAAAAATTGAAATGTGAGTGGTTTTTTGTCTATGTGAGGTACTTTAGCAAGCTAATCTATAAGAACTTGTCCCTTAATTACCTTCTGATTGACATACTTTATGTCAAACTCATTGAGAAGCATGATCTATTTTTCCATTCTACCTTGCAAATCTATTTTAGATAGTAGATACTTGAGTGGATCTACTTTTAAAATGACTATGGTCTTATTATTCAATATGTAATAGTGAAGTTTTTGAGCTGTAAAGACCATGGCCAGACAAGTTTTTTCAATAGGTGCATAGTTATGTTCATATGTAACCAAGGTACAACTTAGGTACTATATGGCATTCTCTTTTCCATTGTCATCATGTTGAGCCAAGAGTGCCCCCAAAGCATGGTTGGTAGCTGATAGTTATAAAAAGAATGGCTTTCCTGGCATAAGAGGTAATAAAATAGGCAGATTAACAAGATAGTCTTTGAGTTGTTGAAAAGTTGTTTGGAAGTGATCATCCTAATGAAATACAACTCCCTTATTTAAAAGGTGTGTAAATGGATGACACTTGTCTACTAATTGAGAGATGAAGTGTCAGATTGATTGGATCTTACCTTGCAAACTATGGAGTTACTTCAAATTGGTTGGTGGTGGCATCTCAGTTATAGCATAGACTTTAGCCAGATCAACCTAAATACCTCTATGAGACATGATGAAGCCAAGTAATTTACCTAAAGTTATACCAAACACACATTTCTTTAGATTGAGTCTAACTTTTTACTCCCGTAATCTTTCAAATATCTTACATAGCACTACTAGATGGTCAGCCATGGTTTTGGATTTTCCTAATATGTCATCAACATAGTCTTCAATAATATCATAGATCATATCATGAAAAATGACAATCATGGCCCTTTGATATGTAGCTCTAGAATTTTTAAGGCCAAATGGCATTACTTGATAACAAAATGTTCCCCATGGAGTAGTGAATGTTGTTTTATGTTGGTCTTCTAATGATATTCTGATCTGGTTGTATCCTAAAAATCCATACATGAGTAAAATCATTTCATAACCTATCTTGGAGTCAATGATCATGTTGATATTAGGCAAGGGAAAATCATCTTTAGGACAAGCTTTGTTGATGTCTCAAAAATTAGTATAAATTATGATCCCTTCAAGCTTTTTACTAATAGGTACCACATTAGAGATCTATTTTGAGTAGTCAATGGATCGGATACATCATGCTTCTAAGAGTTTTTCTGACTCTTTCTTTACCAATACAGTAATGCAAGGATACACCTTATGTAATTTTTGTTTTACCATTTTGGCATCAGGATTAACCACAAAGTGGTGCAAAACCAAAGTAGGGTCTAAACCTGGCATGTCAAAATAGGCCCATGCAAAGATATCTACAAATTATTTTAACAGAGTTGTAAAGATGTCATGTTTCTCCTCAATGAGGAATGCCCCTAATTTTATCCATTTTAGGTCTGATGGAGTCTCGATATTTACCTCTATTGTATCTTTGACTAGAAGGGTTGAAACATCTTTTAGGATAGTAGGTAGTGACTTGAACTATTGAATTATGTTAGGGTCCTTTGTTAGGACTTGCTCTTCAACTTGTCTTAAGCATGATGAATCTAATTCCCCTAATGGGAGATCTATCCATGTGACAACAACTATTAGAAATTTTTGATGAATTTAATCAAATATTTGGTGTTGCTCAAATTTAAACTCAGATCCATAGGCAAGTTCATCATTGGTGGTCTCCTAGTCTCAATTTGAAGAAGAATGAACACCCCCATCTAATGGCACCTAAAATAGGTTTTCACCACTAGACTAGCCTTTATCTTTAATTTTTCCCTGGTTAGAAAGTGCCTCAAAGAAGTTTTCACTTTGGGACCTGAATTTTTTACTTATTTGTTTTTGGCTAAGGGTGTTCACTTGCTCTCCAAAATAAGCTACAGGATCCAATGTGATTGAGAATCTTGATTTGTGATCTCCCAATGAAATGTTATCTCTAAGGCCTAAAAAGTCATAAAATGCCTCATCATTCTAGAACTCATCAATTGGTAGACTTGATTCTTGTTGGTCCCAATCTATCAGTTGGGGATAATATAAGGGCAATGGGTTGTGATGAATGGCCAAGGTAAGGGTATAAATGGCCTTATTATCAAACAGGTTGGTTTAATCTAGGTTATCAAAGGTGAGGCTATGATCAGACTTTGCTTCACTATTGGCATTATCATCAATAGTCATTGATGATGGAGTTTGAATAAGATATGTGGGGTCACCCCCAGGTGGTTTGAATCCAAGTCCATAAGGTATTTCATACTTAGTCATGGAAATTGGCTCGATGGTTCCTTATTAATTCAATCTGAGGCCTCTTCCTTCATAATTGTGACACTCCATGATCCTATTAGGAATAGGATATTTTTCTTTTTTATAACAATTAGTTTGGTTTTCATTGTATAACCATGATTCATCCCCTTCAAGAGGGTTAAGTCCTAAGCTAGATATTGGTGTTTATGTGACAGGTCCCTTATCTTTATTCTTTTTTTACCAATGCATATATGGGATGACTTTAGGTCTTCCAAAGGTTTTCAGATTCTAAGGAAGATTAGCAATATGAAATGTATCATGGGTCACATACTCTCTCGATCCATTATCTAAAATGGTGAAATGATTAGAAGTTTCATGAGGTAGCATGTGGGAAAGAGAATCCAAGGTATTAAGATCTATGCAATTATCTAGTGAAGGATCAATAAGTATCACTTTTCCTTTATCCTACTTGGAACTTGGATCACGTTGTAATGATAATTATAGCTTTGAAATTTGGCCTTAAAATGTTTGTAGTATCCATATGGGTGTAAATCTCCTAGAATATTCACTTCCATCCCTGAGTGGGAAAACTTGATACATTGATGCAGTGTTGATGGGACTTCATGAATCTCATGTAACCAAGGCCTACCTAGAAGCATATTGTATGATACTCAAGGTCAAGTACATGGCAAAGTGTATCATGGGTCACAAGCCCAATGATAACTAGCAAACTAATGGTGCCTTATGATTATCTTTCTTGATTATCATAGGCTTTGATAGTTATTATTTTTGGCTAGAGATCTACTATTATGTACCCAAGAAGCTTGATGAACTTTAGAGACACTATGTTGAGGCCGGATCCATTATCTATAAGGACATGTTTCAATTTATGCTATTTTGTATAAAATTCTATGTATAAAAAAATATTATGGAGTGGGCCAAGGGAAAATATATCACTTTGGTTGAATGTGACTTGTTGGGTTGGAACTAGGTGTCTAACCAAAGCTTAAAATTGATCAGGGGATATATCACTAGCAACCATGGATTGGGTCAAAAACTCATTCAAGATGTTATTATGGATTATTAACATTCAAAAAAAATCTAAAATAGAAATTTATGCTGGTGTCTTTTGCAATTATTCCATAATATCAAATTTCTTGTCTTGGTCAGTAGTGAATGGATTATTCTGAGACTGAATGGTTAGATGGATAATAGGCATAGTAGCAGATGATTATGGGCCTATGATAGTAATCTTTGACCTCTAATTTGTGATTTCACAATCAATATTAGATACCAGACCCTTATTACTAACAAATATTTGGAATGGTGTGAGACTAGTTAGGATAAGTCTCGATTGTCGGTGCACTTACATGTGGTTAAATGGCAAGGATGAGTTGTTGATATAAGGTTCCAAAGGGGAATTCCTAGTTTTTTTATTTTATTATATGTATTCCCAAGTTAAATAAGGATTATCCATGTAATTTAGCTAAATATTATTATTTATCAATGGTCTAGGTGGATTAGTGTTTGGTCTAGGATTAATGGAGATGTTATTAACACTACCCCTTGCAATATGACCTACAACCTTGTTGTAGTCATGTGCAACTGCATGGTAAGTTTGTTGGTTGTTACCATTTTGACCTTGGTTTTATCCATTTTTATACCATTATGGGTTTTTCTATTGATTTTTTTAAATTTTGTTGGTTTGGCCTTTGATTTTGGTACTATTAATTTTATTACTACATTGATCGTAGTTATTGTTGTTACTGATTATTTTGTTGTTGTTGATTTTTATGTTAGGGAAAAGGGTTTTGATAAATACCAAGAGTTTGATTAGAAGTGTAAGCACCATTATCCAATTTTATCTCCCTATTTTCCAACATACTTTTAATTAAATGCTTGATTTGGACACATCTTCGTAGATTATGCCCATTGACCCAATGATAGTCATAGAATTCATTTTCATTGTACCAATTAGGATAAGGAATGCCTTGAAGATAATGCTTTGGTATAGGCCAACTAATCAAATTAATGGCAACAAGTTTGTGAAATATAGACTCAATAAGTTCTCCTAGGTCACTAAAGACACAACATGCAGACATAGTTCTTCTAAGAAGAGTGACTTGTAATGGTAAAGGTTGTTTTATTTGTTGTGTACATTTTGGTTATTGTGATTATAGCATTGGTTGAGTAGGAGTAAGCTAAAAAGGTGATGTAAATGATGTTTTCACTATTTGTACATGATGGGATTTGATTACTCCATTTCCCACAACATTCTTATTATGGTTGAATTGCTTCAGTCTTTCATGGTTATTGGCCTATGCTGATTACAATGTTGATGCTTAAATTGGATGTTGGTCATTTCTCTAATTGGTACCTTGATTTTGATTAGTTAAATTAATCTTTATGACTCCTTTATGGATGATCACTTGCTCAATCAACAAGCCTTTGTCAATGATTTCCTTGAAAGTATGTACACATTGTAGTTCTAAATGACAAGCTATCTCAATGTGAAAATTTTTGATAAACACAGTGGCTAATTGTTTATATGGTAAACTATGGGTGAAATGGCTTGCAAAGGCTCTTCATCACTATAAATAACTTGAAAAACTCTCACTAGATTTTTACTTTGCTTGCGTTAAGTCCACTAATGAAACCTCATGCTCGAGATTATAGAAAAAATGTTGCACAAACTTATCAAAAAGATCATCAAAATATGTTACTAAATTTTTGGGAAACTTCAAAAACCACTCCAAGGCTTATCTAGCCAAGCTCCTTGGAAACAATAGCAAAAGGTATATGTCGTTATATGTCACTGGCTGACATGTGATAAAGAATTTGGTTAAATGAGCCTTAGGGTCACCTTTCCCTTTGTATTTATTGAATTTTAGTGGTTTGTATCCTGGAGGAAATGGTATCTGCAAATGCTCCATGTTAAATGGATAGGAACATATATCATCCAATTTAAACTTTTTAGTTTGTTTACTAGCTTGAATGGAAGCAATTGTATCCTTCATCTATTACAATTCTTGGGATAGGAAAATTGAAGGAATATTGGTTTGAGGGATAATTTAGGTAGATGGTTAGGAGGTCACAAGTGGGACACTTTGACTAAGGTAGGATGGAGATATATGTTGGGTTACATTGGTTTGGTTGGGGAATGGACTAGGAATATGCGTACATGGATTAGGATGTACTTGAAATTACATAATTGGTTATACAATATTCTAGTTTGGGTTGGTGATAAAGGTTTGACTTAGAGGATTTTGTGGTTGGGATAGAGGGATATAATTGTATTGTGTCTATTTTGGTTGAAAAGGGACATGTTACTGACTAATCAAAACTTTTTGTTGAGTGGGAACTTATGGACCAAGATCTTATCTCTAGATTTGTGGCACATTTTAAACCAATGGTTGTTTAGTAGGTACCTGAGAAACATGGGGACCTCTTTATTGTATGAATACCTATGAGGAAGTGAAAGTAAGTTATAGATTTAGAATCTATCATTGACCAATATTTTCACATTGTTGACTAGTCATTGCTTGGTTTTGGATTGGCATATTAGTCTACAATTGAAGAGGTACTTTCATCATTACCTGGTAGGGTGGAATATTAGTTACCCCTGATTGAGGTGGCAATGTATTTGTCCTCTATTGTGTTGATGCACTAGATTATTCCTATTGTTATGGAATACTACTCGTTACTTGTTGAGGAGGATTATGGTTCATCATATTCTATCACTGAGGTGTGACATTAGTCATTGTTTGATTACCTAATCCCATAGATTGTATTGAGGAAGTAGTTAGTTAAGGTTGGGGTGTAGAAACTCCTACTCCTTGGTATGATGACCTATTCATAAGATTAACTATAGGCATATGTTTTTGGCTAATTGTTTGCATGTTAGTACCACTTTGATCGAGACTGGGCATTGTTTGCACATTATTTACTATGTTTGGCTCACTATTCTATGTATAGGCTGAAGACACTTCTTCAATAATAGGCATATAAATCAAGTTATCTATTGAAGTATTTTATATGAATGGGTTAAAATTTATATTCTCTTATCTAATTAACTCTATCAACACTCCTGTTGAAGGAACTAGGTCAATAAGAGGCTTACTTACCATGTTCATCTGATTCAAATCACGTCCTAGATTCAGGTAGGTTTGATATGCTATCTACATTTGGTTAAATTGATCTTCCATGATGTTTTTGCCTCAATCAAATATATTAGGATCTTGGTACGTTGTTTTTACTAGAGCCATAGGATTGCTAGAATAAGCCTATTGATCGTAAATGATATTATGGGGTACTCTTACTAGACTTGGTAAATTTTCATGAGAGAAGTCTATTGGAAACTTGGCCCCTACCTCTTTGGCTCTAGCCAAAATCTCATCTTTGTTCTCTAACAAATTTCATTCAAACAAAAATAGATCATACATCGAAGTTGTATTAGTATAATATGACTATTGAAGTACTAGCTCTTCCACTATAGTTATTGTAACTAGGTATTATACAATTTGCTCTTAGTCTTTTTTTAAATAAGGTGGTGTGTTAACCAGATAGTTAGCCAACAGATCTTGGCTTTGTGCTCTTGATTGAGTATTATAAGAGGGATAAGAATCTATCTCATAAGTAATATTATCTACATATGGGTCTTACACCATTTCTTCCTGTACAACTACATTACTAATCCCCAAATTGTACATGAGTCCACTACGAGTGTAGTAATACATGTTGGGATCCATAGTCAATGCTTTTATGATAAAAGGTCAAAGAGTTATACAAACTCTAAAAAGGACAATATCTAAAATAGATGATGTTCCAACTTGGTCTATATTCATCAAAAGTATCAAAAGGTTTATGTAATTTTTTATGAAGAAATAAGCTAGTGTGAAATATCTAATGTTTCACTGTTCACACAAAGATAAGGAAGTAAATGGACCTAAAATCAAAATGCCAAACTCTAAGGTCAAAGTGTTTCAAATCAGTCTAATCTAGGAATTTAAAAGTTTTATAGGTCTTTTGGCCAAATGTGGCATCAAAATCTAGGCTCAAACAAGGCATGTTCTAGGACTCTTGGCCAAACAAAGTCAAAATCTAGACTTTGAAATAGATTAAAGTTTTAATCTAATGGATTTGAAACACTTCTAACAAACACTAGGAATTTGATTCTTGGATATGAACTTGATCAACTAGGTATAAGGTATGAAACAAAAAGGCACTTTAGAAATAGTTTATTTTCTCACAAAAAATGGTATAAAACATGGTTCTTTTGACAAACAAGCTAGACAAAGGTGATCAGTATAACTATGCTTTAGATAAAGGATCACAAAAGTACACTCAGATTGGTCTAAAAATGTAAGAACAAATTTGAAACACTATGAAATAGGGTCTATGAAATAATATCTTAAATGCTTTGGGTAGTGTAATGACACTATACTACCCAAAAGGTGTGACAAAAAGGTTTGTTTCAAAAACTCTCTAAGGTAAAGATGTTTTCCTACAATTTTGACAACATAACACTATTTTTATTGATTCAAAATGTTGTGGTGTATAGACTCAAAGTGCAAGTGTTTAACACAAAATGGATTAAGTCTATCAAGTGATTATAATGATTATGAGTCTTAAATGGCCTTCAACCCAAATTATAAATTGAACCTAAGTTCCCTCGAGTTTAGTGTAAATGGAAAACCCACTTAACACATCAACCCTATGAACTTATAGTTTTGAATTTAGATTATAAGCGAAGGACTCAAACAACTTTGGTAAAGGTTTAGACTTAATTGGACAGCATAATTATGCCAAAGTGTATGATATGACTCTCAAGATTTTGATGAACTTTTGAACAAGGCAAATTGATGATCTCATGTGGGTAGCATAATGCCTCTTTGTTTAAAGGAAAATTTGGACTATGGGGTTGGTTTGGATTGTTTGTTTACACCAAGTTTTGACTTCAAACAAGACTTTAATCTAGGACAAGACCACCTAATTAATCACTCTTAAATCCTAAACTGGCAAGGTTGCTTGGTATTATTGGAATCTATTAATATACATCATTTGAGAGGATTTTAAGTGTTCATCCAAAAGTAAATGCACATTATATAGTAGAGTTTTTACACCCCCCTTCTCTCAAATGATAGTACTATGACATGGACCTTGAGGCACACCTTACACCAATAATACTTTAATGATAAGTGGGGATTTATCTAAGATCTAACAAGTTTCCAAATGATTTAGGGGAATCAATTACACAATGACTTTCATGCCAAATAATGCAAAATAAAAGCATAGATTTTGGGTTTGTATCACTTGGCTTGTTTCAAAAATGTCTAGTCCTTTTTGCAACCACTACATCCTATTGTTTGCTCAATGTAGTACGATGTCCAAAGTGCCACTACATCCCATGTGTAACTCTAAAGGAGCCAAATGAAGTCAATGCTAGGACATGAAACCCTGGGTAAAAGCTTCCCTAAATAACTTATAGGAGGCGATGAAGTCCCCCTTACAAGCCAAGTTTTCATAAAAATAAAGAAAGCATGAAAGTAGAAAGACTTTAAGGTCATTTTCAAGGTCACCCAAACTTTGATGATTTTTTTGGGAGTGCTTTAGATTACTTTCTTTCTAAGCCTTAGACTAGGATACTTGCAATAGGAATGGTGTTTTTGATTTTAAGGGTTCCCTAAAGGGGACAAATGGAAGAGCATACATACAACATCCCTCTTTTTTCCAAATAAAATTTAATCTAAACAACTAAGTAAATACAAAAATATTTGAAAAGGTGAGTTCATTTTGAAGCCCAAAGGGAAAGTAAGGTGGTGTTCATTTGACCCCTTGGTTTTAGTTCTAACTTTGAAAAACATTCACCATAAACATTTAAATCCTTTTGTTAAACACCAAAATAAGGTTCCTAATTGATTTTTAAGCATGCAAAAGGTGATCTAAAACATGTTTTTAGTAAATATAAAGCTTGGTCCTATATCAAAAATGTTAGCTTGTCCTTTAGCTTTGAACCTCTTTTTGATTTGAAATAATAAACTTTAGAAAAATAGCTCTTGGGTCTGTGTTTTAAGAAAAACATAGTGACCAACGTTAGTTTATATAATCGATGATGATGATATTTTCTAACCAATGTTGGTTATCTAACTGACATTGTTTATGCCAATGTAACTAACAATAGGTATACAACTGATGTTGGTTTTGCTAACTGACGTCAGTTAAGATATGCAATCGATGTCGGTCTTACTTGTTGATATCAGTTACTATGTAAAACTGTGGCAAACAAAAATGGCAAAATAAAGTTAGAAAATAAATTTACAAGAGTTTTAAAGGTCTAAATGAATATTTTGAACTTGAAAATTGATCTTCTTTAGGTGTGAAATGCATCTAGTCCCACTAGACATGCCATAATGTGATCTAGGAATTTGACTCAAGAGAGGATGGTTAGTATGGTGTTAGTTCCAAAATGAGAAAAAAAATAGCATAACATCTCTAGGCCTAGACACTAGGGAGATCTTGGTTAATAAACATAAATAAAATACATAACTAGAATGCAAAAGAAACCCTCTTTTACCTTCCTTGGATGCTCTAAAATGCTTGTTGTAGTGGCTTACTCAGCTTGTGCTCATGAAGTCCTTAGCAATGGAAGCTTGGCTACCTCTATCTCTCCTTGACACCTTTGGCTTTGGCTTGGAATTAATTTGGCATGGTAACACTAGTTGTAATGGCTTCTTGAAGATATTTGTGCATTATAACTTTTCACCAAAAATAGCTTAGAAATGATATTCATGGCCTCTCTATTTATAGATTTTTGCAAATGTCTAGAATCAACCTGAACCATCCATCTTGAGATTGAGATGTGCAGTTGAGGATTAATTCAATTTTTAGAATTAAGTTTTTAATTATATTCATCATGACATTTTAAGAAGGAGAAATTAAGATGCATGAGGGCATCATGGAAGGCATTGATGAGGCATTGAGGGCATAAACCCTGATATTTGTGGCATTTATGGCCTAGGGATATCTTCTCAAGAAATGAGGTCACCTAATGATGCAAATATTTAATATTTATTTCCAAAACAAATTATTAAACAATTTTCCATGGAATTATTAATTATGCCTTTATTTGGGTTAATTATCTCTTAATCATGATTAAGCACTTTGTGCACAAATTACTCAGATTGATCAAAATGCCTTGTTGTTGTTCTAAAATTTGACTGGATTGGAATTGGAAGGTGGTGTTAGATGAATTAGATCCATTATCGCATTTAGGATGTTATTGAAAACAAATAACAAAGGCATAGATCTTATGCAAAATATTTGATAAGAAAGAGTAATCCATAGCACCTAAGTACAAAATTGGCATTTTGACTTGAAATGATCTAGTCAAAGTTATTTGGCCCATAATTTGCATTACCCCATTTAGGGATACCCTAGCCAAAATTGGCACTTGAATATGTCAATTTGACATCTTTTAATGTGTTTTAGTTTTTTTAGGCCAAATTATGCATTTTGGGTGGAAATTGGTCAAAAGCCTGGTTGGAGGTTATCGATGGCTAGATTTAGTTGTCTACAAATCTAAGAAATATACTTAAATGGTCTTATGAGTGTGCCTATTAAATGTATGTTCCAATAATTATGTATATCTATAAGGCTATTATAGGATTTTTGATAGCTTATTTGATCTATCATAAGTCAGATGGGAAGGTCCCACTATATATTATTTCACTATGCAAATCCATGTTAGAGTAGGGCATGATGTATGACTTGGGATCTATGATTTGGGTGCAGTTGGTGTATGATTATTATATTATTATTTCATGAGAGCATATGACAATGTGCCATATTATTTTATTGAGTAGTTAGATTTATGAGATATTTTTGATGTATCATCCTATGGGATTGTTGTATGTAGTATATGTTTCCTTATTGTGTGTGCAATGATGGGCATAAGATCAAATGTTATATGTTATACCATATGCCCCAACATTACATATGATCACATGGGGAGAGATTATTTGGATTTTGTATCAAATAATTATAGATACTTGAACCTCATGCTCAAGTTCCTTTCAAGTGCAAGTTTGTGCAAGGATTACATGACATATCCCTTATTGGTGGAGCCACATTTAATGCCTCAATTATTAGGATAGTTTGGGTTTCCACACCCAGATGATCCTATAATATTGTAGGCATTCTAAGCATTACATGTGAGGGAGTGTTTTGGTGTGAGGGGTACAAGGATACCATCATATGTCCCTATCATATGGCTATGCCAGCCAAGACATGGGGGATGATGACACTGGTGATAGGAAAGGGATATAATAATGACTAAAAAAAGAAAAGATTTTATGGTTGTTTAAAAATAGAAGATATTAGATAAACCATGATGGTTATGGAGATAGATGCATGCTCTACTACAAAAGTATACACAGCCACAAGAACCACCAAAGAAACCACCATAGGCTCTACCATAGGGAGATCCACAAGGTGATCCACAGGGATATCCTGTAATGTAGCCTATACTATTTTTTTTATTGTGAGGTAGATTCATAGTGGACTACATCATGCTCATGTGATTCAACCTAGCCATTATAGAGGTTTTACACCATTGTATATCCATGTTTTGTAATAAATACTTAGTGTTTGAGTAGATAGAGCTACCATTGGTAATTAGGTTATGTTTTGTTAAAATTGTGATAATATATAGATTAATATACATGATATATAGATTTAGTATTTTGGAGATATATATGTGATATTTAATGTACATTTGGTTTTGTGTTTTGCATATTTTAAAATGGAAGAGGATATATGGTCATTCATGATTGAGAGACTACACCATGATGTATTGGATGGCATTCTACCTCAACATGATACGACATAAATGGTTAATCTTGTGGTGCCTTCAACATCTATGTATGCTAGTTGTTTTTTATTAGTAAATGAGGTATCTCAAGACTTTTAAATACTATTTGATACATAACAAGTGACATTACCTCTAGGTGTAGGTGATGGGGAGATACAAGTTTGTCAATCACTAGATTAATATTGAACTATGCATTCTGAGATAGTGAGGTAGTTAGCATAGGTGTATGGTTAGGTGACCCATCTACAAGCATATGTGGATAGACTAAGGTCATGCATAGATTAAATTCAATGGATTATTTTTAGAGGGAAGTCACAAGATTCTATGGGTAGTGTAGCTCATCCACCACTAGATAAGTAGAGTGGGCCATATCTATAGAGCTATTTTTGTACTATGATTATATCATGTGATATTGTATAAAAAATTATCCTATTTATATATAGATATGTTTTTTTGATGATTAATGGATGTTATGTATGTACTTACTTTATTTCTAGCACATATATTGATCTTTATGTATGCTATGGGAAAATCTATGGTGTATGTGTTTGTTATTTTCTATTAAATGTTAACAAATGCATGGTTACAAAGAATGATAAATAAATAAAATTGGGGGAAAAAATGTGAAACCAAGTTTAAAAGATAACACATGTCAAAAGTGAATAAAATGGAAGAAAAACAAATCGTAAAAAGAATGTAAGAATTTAAATGAGGAATATAAATGTAATCAAAGATATGCAAATAGAAAATATCAACTTAGACAAATACTATAAACAAAAATATGTAAATAAGAAATATCAATGTAAACAAATATATGAATAAAAAATCTATCAATGTAAACAAAGACATGCAAAAAAAATATGTAAATAAGTGAGATATGTAATACGTGAGAGCAAAAGTGGAAATAAAAGTGATAAACCAAACTTAGTGTTTGTGTTTAATTGACAATGTAGACTAGTATAGTTATTTGATGACAAAACATGGCATGTAGTTTGTATCAGAGAAAAAAGGGATATTATATGAGGAAGGTTTGGTCCTATCCAAGGTCTTACACTACAACTCACAAAATGATAACCAAAAAAATATAAATTATTTATAAGAGATAAGGGAGTCTTGTGAGGAAGACCTAGTCCTATCCAAGGTCTTACACTATAATTGACAAAAGGAGAACTGAAAATGTATGATCACCTATGAAGCACTATGCATCAAATGAAACATCAAGAATGATGTTTATTAAAAAATGGATTGAAAATAATTACATATATGTTTTATTAATCCTTGGAATAAATGAGACATACAAAGCAAAATGTGCAACTGCTAATATTTTGTTTGGACAACAAAGCCTTAAGATATTCTTTCAAGTAGACATAAAGTCATTGGCTAATGATTAAAGTAACTAAATCATCTCATAAAGGTTATTTATATAGAGAATTAAAATGGGCTTACCTTCCCATGACATGTTCCCCATTCCTTAGGACCTTTTATAGAGACATATTATCCTAGTCTACTAGCCTACCACACCCTAATGGACATTGACTCTATCATGAGGCAAATAATGGATTTTAAGCTTCAACTAGAATAGGAGATGTGTTAAATAAGAATCATGTCTTTTGATGTAATTTTTACTTTTGACTCTCTTTTTTTACCTTTAGATCATTGCCTTTTGTTTAAATGATTTAGATTTTAACTTTTATGGAGTTTTCTATTCCTCCTCCATATGGATTCAGAAGAACCAAACATGAGTGGTGTAGGTGAAAAACATAAAAGAGCCTATACTTTGGTTACAAGAAAAAAGAATTAAAAACTATGTCATCTTTAAAGATGCTTAGACTTACCCACAAGGAAGTATGCAATCTCAAGACTAAATGTATGTGTGCTTAAGATGAGATAAATTTATATGGGATAAATGGGGATCATAAGAGATCTATGTAATAAATGGTACAATGATGAATATGATTTATATCTTATCATAATAAAAATAAGATAGTGTAGGGTGTGGTCTAAGAGCCATGTCACATAAATATCTATACTATTTAAAAAATTATCTAACATTAACATCCATGTAAAGAAAAATCATCCCAAGAGAGGGGAATATAAGTGTTTAGAAAGTATGTAATGAAATGTAACAAAATTATTAAAAATTAAATATACAAAGATTCATGACTTGTAAATCAAGAATCATGAATGCAAAGGTATTAGTGTAAATATAGAATAAAAGATTAATATAATAAGAGATAAGTTATGCATAAAAAATGCTATAATGAAGTATGAATGTCAAAAACCACTCAAGTAGAAATATGAGGCAGTATATCTTTACTAAGATATGTGTGAGGACTTCATGTCACATTGTCTAAATGGAGAATGTAGGTATGATAGAAGAATAAGAATAGGTTTGAGTATGTGTAATCTCTTATTAATGGTAATCAATGCAAATAACTGGTATAAAAATATGACTAAAAAATAATCTAATCTCTGGGATGATGAATGGAGTGGGGAAGGCTTAGCCTTTACCCATGAATGACCCTATGTATGGTAATGATAAGGTGATGGTGTAGGCCATGGAAAATCATGGAAATGTTTTTTTAATACTATACACCTATTTATATGATGTCTAACACACTAATTCCAAAGACAATAGACTTACCCATGTTTGGGAAAATATTCTATAATAATATCAAGAGGAGGTAGAGTCTTATCAATAGATTGTGCCTTCTCAAGATGAAGAGCATCAATGTACTATCGAAGTTATTGGTAGTGTGTATGTGTGGTTTTGAAATGAAATCAGTGTGTCTAGGAGTAGCTAAATATGAAGGTCTAATATATATAATAGAAGTATAACCTGAAGCTTGTTTATGTGTTTGGAATTTCTAATGTGCTCGGTAATCCTTAGGCTAAAGACTAGTGACCTTATGTAACTCATAATAAGGATCATTTGTACATCATGTAGGTAGAGGATTGAGCTTAGGTAATATTAATATATCATCACCATAAATATTAGTAGTTGTAATAGTATCAGGAGTAGGCTCAAGAGTTGTGATAGATGATCTCAATATCACTTGGTGTAGTGTGGCTAACATATTTAAAGGAAACAAGCTCAAAGGATTAAAAAACCTAGCAAATTGATATTATCTTGTCATGGCATGATAAAAAAGTATACTCTAAAGGGGCTCAATAATGACTAGATGATAATTTGTGTGTGTGTGTTCCTTCTTAGACTTGTGAACATAAAATTAAGAAGAGATATTGTTAGGTGCAGTAGAAGGAAAAGGGATATAAATAGAGCTACTACTATGAAAAGAGTTTTGTAAACAAGAATGATATCTAAGTATTTATACATTTTTAGCTTGATAAAAACTAGCTAAAATGGGTCATCTAATGAATATCCATCATCATAATTAGGAGTATGAAGATCTATAGTACAAAAATCAATGATCTTATTAATCGAATAAGCATGAAAAATAGATTATTTAGTATTTGTTAGAGTAATAAGAATATCATCGATTGGTTTTTGTCAAAACTGAGGTCATAAAGAAGGAGGTAATTGAGTAATTGTTTATGAAGGGAGATTGGAAGTTTTAATTTTCAAACAAATCTCATCTAGTTTATCATCATCAAAATATAATAGGGTAGGCAATATATTGCCCACAAGTTTGGGGTGGTCATTGTAACCTCTATTAGAGTTGATAGGATAATTAAATCATTGAGATTCTTGAAAGGGGATACTAGGTACAGGTTCAAGGGTAGGTATTTTAAAGATACCAAATTCTAAAATTTGTTCAAAATTATGAGGGTTTGTGTCTCCTTAAATCTTATAAATATCGCCATTGTGAGTAAATTTTACACATTGGCATGCCAATGAGGCTATAACTCTCATGTGGTGTGTGTAAGGTGGACCTAGTAAGATGTTATATGATAATGGAAAATTTAAGATCATGACTTTGATATAGATTGTGACAAGAAGAACCATGATGGGAATCCAAACACATCCTAAGGGAGGCATTTATCTTCAATCATATCCTTGACATGTATTTTGGGTAGATTTAAGATTACATTCATAATACCTAAGTGTTTTAATAAAATCAAGGGATACCACACAAGTTCCTAAACCTTCATAAATTAACACATGCTTGACTTGGATATCATCAATTTGAACACTAATAAATAATGGAGGATCACTACACATAATAATATTTTTTTAACAATAATTGATTTTATAGTAATTTTGAGTGAGAGAGAACTATCTATAGTTTCATCAATGTGTCTAGACATTTATTTTCATTGTTTAAGAGTGATAGCTTCAAATCCAAATAAAGTGGCTTCTTACCCCATAGTTAGAGGCTAAGGGATGTTTATTTTGAATAAAAGTTGCATTAGATGATTATGACAATGAGGAAAAGTCCTCATGAGTTCTAGAAAAGGAATTTGAGATAGAAGATGAGAAACTTATGTTATATGATCCCATTAATCATATCCAATTATAATTATATCTATTAGAGGTCCATAATGTTAATTAAAATATATTGAATGGGGGTAGAAGTGAAATTAAATTTATTTTTATAAGGGGTATTTGAGTGGGATGTATCCAATGTGGTTTATCCAAGTGTACCTAATTATGTTGAATTAGGTAATTTGTTTAGGTAATAGTTGGCTCTATGATTGGTTTGTTTGAGGGTTTTGTATGTGGTGAATAATTCTAAGAAGTAGATTGATTTATAGTGTTATGTAATATAAATTGAGAATAAGTTCAAGATAGGTGAGGATTAGAATTTGTATCAATGGAAAATATCATTTGATTGGAAATATGAGATATAATGGATGAATGAGTAGGTTGTGTTGTTAGATTTGTTGGAAATGCTATCATATATTCAAGTTCTATAAAATGAGATGGGTAATAATTTAGAAAAGTTTAAAAAGTTAAGAAATTAACATAGTTATAATTTGGATATGGATTTATATAGGAAACTACTCTCCTCATATTATTCATGTTGACAACATTCTCATTATTGGTTGTAGAATGAGGGTCAACCAAAGTTTTGACAGTGTTGGTAGTGGGAGGTTGAGTATTATCTGATTGATTATTAAGAAGAGGATCTTTGTATATAGTGAGATGAATGTTATCTTGATCAAGGGAATCTTGTTTAGTTTTAGTTTCATTAACCTTGGTTATCAATTCATAATCTTGTTGATGCTCATGAATTAGGGTTTCGTGATTGATATTAGGTCCAAGAAGATACTCAAGAATAAAGTTTCTTAATTTGTGAAAAATCTCATGAGAATGACCCCAACTTGTATCATACCAACAAAATTTATGTGGGTCATACAAATGTTAGGTAAGGCAAATTGGTTCAATATCTCAATATGAAGACCTAGGAATACAATTTTAACTTTCCATCATGGAAAGAGGTTTGTGAGCATCAACATTATTCACTTGGGAAAATTTATAACTAGGTTTCAATAGAGTATTGTGTGAAAGTGGTTGTGAAAGAGTAGTATCACTTATAGTATTAAGAATAATAGTGTGAATAGTGTGTATGGAATCAAAGTTATCTATAACACCATCATTGGTTTCATGTAAATTTTTATATTTCATAAGTATTTAAGTTTCAATAAGAGGATGGTAAGACTCAAATTTTCTTATGAGAAAATATTGACATTTGGCTTGGTCGAGGGCTTCCTCCATAGATTTTGGAGAGAGAGTCCTACCACAATATTGTAATTTAGGATGGAGATCATTAGTGAAAAAGTTGAATATGTTTTATTATGACATGTTATGTTTAGATTTATTGGATAAGGATTTTTGTCATTTAATGAACACTTGGGCCATTTCATATTTTGATTGTTTATAATTGATAAAGTGAGCTAAGATATTTTTTTGAAGATAGTTAGTTTTGAAATCTAGTACCAATGCATTAACTAAATCTTATAAACTTGATATAGTATGATATCTGAGTTGATTATACCAATCCAAAGTATAAGCTATGAATATTTTATCTAAGATCATGGTTTTGGTAAAGGTATTGAGATTAATCCAATATTTATACAAGTCTTTGAAAGCCTTTAAATATAAATCAAGATTAGTAGATCTATTATAAGTGATAGTAGGAATAACACCACCTATGTCAATGTTTAATTTGATGGACTAGGGGTTCATTTTCTAAGTGTTTGATGGCCTTATTAATATTTAGGGGTTGAGGTATAAGGTTACCTCGTGTATGTCTACGAGGGGTAGGGGTATTAAGATTTTTTACTTCCCTTTGGGTAGTTTGAGGATGATTTTTTAATTGCAAAAGTTGGTTTTAAATTTGTATCATTTGATTTATACTATTAATTTGAAAAATAACCATTTGATTCAGAGCTTGTAATAGAATTTGGTTACTATTGATAGTGGTTTGACTAGTAGAATTAGCTTGAGATGAACTAGAGGTAGCATCGACTTGAGTATGAACATGGGTAGTTTGAGTAGGCCCACTAAAAGAGAGACTAGTCATAGTAGTTGAGATAATAAGAAAGGTAAAGGAATAAGTAGTAGATAAAGTTGAAGGCATGAAAGATAAGGTGGGTATGAAAGAAGAAAAGGTCATCGAAGAATTCATAGGGTGACTTGACCTGAGACTTATAGATGCGTTATGTGTAGGTATAGGTGGAAAATCAAGTTAAGGTACCATCATGATTGTAGATGATCATGGGATCCTTTCCTTGATGTTGAGGGTTTTCATTAATAAAAAGTATCATTTTGACAATGTATTCAATATCACTCTCATCTTCAATAATAGGAATTTTTAGAAGATAGTTAGGTGGATCCAAATTTTTGGAAGGAAGTGATCCATATTTTTTTGTACTAGTGGCCACATGAACATTGATTACATTTGAATTTTCTATAGAAGTATAAGGAAGATGAGAATGAGGATGTTTATGGGGGTTAGTTAGGTTCATCATATAGTTTTGATTTTGGAGTTTAGTTTCATCAAAAATATATTGCATGTTAAAAGATAAGGGTAAAAGTATAAAGATAGAAACCTAATAGGTTTAACTAGTTGACTTAGTTGGGTAGACAGAAACAATGAATAGGCTAAAAACCTACTGGATTGCGCTAATTAACCTAGTTGAATAGACAAGGATAAGATTAAAATTTAAAAACCTACTAAGTTGAGCTAGTCAACTTAGTTGTGTAGATATAAACATATATATATATATATATGAAAATCTACTAAGTTGAGTTGGTCAACTTAGTTATATAAGAGGTAAAATACTAAAGTTTGATATCCTACTAAGTTATGTTGGTCTACTTATTTTTATATCTAATACAATACATAAATTTGACATCCTACTAAGTCAAGTTGGTTGAATTAATTTTATAGGTGAGAAATACATAAATTTGAGAGCTTATTAAGTTGAGTTAGTCAACTTAGTTGTACAATCAGGAAAATAAATAAATTTGATAGCCTACTAAGTCAAGTTGGTTTACTTATTTTTATAGGTAAGAAAATATAAAAATTTGACAACCTACTAAGTGAAGTTGGTTAACTTAGTTGTACAGGAAGGAAAATTTATAAATTTGATTGCCTACTAAGTCAAGTTAGTCAACTTAAATGTACAAGTAGGAGAATACAAAAATTTGACAACCTACTAAGTTGAGCTCATTGACTTAGTTGTATAGGTATAAAAATATATAAATTTTATGGCTTCCTAAGTCAAGCTAGTTTACTTAATTATATAGGTGGGAAAATATGTAAATTTGACAAACTACTAAGTCGAACTATTTGACTTAGTTATACAAGCAGGAAAAAACATAAATTTTGAAATCCTACTAAGTTAAACTAGTCAAATTAGTTGTACAAGAGGGAAAATATATAAATTTACTAACCTACTAATTTGAGCTAGTAGATTTAGTTATATATGTGGGAAAACACAAAACAATGATAACCTACTAAGTCAATTTGGTTGACTTAGTTATGTAGGTAAAAAATATAGAAATTTGACAACCTATTAAGTTGAGCTGGTCAAATTAGTTATACAGATGGGAAAATATACAAATTTTTAAATCCTACTAATTCAAGCTAGTTGAATTAGTTGTATAGGTGGGATAATACATAAATTTGATAGCCTACTAAGTTGATTTGGTGAACTTAATTGTACAAGGGAAAAATATAGAATTATACTAAGTTAAGCTAGTTGGCTTAGTTAAATGTAGACAAATTTTGACAACAAACTAGAAAGAATATATGAAACTGAGTTAAGCCTGGTTTACTTAGTTTGATTACACACAATCAACTAGGTTAATGTTGGTTGATCTAGTTGAAGCACATAACATATAATTGTATAAATATTGGTCAATACAATCTACAATATAACAAATAATATCAAGTAGTAAGCAAAAAATATAATTGATAAAGATTAAGGAGCTGTACTAAAAGGTTTTGATTAATTTTTAGGCTTCTAAAGATACCTATTTGTCCATTGGATATTGAAGGCCCAATGCTTTAGATCACTAACTATGGAGGAAGTACCATTCTCATTGCCCACTAAACTCAATTTTAATTGGTAAGCTAAAAGTAACTTCTTAGTGATAACAACTGACTAATGCACCACAAGCTCAAATAGAAGGTTGTATTCCTAAGGTTTAATTCAAATTGAAATCCTAAGCATTTCTAAAATAACATGAGGTACATGGAAACTAAATACTATGTTTAGCTATGTATTATGGATATGAGTATTTGGGTGAGCCCTTCATGCCATGATATTTTTAAATGATAGACAAGGGTTGTAAATATAATATCATGTAACCTTTAATGATAGTATCTAAGTAGTTTTAAAACTTCCATTACATAGTTTATATGTAAATCAAGACAAAGTAAAAAATAAATGTGAAAATCAAGTGTTGAAAATCAATTTGCAGCTTTAGAAAACAAATAAATAGGCAACCAACTCTTTTCAAATCAAAATGTGAGATTAATTACTCTAAAAATAAAGTTAATTTTATTACTTATGTTAAAAAATAACCACATAGAATAAGGTCAACTAAGCCGATCTAGTTGGAAAATAGAATAGCACAAATCTGGGTAGGTTGATCTAGTATGTTATGAAAATAGGTTAGAAACAAACCCAATCAATGAGGTTGACTCAATTTTTTGGTAGAGCATACAGACATAGAACTAAGTTGGCCAAGTCAACTTAGTTGGATGTGTTTAATAAAATTTTATGGAATTGAGAAACTGGTAAAGACATAGTATAAATTTGAAAGATTGAGTAATTTTGCTTTAAAATGGAAATGAAAAATAGATCTAATTGATAAGATTTAAATTATGAAGATTTTTTAGCATGAACTTGAGTAATATAACTAGGTCGACTGGGTTAACTTAGTTAACTAATATTGATGAATATTTAATTAATGGTTATTCTATCTAGGCTTAATTGAGTCCTACTAAGGTAAAAATCTAAAAAACATAGAGGTTAAATAGATTCAACCAAGTCGAATTAGTTTTTAGAAAGTTAAAACTAGGTCAAGCAACATGATTTAGTTTGTTGAAAACTAAAAACTAAAGACTACCAAAATGAATTAAGTCAACCAGCCTAATCTAGTTAACTATTACTAAAAATTTTAGAAAATAGAAAAAATAATGTGGTTGACCAATGCATCCTAGTTTACTAGATATGGAAACCTGAAAGAAGAGGACAAAATTTGGTCAACCAGTGTGACCTAGTTGACTGTGGATCCTGAATCTAAAAATAGAGAAAATGATTAGGTCAACCAGCATGACTTAGTTGATTGTAAAAGGAAGCCTAAAAACAAAGGACAAAACTAGGTCAACTAGTGTGACCTAGTTGAATTTGGGTCTTGAATCTTCAAACAAAGGTTAAAACTAGATTGGCCAATGTGATCTAGTTGTTTGTAAATGAAAAAAATTAAATGCAAGGTCTAGATTCATGTTGGGTTCACCAGAATTTATGCAACAAATTAAGATAGATTTAAAACTTATCTTACTTAGTAAATCCAAGATCTAATAAGTTAATTAACCCACATATATTACAATATTATTTATATTGGGAGCATGACCAAATTGGATTCGCTAAACCTAACTAAGGGATATCTTATCACACAACACTAAATGAGAGGGTTATAAAACCTCTAGGAAAATAATATTGTGCAATAATCCTAGCTAAGTCTAAATACATGAGATAAAACTAATCTAGTACTCACCAAATCTTGTGACACAAATGGGGATGGTTTAACATAAACAAATAACCAAGGGATCATGGTAGGAAAATAGGGGCCTAGATCACCTAAAGTGGAAGATAGAAAGCAAAGAAGGCCCTATAAATATACTAAGTTTAAGTATAGATGTAATATAAATAAGGATTTATACATTCAAAACCTATTATTTTTTGTAATATCTGTATATCAAATGAAATATAAAAAGATAGGAATACTTACATTTGGATGAAACTGTCGACTCTCAATCTCTCCCTTGGGAAATGGTGCTTTGAAAAATGTTGATGTGGTTTTTTAAGAATCACACTATAGAAATCATATTTAGCATAAAAGACTCATATTTTTCATCAAATACTTCCCACAAGATAACTTATCTTGCCTCCAATGCAAACCTTGAACAATTGCTCCTTTAAAAGTAGATCTAGCAGAATTGTGAGCTATAATAATGTACAAATGAATATTCATATGTATAATATTAAAATTATCCTTGTATTTATATCAATGGATAATTCCTAACCCTTTTATAAATTTACATGAAGAGGTCGGTCAACATGACCTAATTTTAATAAAAAAATTATTGTTAAGCCTCGAACTAGGTCAGCTAGGATGACTTAGTTCTGTAATGTGCACTTTATATTTTATAACAAGGTTGACCTAGTTAAATTAGTAGGAAAAGGAGTTTTTTAGTCAAGGGCTATTTGAAAGGATAGTTTCTTATGGATCCAACCCCTTTCCTAGTGCACCCTTTAAGGCATGCACTTTGAGAAATCAAAAATTGACAGGTTCCTACAAGAGAGAAAGCATCAAAAAATGGTAAAGTTTTAAAAATATTAAAACCTTGTTATTTATTCATAGTGACCTTGCATAGTCCTACAGTAGATATCATAGTTTTTATCACATTATATCAAACCTAAGTTCTAATTAAGTTACTTATCTTAGTTTTTTCCCTTTTTGCATCTTTTTATAAATAGTAGGTTTTAAATCAGTCTTGTGTGATTTATTGCATATTTTATATGTTATTATTTTACTCAATATTTTGTTAAAATTAGATTAACATTTTCCTAATTAATTAATTTTGATAAAATAAATTGGTGAACCCATCTATTGATTAAATATTTCAAACCCTAACCATCGATATTGTTAAGATTTCTTTCCTTTCTTTCTAATTGATGTATTAGAGTTTTTTTTTTAGATTTGGAAAATCCTTTGTTAACAACAATAATCTTCCAAGTTTCCATTTCATATTTTATGTAATCTAACAAAGTTATTTATACCTAGCTTATAATAAGTCCTAGATTGAGTGGTACTCAAGTTGAGAATACTCATATTCATTTTGATAAGGCACATAAGATGGATAAGAACAAGGGTATATCACGAACTTCAGATATTAATGCCTAAACTAAAGATATGAAAGTACATGATAATGCTTTAGAGCATGAACAATATAATCAATACAACCTTGACTCTCAAAATGAGAATCAAGACTTAATCCCACCTATAGGTGATGAACAACTAGATCTTAATAAAATGAACATTATTAAGAAATTTTGACAAATAATTTGTGAAAAATATTAGGATTATCATAAAAAAATTCAAACTCTTTTGAAAATAAAGAATCCAAGCATGAATCATTTATTTTTAACGTCCAATGTTATAGGTTTCATACATTTCTCTACACCATTCAATATAAATTTTATATCACTATATAATATGGGTAAAACCTAAGGGTTTTATCAAAATTAATATGCTAATTTGTACTCAATAATTTCAAACACCACCTTTGTTTAGTACACATTATATTCCTAATGTAAAATCCCTTGTGTAGACTATTTTAGTTCGACAAACTAAGGTGTTGTAAATGGAACAAATTCCTTCAAAACCTAAATAGACACTTGATTCATAGAATATATTTCATACTCCATTAGATCAAAATATTTACACATATCCTTTACCAACTAGTTTTGTGGCACTAAGCTTACATTGTATGATGGAAAAGGTGACCCCAAACAACATTTGAGATCATTTCACACAATATGTTTAGACTATGCATCCAAATATAAGTTGATTTATTTATTTCCTATAATATTAAAATAATATACTCTAATTTAGTTTTAAAATTTACCACATTAGTCAATTCATGTGTTCAATCTGTTGGCATATTTATTCCTTGTACATTTCTTAATCAATATAAGTGAAAATATTTCATATGCTCAGATTGCTCAGCTCAAACAAGAATCTAATGATCCTATCACAAAATATGTATTATAATATAAGACCATGTTATCCAAGATGATGAATATTATGGTAGAGAAGTAATTGTAAGACATATTTAAACATATCTTGCTTCCACCTCTGCATGAATATATTGTGTATAGTATTTTTTTATCATTCATGGATTTATAACACATAAGTTGTTGTAAATGAATAAGCTAAATTATACAACCAACCTAATTTATAATTATCATTAAAATAATTTGAGTAATCCACCATATAAAGTGATACTAAGTGATAATAAGAATGATCTAAATATAATAATGAATGTAGTTTCAAAACCTACTCCTTGCATTGTATTATCAACTCCTCCATGGAGACAGTTTACCAACTTGATAGAAGCTCCCTATAAAGTGTTACAAAATTTATTTGAATGCAAAAATATATCAATCCCTTCCATTAAATAGGTTGATTTGAGTAAGCCTCTTCCAAAATAATTTGATTAGAATGCATTGTGTGATTTTCATAGAGCACCAGGGCATACTACCAATAGATGCATTAATTTGATACACATGATTCAAGATTTGATAGATGAGAACATCATTAATGTGGTTACATCTACCAATAGTAAAAAGGTACATCCAAGTGAGATTAGAATAATTAAGATATTTTATGATCTTTTCCCTAAGCATACAATTCAAAAACAATAGATAAATTAGAAGTGCATTACACATACAATGCACATTTTTGACTAGCTTTTTATCATCCTCATATGGAGGCATAATATCCTTTAAATAGAATCATTAGTACATATCATGTTTTAGTTACATATATGCAACTCATCACATTCTCAAATCATGAGATAATTGCTGATGATTTTTATTTACACTATTTATTCATTCAATCTTGCATTGGTCATCAACTTATACATAGTGTCATGGTTGATAATGGTTCAAGGGTGAATATGTGCACTATCACACTTATCTCACATTCTTCATACATAGATAAGGATATAACTCTTATAAAAAAAATCAAAGGATTAAATGGTCATGTTCAAGTTTTTATTAGTGAGTTCACATTAACACTACAAGTTGGTCTAACACATGTGCCCACCAAGTTTATAGTAGTACCCAGTGTCGGAGTCTTCGATATGTTATTAGGACATCTTTGGATTCATATAATTCATGTAGTGCCTTTTATAGTACACGTATGTTTGAAATATATATTTTCTAATGAATTTATTACAATTCATGGTATTCCATATGAATACCCCCTCTAACTAAAGGTCATTGATCCTACACAACCAACGTTTCTTGAATAACCTAAAAAGGTTACACTTACTCAAAGAATTCAAAATCAAGTAGTCCACTTTCCAAAGATTCATATCCTTAAAATTCCACTTAATCAAATATTTATCATAGATTCTAAAGAGTCACTCTCTCCACTAATGCATCATAGATTGATATTACAAGGCACTACAAGTATTTCACAAAGAACACCAACATAGAATTCTTAAACTCCATAATGGGTTACGAAGAGTCATAGATTTCACCATGTTAAACCACATATGTATCATAATATATATTATCATCATGATAGTGTCACTTATGTTAGAGAGTTATATCAATTTTCAAATTTTGAGTTGAGACTAGTTACTTTGTAATGGCATGATACTTCTCATTTGCTAGAGGTCATCCTACCCATGGTAGACATAGGACCGATTAATTGGGAGGATATTGTATGATTCATTGGTTATTATGTTCCTTTATATTTTCAAGTTTCATATATTCATAAATATATAAAATTTCAAAAAATATATAAAAATCAAGACCTATGCATGATATGTGTAGTTTATTTACATCAGTTGATTTGTGTTTCAGTATATGTAGTACTTCTTTATATCTAGTTTTATATCAAAATGATTTAAAAGTGTATTTGAGTGAGTTTAATAACATAATATTGTCACTTCCAGATGAGTTTCATTTGGTGATACTATCTTAGACCCAAAAATTACATAGATAAAACTACTCTAATCCATATAATTATACATTGTGTTCTTGTTCAATTCTAGTAGGCTTGTCCTAGTGAACATAAGCTTTATTATTTTAGATTCAAAACAATAATATGAATTATATAGATTATTTACATCTCATCAAGTTCACTAGGGGCATTATTTTACACATATTTGATCATTTTATGACTATCCCTATTGGTCATACTTCAATTTAATACATTGTGTAGATTATATTGGTATTTATCACTTACTCTCACATTGATGTCTTACTAGATACCTAAGATTTTTATATACTAATGCTATAAATTTATTATGTAGGTCAATTTCACTTATCCATGCATAATTATAATATTATACTTGTTTGCTTCATGCTTTGTGTGTATTCATTGCTTCGGATTATGGACATTTGACCATGCCCTTGTTTATGGCTCCAAGCCTTATTGTATTCTTATATTAATGTGAGTGACATTTTAACATGTCCCTTGTATGTGTCCCCTTAGCCTATTTTCTTTTTTTGTGTTCTTATGTGTGTGTTCTTTGTGTATGTTTCATGGCCAAGACTCTTTTTTGTTTGTTTATTCAATTTGTGATGTCATGATGAATATCATGCATATTCTTATTTTTCTAATGTCATGATGGATGTAATGAATCTCTTTCAATTTTTTCTATATCAATTTTAAGTACTCAATATATGATCATTTTTCACTACATTTCTCATTGCTAGCATGACACTATTTATGTTTAATTATACATGTATCATAGATTGATATTTCTCAGATTACTAATATGATGACACAATCTCTATTTTTATCATTATCAATCTATATTTCAATCCCTTATATAAAATATTTTTTGCATAATTTTTTATTGAGCTAAGTTATTACATAACATAATCACCTTAAAAGAGGGGGCATACATAGTGTCTTGTCTTAGGGATTAATTTAAAATAATCCTTTGCAAAGATAGTAAATAATAATATATACTCAGTTTATCATGGTTCATACTCAATTTTTCACCCAAAAATAAATTTTGAATAATAAAACTCTATATGGATAGTAGTGTAGATCATATTTATCAATAACAACACACTTTTATCTTAGTAGTAAAAAATAACATTTTAAATACTCAATTTGTAGTAGGCACTTAAAAACAATTTATATATTTATGCATAAGTTATCACAAAAAAATTCTCATAATTTGGGACATCATTTGTGATATATGTTTAAGAATATTACGTAATTTACTCAAAATCTAGTCAATTTTACTTAGTTATAAGAATCAATATGCTAATATATTAGATCAGGGGCATGTGTGTTATACATGATCACTTTATTATTTAGATTTACACTAATTCTATAGAAGGAATGTAAATTCAAGTTATTCTCTATGATTATTTTAACCCTTTTCATGGTTTAGGGTTAGGAGGAATAGCCTAATCAATTTTTAATAAGTTATTCTAAAGTAGGACAATTAAATGAGTTTGGATGTATAATATTCTGATAAATATATTAAATTTGAGAATATGCTAAATATAGAAAAGTATAATGCCAAATAATATTATGCAAGTATAAATTCAAAGGATAAATTACTTATCTTATGTAATGATGTGTAGGAATATTTGATAGGTACAGGTATAGGATAAGATAGTATAAATGATTCACCTCAAACTATTAGATTCTAAAAATTAGATTTTTGTCAATTAGAACACTAGCATCAGACTCTGGAAACTAGCATCAATGGTTTTGTCCTAATTTAGATGCTTATGTATAGCCCAATATATAGATCCTTTTCTAGATTAGTCAGTTGTGCCTATTAGGTTTCACTTGTTAGGAATAAATCAAAAATTAATGTAGAATAATTTCACAAAATTGTAATAATAAGAGCTATGAATAGAAATACATAAAGAATATAAATTAAAATGTACAATAAGAAGACAAGATTTAATGTGGTTCACCCAATGTAGGCTAAATCCACCAAGAAACACTTGATCATATTTTCTTACAAACCAAAAAGAGTACAATCCACTCTCAGATTAGTCTTCTCCTAATTACAATGCATAAATATTATTTTGAAGTTGTGCTCAACAAACTCTCTCAAATTCACACTTGAATTCACACACTCTATTTAGCTTCTCAAACTCAGTTCTTATGATGTATTACCTACTATATATCTATCTATAATACATCAATCAGTAGTTGCAATAGCAGTTTTACAAAATAATGGTTACCAAAACCATGGTCCAAGTCAACCCATAACAGTTCCCCATTAATCATGGATGATGACACCACACATATACAAGTATAGATAAACCACATATCTATACTCTAGGAAAAAAGGGATCCATAAAATTTTAATGTACAATATTAGAAATAAATTATAATGTTGAAATAGGCTCCATAACATAACATCACTACCATCTTGCAAGTTATTAGTTCAGATCACATGCACAGGTCATAAAATTAATTTTTTTCTCAAAACCCTAGATCCTCCAATAGGGTATATCACATTTTAAAATAGGGGTTAGTGGGCTCTAGTGAATTTTATCTAAATTAAAATACCCATTTATCAATGATTGATTCTTATATATCTATATACTTTGAAGAGGCCCTCAAACAGATGTATTTTTTCCCTTATGCGGGCTTATGTGTGAACAATTATGCAATATGTTATATACGAGAGAATGTAGTGATCTAGCTTATAACTTGACAAATATTTCTCATGGATTACTATTTAAATACTTTAAACCTTTAATAATATTTCTCCTATGACTGATTTGTAAATTAAAAAGAATAGGGAAACATAGCTCAGTTGTGCAAATAATTTTTAGTAGTGCAGTGTGAGTTTGAGAGGTGCTTTCTAGATATTCATATATGGTTAATGAATAATCTTTCATTTGTATTTATACCACACATTTCAAAATAATCTCATGGGAGGGTTAAAGAAGACAAATATGCTAGCCCATGAATGTTGAGAGATTTTTTTATTTGATTATTTTTAAGGTAGGGACACTATCATCGTATTCGAGACACTAGCATTGATGCTAGTGTCCTAATGTAGATGTTAATATCTTGCAGGTTAAAATGCTACTAAGGTTCTATAAATATTTTTTAAAGATGTAAATGCATGTTTATATATACTATAGACTAAAGGTGGTATGTGTCATCATAATATTAGGGTCTAACTATAGGATAATCAATTAGCCATATTGGGATGGCAAACACGATCCTTTTGATAAAAAAAAGATCAAAAACTAAAGGGTTTATCCATTATTAGTATTTATCATGTGTAAAAGACTATTTTTTTATATAAAATCATATTTTAGTATTTACATCCCCCCCTTTAATCTATTAATGCATAAGGATTAAATTACTAGGTTAAAAGATAAAAATGCATACATTAGTGTGTACAACACACCTTGCCTTTGTTTTAACCCTATTTGAATTTGTTGTTTTCATATAACCTAAAACCAAGAGAATTTTACAATGTAATTAGTGCATATAATATTAAAAGTGAATAATTTAAATATGTGAAAGTAAATAGAGCAAGGAAAAAATACACGTGTGTCGATGAAACCATGTTTTCCCTTGGTACTTTGTTTTGGTAATAATGCTTCCTTGTAGAATCATTGGAAAAAGAGGTTCACAACTAAACCTTGGATATGTGAAGAGGGGATTGGAGAGTGATCATGCCCCCAATATAGTGTGAGGGTGAGTTGTGCCAAGGCCATAGAAAGCATTGAATCTTAATCACATAACCCAAGTGTATACATAATCTATCCAATCTAGCCAATGTCAAATGGTGTAACCATCTCAACATAAAAATAGGAGTAGTGACAAGGACATCGATGGTGATGAGTCTTGACCATACTAATAAAGGGAGATAGTTATCGTATATAGATAAAATTTTAATTGGTTTATCTTCAAAGTTGGTGAATCAATGTGTGGTGAAAAAGGAATGAAGTATTTTTTTATTCCCCCTCATCAAATCTATTGTAAGTAGTGTATAATATGAATATGTATTTGTGATTTGGTGCATTTAATGGCATATACACCTCTAATACATCTCAATCTAAAGTATCGATCAAAATTTAACCTTTGTTTTATAAATTATGTATAATATATGTCTCAAATATGGAAAAAATCTATCCCAAATCTATGAAAATCAATGTTAAATGCATAATAATTTGCTCCAAGTGTGTATCTGAACCATGTAATTTTTTTCAAATTCTTCTAATTTTTCCAACTCTATGTGTGTGTGTGGATTCATGTCTGTATGACATGTCCCCACTGAGATTCCCCCATTTTGACGTGAAGGGAATGTAAATTGGGAGTCACCTTATATCAAAAGGATAAGATAATCATGTCATATTTGTATCAATCATGTAATGAAGCATTTATTGGTATCATGTCTAAGTAGATGTATTAATGAATCTTGTAGTATCTAAACATAACAAGCCCTAAGATGAATAATATGGATCATGGTAACCTCTAGGAGTAATAAGCTCAAACTTATCAAACAATTAAGAACACACATAACAACACTCAACATCATGCAAAAGGGGTCCAAGGAGACTACAAACAAGGGAATTTTCAAATGCCACACACTCAAGGGGAGGACATGTTCAAATTTACTCAAACCAAAAAAATAAAACTCAAGGTCACTATGGATAATAAATAAGGAACATGTTCAAATGTTCTACAGTAAAATCAAGGTAGCAAACAAGAAGTACACTCAAGTAAGCCATGTGATAAGATGAATAAGTGAAATATATATAACCAACATAAGTATATCATATTATTCCCTACATACATGTGTTATCAAAATGTCATGTAGTATTTCATATCTTGATCATTATGTAATATGTTAACATCAGTATAGATATGTGTAAGAATTACAATATAAGTTCAACATGATAATGTAAAGAGATCACAAAACAATGTAACATGTATCAATCATTATCATTGTAGTAGATGCCCCCAACATAGTGTGTCATGAAAGAAGATAAAAAGTTATGACATCTATATGTTCATGTATCATGTATCTAGTGCATGCCTTTATCACACTTAAGTACCTATAAAACATAGATGTGTATAGCAAAGAAATGATTTATTATCTACTAACATAAAGTAAACAACATATATGTGAAAGCTAGTAAACATGTGTATGCTAAATACTTTTATTTTTTATTTATTTGAATTTTTTGTATTTTATTAATTATTTGTTTTTTTATTATTTTTTCATATAGAAAATGATAATAAAAGAAGCTATAGACAAGGGATAATACTAGTATATGATAATTATCTTATTAAGGTGATGCCTCTATGTAGGCCTTGTATCATGTGTGTCATAACCGTCAATTATATTTCCATGTTCATAATGGATATCATATTTTACATAACTATAATATTTTGTGAATAATTAGTATCATTAGGTGCATACCAATCTGCATATTTATAGGAACCATCATCATCACTATTGTGATCATATTTTGTATCTATGTATGAATAATGAATTTCACCATATTTTGGTGTTGGCCTTTCTAATTTTTATTATGAAATATGTAATTTTTCATTTGCCTTTTTTATTTACCATTACTTGTATATGTTTGTATAGTAGCTAAAGATATGTCTTCTTGTTTATGATTTTCCTCTAAAGATGATTTTTCTTTGGAAGAGGATGTAACCATGCCTTCATGATCAACTGATATAAAACCTTTGTTTTTAACAATCATTGCTCCTTTTGATTTTAATCATGCTCCTCCAAACACAACATTGTATGCACTTGGATTTTTAATAACATGAAAATTAAGAGGGTACACTTTTGAACCAAAACAAACTCTTAAATTGATCAATCCCATACATTTTTAGATGTGCTAGTTTGATCCAAGTGTTGATATTTATTTCTAAAAGAGCTAATAAATGGCATAGAAAAAAAATTGTATATTGATAGTCCATAACCTTGATATCTATAAATTACTTGCCATGTGAGAAGTGATAGTGAAATGTGCATGATATGAGGAAAGGCTTGTAATTGCCCCTTTGTAAACTTGTTTTAAACTTTATTTTTTTAAAGTGTTTCTTAATTTTTTACCCTTTTTTTAAAAATATTTCTTTGAGCATGATTATTTTCTTACCTTGAATTTGGTTTGCCAATTGCCTTTTTGTAACATTGCTTTTGTAATTGTTCCTTTTCATCTTGTGACTTTTATAATTTTTCTTTTTCATGTTGATATTTTGGTAATAGTGCTTGCTCTAACTTTGCCTTTTAAATCTTTTTTTGCTCTAATTTTGTCTTTTAAATATTTTATTGTTCTAATGTTTTCAATTGAAAATGTTTTTGCTCTAAATTATCCTTTTGTACCCATATTAATTCTTTTTTCTCGTGTTGTACAAGATGCACTCATAAATTGAATGGGTTACTTGATTGATGTATCTATTATAGGATCACCACTATCAATTATACTTTGTAAATTATTCTTCATAGCCAAATAATAATATGTATGATGTCCATGCATTTTATGATATACATAATATGATTTTGATCTTATAAAAGGATGTATATGACGTAATTTGATCACTTTGTTTTGAATCATTTCTCTTAGAATCTCACTTAAGATATTATTAGCCTTTTTCATAATTTTTAAATCACTAGTTGTATATTAATGTTGTTTTATGAGTCTTGTTAAGTATAACATTGCTAGATGAAGATACAAATGCATGATTAATACTAGTACATTATATATTCTTAGTATATATGAGCTGATTTTATAATGGTGTGATCTGTAACTAAAATACTAATTTTTATTTTGAAAATCTTCTATTAACTTGATCATAATGGTGACTTGATCCTTGAGGACTTCACAAACACAAATGTTAGGTACCTCAGATTGAATATGCAACCACATAATATATATAGGAGATGTGAGAGGTGGAGGGGGTTTAGGAAGGATGTGTTGATTTCATTTGGTACTATATGATGGGCTACTTTACCCCTTGGAGTAGTAATAGCATGGACTAGTTATAAGGAAAATAGTTATCACCCTATTTAGGGTTAGGAGGATGAAAAGGTTATTTTTTATGAATTTAAAATTTTTTAAAGACTAAGATGAGAATAGGAAAGGAGAGACATTAATACTATAAAATACTATAACATGATAAGGAAATCATAATTAAATTTAAAACCCTAAAAGGCTGAAAAACCCTAGGGTGAGCTAGGGTTATGCAAGAAGACTTAGAGGTTGGATTAACTAAAAAAGTAACCTTTTTTTGGTTTAGGGATATGGGGAACAACCTAATCAGTTTGGAATAAGCTATTCTAAACTAGGCCAATTAAATAAATTTGAATTTATAATATTTTGATATATATACTAAATCTGAGAATATTTTAAATATAAAAAAGTAAAATACCAAATAATAATCTAAAATTAGCAATGCAAAGTATAAATAATATTTAGTTTATACAATGATATGTAAGTAGATATTATAGGCATAGGTGAAGTATAAGATAGTCTAAATGATTCACCTCAATCCATCAGATTATATAAATTATCTTTCTATCAACTGGGACACTAGTGTCAATAGTTTTATCTTAATTTTTTTTCTTTTGTCTGGCTCAAGATATAGACTATTTTATATAAAAATTAACCACACCAATTAGGGTTCATTATCACCTTGAAACTTGTTATTTCAAATCACACACATGGGTTTAGGAAGAGACCTTTTCAAGAATATAAAATTCATAGGATCTACTGCATCCTTGTATATTTTTAGAGCTAAAACATCATCAAGTTTATAAGGGTCTATGATCTTGCCATATATTTTTTGGACCTATCATTAAAGGATCTTATAGGCTCACTTGCATCCCTCTTGATGGTGGTGAATTGGTGGTATATGACACATGGACTAACAATTTTTCCTAACTGGTCTATGAAAACATTACTGAAACCATCCCAACTAGTAATATAATTATCAATAAAATTGATAAACCATTTGTATGTAGCATCTTTAAAAGTAAAGGGAAATATTTTGCATGATAAATATTAACGTATGACATTTAGTAACCTTAAATTAGCTTTGAAATATTAATATGCTCTTAATTAGTTGTAATACCAGTTGGACTAAATGTTGGAAATTATTTTTCAAGGTTACGTGAGAGATCATGTACCATACCTGGCACATTGATTAAAGAATCTCCCAACCAATCCATACCTAGATGAAGGTCAAAGGTAGGGGTACCTTGAAGAGGTGAGGTTGGCAAAGATTTGGAATGTCTATGCCTACCTTTATCTCACATGGCTCTTATATGGACTTCAAGCTCAAGCAAAGGTTCTCTTGTCTTTAAATGTGATCTTATTCAAATCCTTGGAAATTATAGCTTGAAGATTGAAGATCCTATTTAAAACATGATGTGTCAAGTTAATATTTATAAATAATAAAGATTAAACTTGCACATTAAGCTAATTTTGTAAAAATTTGTATAAAGAATAGTAAAGGACATTAATATTTGACTAAGCTAGCTCAAAAATGTGTCCAATTATGCAAATATGGTCTATCTTTATAAGTCCAAGCTCAAATAAACCCAGATATATGAAAAATATACCAATATTTGATCAAAACAAGTTATTCTAACCTTAACTACCATGAATTTTTAGATATAAATGCCATCTTTACCAAAATTAAGCATCAAATTTTAAAGAAATATGATCATTATCTAAAGGAAACACAAAGATATGTCAAAAACCAAAAATATCAATGATCTTTATGCTTATAAGCAAATAATTACACAAAATTTCAAAGATAACATCAATCTCAAATCAACACACTAAGATTAACAAAGATTCAATCAATTCACAAAGAAATCCCTCCTTTTAGTAGCAGTTGGACTTGTTGATGCATCTAAATGTATCATAGGTGTCCTTAGTGTTTAAAGAACACTTCTCATTTTAGAATTCTAGGAATTTAGACTATGAGTATCACGTTTTGGCAACTTATGTTACCTATGGTGAAATAGTGGTAGAGCAATGTTTAACTTGTTCCATAAAATTTATATTAATTAATGGTTGGGATGCATGGTCTAAATCTTTACAAAGTGTAAGTATCTATGCTAATACTAGTGAATTATGATCAAATCTTAAACTATAGACTAATCTAAATGGACATTTACAATAAAATATAAACTAAAGTAATATGGTTAAAAAAATCAAAAGAAAGAGTAAGGTAGAAAGAGAATAAGTGATTATTGATCTTAGTCTCAAACATTATGACAAATTTTCAATTACAACTGAGTATACATTTAACCAGTATATAGTGTAAAATAGCATAAGCTCAAATATCACTACACATTAGGTGAACCTCCATGGATGATATAAAGAAGTACAAGTAAGAACTTAATTTACTTTAAATATTTACTACCACACTGAAATAGCATTTGTACATTCTAATATAGAGTAAATAAAATGAAGTAAATTCAAGATCTTTCAACTTATCTAGCACAAATTAACAACCTTGTAATCAAAGATGTAACTTAAAATTCATATAAATTATTCAAGTTTAAGACTTAAGACTAGCAATTGAGAGAAAGGCCATGTAATAATTGACACAAACAAACTTGGACAATCATTTCAGAATTCTTTCATTGTATTAATTTCTCAAAGTATATAAATTTTGTTCAAAATTCTCTCCCTTTACAAAATTTTAGTACTACCTTTTATAGGAGGACAAGGTAGTATACCAATCAGTTACAAGATACAAATGTACAAGAAGGAAGGATAGATGTCCTTTTTCTACAAAGTTATAGAATACATTTGCTTTTCCAAACTAAACTAACCTAGAGACAATGCACTAATAAACTAGCATATGCCTTTATAAAATAATATTCCTCTTTCAAAATATTAAAAATCTTTTACAAAATGGAATATTAATTAGCTGGTTAGTGGGCCTTGTGCTTGAGAACTTTCTTGCTATTATTGGAGGATGTTCATAGCCCTCTGGTGTTATTCATTAACCATCTCTAAGTCCACAACTAGTTTCAAGAGACACTCTTCCTCTTTGTCAACAAGCTCATTCAACTCCCTATCATTCTTAGCCATAACTTCCTTGATGCTCTTGGCCTCAATTATCCTTTCACCTACATTAAAGATCATGTCTAGGATCTTGCTATTGTCTATCCCATACTAACCTTAACTTTTACTTTTTATTTCCTAAATCACCAAAGTAGCCTTATGTTTGAACTCATCATCCTTGATGATGCCTAGGACAGTGGGTTGCGTAGGATTAGTTAGCATGGTCCCAAGGAGTTATTCAATCCTCCCAATTAGATCCTCATCATTATTCAGGAGTCTCTCTGATTCCTATGACCATGCACTCAAACTTTCTATCTTTTCAACAATAATTCCTAGAATTGCATTCAAATATCCCAAGCTAATTGATTTAAACCTGATAATCTACCTTTCAACTCTGATGTTTATTAACCCTGATATTTCATCTTATGAAGCTTGTCATTAGGCTATTAGACCCTTGGCCACTATGTTTTGATGTGCCAACACATTGTGCCTTAGTTTCATTGATTTCAATGCATCAAACATGTCATAAAAGGATTCATCAAGCATTTTGATCATTGCCTTAAGCACTGATAAAATAACTTGTGTCTACAAATTCTCCTTTTCCTTCTCTAAATTAGCTATTCCTTGATTCATACCTCTAATGCCTACTATGACCTGAGATGAATGAGCCTCAGTTAGTTCTTCAATGTCTTCTATATGGATGGGGTGCTCACTAGGTCTCTGACTTCTAACTAGAGTTAATCTTATAAATGGCTCAACATTTTCAAAGGTGAATTATTCAATCCCCACCATGGCTTTTCTAGTTATCACTCTCTCTAATCCAACTATCTCTAGATTGAATTGCATAGTAGTAGTTGGCTTAGTGTACTTTAGAGGTTCAGGATCCTCCATCTGGGTACTATTTGATGCTCCTATAGCATCTATATATTTTCCATTTAACCTATAGTAGCCACTATTCTTCTTCCTCTTTCATCAAAACCATTATACATGGATTGATATCATCATGTACATCAATGTTAATAGTCTTGACCAAGGCCCATGAGTGGTGCCAAGTGGGTATTTTCTGCACTTTTCCATAGATGAACCAATTAGAGATCATTGGTCCATGGATGGGGTATTCATCACTAAATAAGTTGATCTCACTCATGGGTTAAGTGAAATTCAACCTTGGCTTCTTTGATCTAACTAGGACTATTACCAATTCTTCCTTTCTATTCTTCAATGGTGCCATTGGGACTAGGTCTAGGATAACTTCTTTCCCTTTTTATTTTTAAGCCTTCTCTATTTGGGCTTGTGTTCCTTCAACATGCTCGCCCTCTTCATCAGATCCATATGCCTCAATAAGAACCTTGAGGGCATCCTCCACTATCTCATTAAGCTCCAAGGTGTTAGGTTGTGGAGCTAAAAGCTTCAACTTATTGTAGACAAAGAAAAGGAGGTTGTTGAAGACCTAGAAGCACTAGCATCAGTAGCATGACCAACGTCGGTCATGACCAGTGCAGAAGGCAACTGGTGATGGCAGGAAGTCGGCTAACGTTGGCAGCACCAGGCAAGTAGGGACCAGCGTCGGTCACCTGTGTGTTCTAGAACTGATCGTTGAACAAATAGTTAGTTATGTGAATGGAGTGTTTGCATGTAAAGACCAGTTAGAGTCTTGAGCTGCGTGGATAATTGTCTAAATTAAGAGTCTACGTTATTGTTTAAGTCTGGGATCTATTTATAGACCTATTGGCATGTATTGTAAAGTGTGCTAGTGAAGAGAACTAAGTGTGTGTTTCTCCTAGTTCCACTAATGAGCTGATAAGGAAGGCAAGGAAGTTCCTTCCATTGTAAGATCATTGAGTTGCAAGTTGTTGCAAGCTCATAGGAGATCTACATGGTGAGTATGGTCAGTTGAATTGCAGGTTACAGGTTCATGGGAGATCAACTTGAAGTACTATAGAGTGCTTGGTGTACTAGCAGGGTTATTACTGACTAGTTGGAGAGGTGAACACCAATTCTAAGTGTGAGTTGTGTGTTGGGACTGTTTTTGGTAGGAGAGTGTTTTGAAGAAAAATTATTGTACACTTGAGGTATGGGAAGCCTCTGTAAGGTGGAAGAGTGTGGCGGCTCTTTATTGTATTATTTTTTGTACAAGTATTAATATAAGATTGTATATTATCTCTCATATTTTGTGCTATTGGTGAATTTTAGTTACTTGTGCTTCTGGTTATTTTAGCATATTTAATTGCTTAAGTTTGGTAATCATATTGTGCTCTTTCTGAGGAGCAAGATCTTAACAAGTGGGATCAGAACAAGTGTGTTTGTTCTTAGATTCCCCATCAATTGGTATTAGAGCATGTTTCTTGTTCTAGGTACCTGACAAGTGGTATCAAAGCTTTTGGTTGGGATACTAACAGGTTGTTTCAGATCTGGTTAGTGTGTGTTGATTACAGGTTACTCACAAGGGTTTCTGTTTGAGTGGGAGTAGAGTAATGGTAGAAGATAGTAGACTACGAATGGAGAAGTTTAATAGCAGGAGGTCCAAGTTCAGGTATGGTAGAATAACCTGCTAGAGATATGGAAAGAAAGAGTAGGAAAAGAAAGATTATTGGTTGGTAGCAAATCAACATGCAGGACATGAAGAAGAAGCAGGTGTTGCAAATTTCGTTACACAGGGTACTCTGGTATGTTATTTAGATAAAGTAGAATCTTGGGTTTTAGATTCTGGTGCCTCTTTTCATGCATCCCCAATTAGGGAATTTTTTCATGAGTATGTCTAGGGAGACTTTGGAGAAATTTGTGTAGGGGATGGTAAGCCTTATCAGATGGTTGGCAAAGGGAAAGTGAAGCTAAAATTGCAGACAGATAACACATGGGTGTTAAAGGAGGTCATGCATGTCCCAGTTCTGGAGTGGAATTTGATTTTTTTAAGAAGTTTGGGTGATGAGGGTTGCACAGTAACTCTCACAGCGGACTCTTGAAAGGTTACCAAGGGTGCACTTGTTGTAACAAGAGGTAAGAAAGTAGGTACTCTTTATCTATCTACTTGTATTACTGTTTCTCTTTCTAGGTTATCTATTTCAGCTGTAGATTCAAAGATGTGGCTTAATAGGCTTGGTCACATGAATAAGAAGGAGATGCATGTTCTTGAGTCAAAGGGTATAGATCAAGATTTCTGTATGCAGAAGAAGAAGAAGACGTTTCTTGAGAGATCCGATGTTAGTGACAAGAATAGGAAAGCCTTGGTTTTCAAGGAGAAAGTGACAGATAGAGTTTAGCACGAGAGGCAGAAGAATTTTGAGTAGAGCAAAGGTGATTTGGATAAGGGTTTGATCCAAAAGGAGCTCGCAAGAAGAAGTTAGTTCTCACAACCAAAACATAGAGACCGACGTCGACAGGAAAACTTGCATCAGCATCCAGACAGGGACCGACATCAACTATATGCAGACTGACGTTGGTGACTCAGGGCAGATAAACACTGGCATCGACAAGGTGAAAACTGACGTCGGTGATGGGGCAGTCGCAGGGAATTGACATCGGTCAGGTGCATACTAGAATGTGATCGGCATCGGTCACTGAGACAAATTTTGGGTGGACAGCAAGCTGTCAAGGAGTCTCAAGCGCCCATATTGAGGACTGAAGGTGTAAGTAAGTTCTTAAATTCATCATTTCCCTTCTTTACACTACTTGTTGCTCACTTATGGTATAGGACTAGGGAGTTATTGAAGAAGCAGAATAGGTAGATCCAGGAAACAGTGGGAGCTTGGCATGGATGGAGGATGTAATTCCTTAGAGAAGAACCAAATAGGATTTTTGGGTGAAGTTGCCAGTTGGAAGTAAGCACTGAGAGATGAATGGATGTTCAGGATGAAGAAGAGCGGAAATAGATACGTGAGACGGAAGATCAGGGTATATGGTCTTGTATAAGCTATAGGGCAATTGAGGTTTGATCATTGTGTTTCTCTTTACCAGGTTGGATAATATTAGCTATATTATCCTATTACTGTATGATGTGCTTGTTGTAGGGTTACATATACAAGGTATTGTTGAACTATAGGTAAAGTTAGTTCAGGGGGATGTCATGGAGAATCTAGGAGCATCAAGGTTATTTGGCATGAGTGTGTTCTAGGGACATGGAAGGTCATATGTTGACTTTGTTTTAGGATGATTGTGTGAGACTGGTTAGCATGCTGATGGTTGGATAGTTCACAGAATAGTGTCTTGATTCACATAATGAGGCTAAGTGCATGGTATGTACTAGACCTAAGTTTTCCCAAGTAGTGGGAGTTATCACAAGTTAGGAGCCAATCTAGGAGAGAAGTATTGAAGGGTAGTTCAGTAGATTCTTAGAGGGACCAGCAGCAGGTGCACATGCTATGCAGGTTTAATTTATTTTCTACATGGTTTGTAGACGTGGATGTGGTAGGGGATTTGGATGACAGGTTTTGCACTACAGGTTTTGTGGTGGTTGGTCTTCAAGAGTGAATTTGAAGAGGGATATAGAGCCAAGGGAAAAAACTAGACAAAGTACAGGTATAGGTACAGGTCACAACTATTTATCTCCAAGTGGGAGATTGTTAGGTTGTGGAGCTAAAAGCTTCAACTTGTTGCAGACAAAGAAAAGGAAGTTGTTGAAGACCCAGAAGCACCAGCATCGGCAGCATGACTGATGTCGGTCATGACCAGTGTAGAAGGCAACTGGTGACGGTAGGAAGTTAGCTGACGTCGACAACACCAGGCAAGCAGGGACCGACGTCAGTCGCCTGTGTGTTCTAGAATTGTTCGTTGCATGAACAGTTAGTTAAGTAAACGGAGTGTTTGCATGTAAAGACCAGTTAGAGTCTTGAGCTGTGTGGATAATTGTCTAAATTAAGAGTCTAAGTTATTGTTTAAGTCTGGGATCTATTTATAGACCCATTGGCATGTATTGTAAAGTGTGCTAGTGAAGAGAACTAAGTGTGTGTTTCTCCTAGTTCCACTAATGAGCTGATAAGGAAGGCAAGGAAGTTCCTTCCATTATAAGATCATTGAGTTGCAGGTTGTTACAAGCTCATAGGAGATCTACATGGTGAGTATGGTCAGTTGAATTGCAGGTTACAGGTTCATGGGAGATCAACTTGAAGTACTATAGGGTGCTTGGTGTACTAGCAGGGTTATTACTGACTGGTTGGAGAGGTGAACACCAATTCTGAGTGTGAGTTGTGTGTTGGGACCATTTTTTGTAGGAGAGTGTTTTGAAGAAGAATTATTGTACACTTGAGGTGTGGGAAGCCTCTGTAAGGTGGAAGAGTGTGGTGGCTCTTTATTGTATTCTTTTCTGTACAAGTATTAATATAAGATTGTATATTGTCTCTCATATTCTATGTTATTGGTGAATTCTAGTTACTTGTGCTTCTGGTTATTTCCACATATTTAATTGCTTAAGTTTGGTAATCATATTGTGCTCTTTCTGAGGAGCAAGATCCTAACAAGTGGGATCAGAACAAGTGTGTTTGTTCTTGGATTCCCCATCAATTGGTATCAGAGCATGTTTCTTGTTCTAGGTACCTGACACAAGGTAATCATGTCTAGGTATTCAACTAGAGATGTTGATTTTTGGGGAGGGACTAAGGATGATAGGCCCTCACCAAGTCTCTCTTCCAACTTTACCTTACTAGGACCTTGTGTAATCTATATTTGGGGTTGTTTCCCTTACACTTGTGGTTTATCTTGAGGGGGCCTTGAAGTTCTAGGTATCAAATGGTATTACAGATGTCATGTTTTCCATATATCACTTGGTGGCTTCTCATCACTGGTCAGTCTATGCTAAAATATAATGTTATGTCCCTTGAGCCTAGCTAATATTTCTTTGAATTTCTTTGCTTTTATATATATGGTGTCATGGATACCGAGTTGGTGCGCATACACTAGCTTGGATAATTGCTTGTATTTCAAGTGTGTGGAGACCATGCCATTAGGGTCCCACACCTTTAGCTCATCAAATTTCAATTTGAAAGATTCTTTATGACTAGCCATAGTATTCACCTAATCCTAATTATATAACATAGTTATACCAATGGTTAAAGGAAAGGAATGGGGGGGGTCTTTCCTATTGTCTTTGCACACTTTGCCCACACCATTAATAAGGTTGTATGTAATTTCTTGTTCTTCTAATTTGATGGGAACATAGATAGGTAACCTATAAGTTTGGATCAAAATCCCTTTAATTCTAATCACTGTACAATCTAGATACAACTAAATGTCTCCCATTAGCTCCATATATTTCTTGATTAGAGGGCTTACCCTAGGTATAGGGATCCCTGTGATCACTTCTACCAAGGCTAAATACACATAGTCACAAATTAATTAGATGTTATGCCTATATTTAAATATGTTTAGCTTTGAATAGTGGTGGGAGACTATAAATCTACCCTCAAGTGACCAATTTTTGATATAAAGGATATGGGTGAAGGATAGTAAGGCATTCAATATATAGGACATCATGAAGAATTATGTACTATTTTTCTTCTTAATGGATATGAATTATCATTCTAAATATATGTTGATCATCTCTCTAGTTAGGGGAGTGAACTCTTTCTCTACCATGAAGTAGATGTAAGACACCCAACTCTTGTTAACATAAGTGGTTGAAGGGGCTCTAGAGATTCTATTCAATAGAGTCATGATTACCCTAACCCCTCTCTAGATTGGGCAATTGGGATGTTGCCAACAGGGTCTCAGATCATATGGTTCCCTTGGAGAAATAATGGCCTAATGATGGTGTTTAGATCATTCTTACCAGTTCATTCTTTAATAGTGAACAAATTCACTTGGGGTTTCTAAAGTTTTTAATAACTCTTAAAGGCTAATGGGTAAATGAATGCAATTAATCTAAAGGTCCTTTCATGAATAATCCAACCTTACTCAATCCTATAGTCCTTTAAGATGGGAGTAAGGATGTTGATACAGTAGATTACCTCTATTTTAGTATTTGTATAGTGGAGGTTGGCCATTTGGACTGCAAATAGGTCATAATACCTTCTAATTACAGTGCCAATCTTAAGTTCTTTTGTGATGGGTTATATGTCTTCAATGGTCCAAAATCTCTCAAATCAATTCTTATTACCCATGCTCAATACAATAGTGACTATATCTATGTCCTTAAAGACCCTCCCTTTATTGTTTGTAGACAAATACAACTCTATCTCATCCATGTATTGTTGCCTCTGAGTTGCCATGGCTTTCAAACTTTGCAAATTACTTACTATTGTGTAACAAATGATCTTTGGGTCAATTTTTTTGTGATAAAATTGTAATTAATCTCTCTTTCAATTTGATTGTGATCAATCTGAGTTCAAACTAGGGTATTTATGCAAATTTTGGGCTCTCTTAAAGCTTTAATGGCAATGGCTTACTTGGACTTCTACTCATACATGCTTCAAATTTGATTTTGACCTTTGCCTTTATATGTTTGCATTTTTTAGCACACAAGATCTTCATTTTGCCATTTTTTGCTTGTGTGGTACTTATTTAGCATCTATCTATCAATTTTTGTGGCATTTTTCATAAATGCCTTCAAAGCACTATCCATTGTTATTTAAAAATTGCCTTTTGATTTACATTGTTCAATCAAGATCCAAGGATCAATGCAGGCTATTGATCATGATCTAAGCTTTTGCATGTCATTGGCCATCTATATATCAAGCCTCATAGTTGTACCACTTGGCACCTCCATGGGCTTTCTGAGTTCTACTTCTTGTATTAGTTGCATATCAAATAAGCATTCACCATGTGTCGATCCTGTAGGCTTTAAAATCTCTGTTGAATAGTCATCAGCAATTTTGCATCATTGGATCATCTGGTCTTGACATAATGCAAGCTATTGATCCTAAAAGATACATGAACTTTAATCAGGTCATGGCTATATAAAATAACTTAGGTTAAAATTCTTTTAGCCAAGTCTATTTCATATTAATAAACACACTATAGGCTTAGGTTAAGATATTTTATGCTAAGTTTAAAAGCATAATATCAAATGACCCATCAAATGACATAAAACATGCCCATTTATCTAATTAAAATGTTAGATGAACTTGAATTTGACAACCTCATAGACATTAATAATGACCTCATGGACATCAAATGGCATTTGTGAGAATGTCAAATTTAATCTCATTAATTTATTTAGTTTTGGTGGGCTTAAAGTTGATGATCATGTGGATGTCAATGAAGGCTTCATAGACGTCAAATGATGGTTATACAATCATCAATTTTAAGCTCATCAAATTATTATATGTAAGAGCACCACATGGTGGCTCTGCAAGGCTTCCTAGGCCTTTTGACTTTTTGATGTTGTCTTCACTCCATTGGATCTAAATCTATGAGTGACCACAAATCATGGATCATGATCTAGGCACTTATACATGATTTTTTCCTTTGATTAATTAAAGTCAAAAAATAAATTTTTAAACTAAGATCTTGTTTTATTAAAATATATAACAAGGCCTTATGATAAAACTTAGGCTTAAGCTTATATTTAATATTGGGGCCCATCCAACCTTTAGGCTTCCCTCATGCCATTCAATCTTTGGTTTTGGTTAAGTGCAAGCCATTGGATCTACAAAGAAGTAAGGTATTTAAGTTAGGACTTGGGTAGATAGAAACTTAGGCAAAAATTTTAAGTTTAAGGTGTCATTCATGTTTATAAACATGTATAGGACCTTAGAATTAAGACTTTAGGCTAAATAGATAATAAAGGGGACCAAGCTTAGGAAAATAAAAGGACCCTACCAATACAGAAGTTATGCCTTGTTAGAAAATAAAGGAAATAATAAAGGGGACCAAACATTATTTTAGTCTAGGGTTTGGTCATGTTATGAAACATGACTGAGCTTTAGCATAAAATTAGGCTTAAGTTAAAATTTGAATTATTCTTGCCAAAAACATCCCCACCAAATGTAAATTTGAACCAAGGGTTTATTCTATAGTTTGTTGAGGGAAAACTTTTAGAACATGAATTTAGATTTGAATTTTCACAACCTGAAGGCTAGTGAAAACTTGAATAGAGTTACTCTACAAATTCTAAGCATGATCCCTTAAAAAATATCCCCATAAAACCTACAACTATAGAACCCACTATCTAGATCATTCTTGCCAATCCATTCTTTAATAGTGGGCAAATCCACTTGGGGTTTCCAAAGTTTGTAATAACTTTCAAAGGCCAATGGGGAAATGAATGCAATTCTTTTAAAGGTATTTTCATGAATAATCCAACCCTGCTCAATCCTATAATCCTTAAAAATGAGAGCAATGATGTTGATATAGTGGATTACCTTTAGCTTGGTAATTGCATGTTGGAGGTTGGCCATTTGGACTAAAATTAGGTCATAATACCTTCTGGTTATAGTGGCAATCTTATGTTCATATTTTGTGATGGGGTACATGTCTTCAATGGTCTAAAAGAGCTCGAATTAGTTCATATTACCCATGCTCAATGAAATAGTGTCTAGGTCTATATTTTTTAAGGCCCTCCCTTCATCATCTATAGACAAATATAACTCTATCTCATCTCTGTATTATTTCCTTTAAGATGCCATGGCTTCCAAACTTTGCAAATTGATTATTATTGTGTTCCAAAAGGGCTTTTTCTCAATTCTTTTATGCTTGAAATACAATTAGACTCTCTTTTAGTTCGATGTGATCAATATGAGTTCAAATTAGGGTAGTTATGCAAGTTTAGGGCTCTCTTAAAGCTTTAATGGTGATGGCTTACTTAGACTTTGGCTCATACGTGCCTTAGATTTGATTTTGACCTTTACCTTTATATGTTTGCATTTTTAAGCACACAAGATCTTCAATTGTCATTTTGTGCTTGTGTGGTGCTTATTTATCATCTATCTATTAATTTTTGTGGCATTTTTCATAAATTCCTTCAAAGCACTAGCCATTGTCATTTAATTTTTTTTTTTTGCTTCACACCATTTGATCAAGATCCAAAGATCAACATGGGCCATTGATCATGACTAGGGCCTTCACATGTCATTATCCATCTTTACATCAAGCCTCATGGTTGTGCCACTTGGCACCTCTATGGGATTTCTAAGCTCTACTTCTTATATTAGTCACATATCAAATGAGCATCCACAATGTGTCAAGCCTATAGGCTTTCAAAGCTCTGTTGAATAGTTCAACAAATTCATGTCATTAGATCATCTAGTCCCAACATAATGTGAGCCATTGATCATACAATATGTATGAAATTTAATCAATACATGGTTATAAAAAGGAACTTAGGTTAAAATGCTTTTAGCTAAGTTTATTTTATATTAATAAACATGTTATAGACTTAGGTTAAGATATTTTATGCTAAGTTTAAAATAATAATATAAAATGACCCCTTGAATGACATAAAACATGCCCTGTTTGTCTAAGTAAAATGTTAGATGAGCTTGAATTTGATGACCTCGTAGATGTCAAATTATGTTTACGAGAATGTGAAATTTAAGCTCGTTACGTTCTTTAGTTTTGGTGGGCTTAAAGTTAACGATCATGTAGATGTCATGATGGCCTCATAGATGTCAAATGATGGTTATGTGATCATCAATTTTAAGCTCATCAAGTTCTTATATACATGAGGACCACATGGAAACTCCATAGGGCTTCTTAGGCCATTTTACTTTTTGATGTTGTCTTTGATATGTTGGATCTAAATCCTTAAGTTATCGTGAATCATGAATCATGATCTGAGCACTTGTATGTTATTGGTTCCTTTGATTAATTAAAGTCAAAAACCTAAGTTTTAAAAAAAGGTCTTATTATATTAAAATATAAAACAAGGCCTTATGATAAAACTTAAGCTTAAGCTTATATTTAATAATAGGGCCCATCTAACCATTGGTCTTCCCTCATACCATTTGATCTTAAATTTTGCTTAATCATATGTTGTTGAATATGCAAAGAAGAGAGGTATTTGAGATAGGACTCAAGTAGATAGAAACTTAAGTTAAAGTGTTAAGTCTAAGGTCTCATTCATGTTGATAAACATGAATGGGGCCTTAGAATTAATACTTTAGGCTACATAGACAATAAAGGGGACCAATCTTAGGAAAATAAAAGGACCCTACCAATACAGAAGTTAGGCCTAGTTAGAAAATAAAGGAAATAAAAGGGGGAAAATAATAAAGGGGATCGAGCATGATTTTAGGCTAGGGTTTGGTCATGTTGTGAAACACTATTGAGCCTTAGCATAAAATTAGGCTTAAGTCAAAATTTAAATGATTCTCACCAAAAGCATTCTCACTAAATGTAAATTTAAACCAAGGGTTTATGCTAGGGTTTTTTGAGGGAGAGCTTTTAGAACATTAATTCATATTCAAATTTTGACAAACCCAAGGCTCATGAAAACTTGAATAGAGTTACTTTGTAAATTTTAATCATGATCCCTTCAATAGGGTCCCAAGAAACCTACAACTATAAGACATGAAGACCAATTATTATCAACATTAGGCAAGCTCAAATCAAAATGATAAATTATTAAGCCAACTTTATAAAAGTGGATGATCTTCAAATTCTAAAAATGTTCAAAATATGCCATGGTTTCAGGGTAAAGGTTCAAAGTATCTCAAGGGTCCCAATTTTCAAAAATGGGGGTATATTAACCTCAACACCTCCCACCTCTATCATGCCTATTTTCTCTTCCTTTTATGTCAAAGGAGATCCTAAAAATCATTTGAAATAATATATATAGTCCTTTGAACATTGGGCTAAAGATGGATGCTTGTTATTAAAAGTTTTCCATATAAGTTCAGATCAAGAGGCTCTTGATTGGTTATATGCACTCCCAAATGATTTCATATCAACCTTTATAAAACTTGAGGATTTCTTCTTATCTAATTTTCATAAGCACACAATACCCAAACTATGATTGGAACATTTTTAAGACTTAACTCAAAATAAAGATGAATCCCTTTAAGACTATGCCATTATATTTAAGGATATCTTATATTCTTTAAATTACACCCCCTCAAATTTATAAGTACAATTCATATTTAATATAGGTATACCTTATCCACTCATAGAAAGAGCATTGCATAAACCTTTTACTTCATTCAATATTTTATATGGGGATGTGCATAAATATGCATGTGCTTTGACAAATACCAAACTAGAATTACCTATTTCCCACCAAAAGGCAAACATGTTACTAATAATTTTCCCAAAGCAAAGAAGCAAACCAAGAAGGGTTAGGAACCACTTCAAATACCTTCTCAAAAACCAATATTACCTACCCAAGAATAAATATTAAAAATTTTACACATAGGAAAATATTCCACATACAGAGTACCTCCTACAGTAAAACCATATGCCTCTACTAAAAGGCAACCATTTTAGTTTAATTGGTTATGAGATAGACCACATGATATATTGAATTTACTATTTAATAAATGGATAATAAACCTTCATCTTGATTACTACCATCCACCACACAAATTTGAAAAGGTAAAAGGACAAAATGTTTTTCACATACCATGGTATTAATAGGCATCATGATTGATGAGGCCACTAATTATTGTATTTATAGCCTTGTCCATACCCAGTTATATATATTTTTCCTATATTAATCCCTAGAACTATCCACGACTTATTTAAATGAATTAAAGATTATATGTGTGTATTAATATATACATGTTATATTATGGATTAATGATGTTTTTTCTTTGATTGGATTATACTTATGTAACCTTATTTAATAGATATTTGAAGAGTAGAATAAGACTATAGGAATCTTGCTTGGTCATAGCACTTATAGAGAATCCCATAATAAAAAGAGATTCTAGCCAATATAAATTATAGGCTTTCACCTATAGGTTACCCATAGTAACTATCAAACTACAGGGTTTCTACTTAGAGGTTGCCCATAGCAACTACAAGCTTACACCTACAAGAGCCCACAACCACTACACAAAACAAACCATTATTGTGATAATAAGTAATTGGCTTTTAAAGACACATCTAGATATATTAGAAATAAAGTAAATGATTAAAGAGGATCCTCTATAATAGTTGTATATACCCCTCACATGAAGTGAAACTTGGATGTGCTACCAAAGGATAAATAAGACAAGGACAATGGAAAGGAGAAAAATAAGCAAAATAGCAAAGTAGCATATATTATCCTTTACCCAGTCAGGCCTAAAAATAAGTAAATTTAAGTTACTAACCACCTGAAGGTTGACTGGGTTAGTTGTAAAGTATTTTTACCTTTCCTAGTTTAATGTTTTTGGTTGGAACTAATAAACTACCTTATGTATTTAATGGTAGAACCTAGAGTAGATTGAGGATGAAATTGTAGAAAGTAATTGCATTCTTATTTCTAGAATATTGTAATCTAATGTAGCAATATTTAATTTCTATAGATGTGAGTAATAAAAAAGTTTATTTTGTAAGAATCTTTTGTAAGTCTCTCAAAAAATGATTGGAACTCAGTTATGAATGAGGAGGTCCTCCTCAGAAGGAGTTGTAGTGAAGATCCTGACCCTTCTTAGATTAAAGTGTGTTGTGTGAATTGATTTCATTACTAGTTTGATTATATAAAGTCTGATGCATGTGTGACTCATAAGTGTGAATAATTTATGTATTCTATTATAATAATTTCCTTATATATTTATATGTTGAAATCAATATAAGTTCATTATACTACAACTAGTAATTAATTTAGCCTATAAATCTATAATGCATATATAGTGTTGACATCCTTAAAAATCCTATATACCCTAGGTTGACAATTAATATTAAGCAGATTTAAAAATATGGTATTAAGTGGCTAATAAGTCTGATCAATGTTTTGGTACCATTATCAGGGAGGTTGTCAATTATTAGTTTCTAGATTAATTTTACTGCTTTCATTTCCTACTTCCTAGATAACTTTAATACTTTCTAGAGATAACATTTCAATTCTTGTTGTTTTTATTTATGCATTCCTTCATATTTTTTTGCATTTTCATTTCTGCTCATTTTGAAACAACCCTTAAAACACAAAACAAAAAAAAATTAATCATGTGTAAAAAGGGATAGGATAGCTAAAGGAGTGGCTCAATGTTTATGCAGAGAGAAATATATTCTCGAGGGAGATTCCTACCAAACAAGCCACAAGTTACTACCAAAAAAGAACCACAAGTACCTATAGAAATAAAAATCCTATTGAAATATATACCAAAATCCAAAGGGCTCTTGAAGAAGGGAACACTACAAATCGAAGGAGGTAGCTTACAGAAAAAGTACTATCAGTTTTGAAATAGGAATTAGAAGTGGAGGAAGCATTAGTTGAGATAGTAAAGAGAAACTAAGGGAAATAAATACACAAACTAAACACTCTAGAGAGTAACATTAGAATATAATTTCATCAAGGCTTTCTTCAATAAATAAAAGAAATCTCAGGAGAGCCTTCAAACTTTTCGTCTGATAAAAATACTGTAGATCAAAAGTTAAATAGTTACTATCATGTTGACCAAGGGATTGATATAGAACTTGAGGACATGATCTTGAGTAACTTTGGTATCCATATCACAAGAAAATACATCATGATCAGAGAAGGAGAATTTTCAAAAGACAACAAGGCTCCAGACATAGTTACTTTTGAATTTCCTATTCTAAATGCAACGGGTGTAGCACAAATGAAAAATATCTCACCCTCAGCCTTGCCCAATTTTAGAGGCACATTATCAAAAGACCTAGATACATTTTTGTTTGAATTTAGGATCCTTTATATAAGTTATGACTACAATCAGGATGCATAGAAATTGAAACTTTTTTCTACCACCCTCAAAGACTCAGCACTTCACTGGTTCATAGGACTGGGTAGTAATTTATTCCACGATTGAGGAAACATGAAAAAGAAGTTTATAAATAAGTATCAATATTATGGATTAGGAATAAATTATATAATAACTAACATCTTCAATATGACTCAAGAAGAGGATGAGTCCTTGGAAGACTACATTGAATGATTTATGTTCGGTATATAGAAATTTAAGCAAAGTGCACTAAGAGAAGAGCCTCTAAAACATATCTTCCTTAAAGGAATCAGAGAATATTGTCTGAAATCCTTAAAACTAATGAGTGGGGGATATATCTCCCAAATTACATTTATAGATGTCAAAGAGTTGAGAAAAAATTATTCCAAATCTTCCATAAACATAGTCAAGGGTAGCAAGCTTCCACTAGTAGTTGCAAGTAGCCTATCAAAATCTAAAGTTAGTAACCTATTATAAGACATAAAATAGGATATCATTAGTCACTTGGCCACCCAAATAGATATCATGCACACAAGGAAAAAACAAATAGCTTTGTATCAAGCTTTGACCATCTATTATCCAAATTGCAAGAAGAAGAAGACAGACTGTAGGTGTCATGAGGTTTAAGCTAGAGTAGCTAACATCATTTATGAAGAATCAAAAATAGTAGAGCTACATGTTTTAAGAGGATATGGGGATCAATTTTTATATGTTGTAAAAATAAATCCATGGGTTTAATGACTATTTTATCCAGGTATGGGAAAAAATCCACCTTTTACAAATTCTACCTTTTTCAATTCATAATTTGCAAATACTACTCCCATTTGGACTAGTCCATGGATGAACATCCCACCTTCCAATCCAAACTAGCATCCACCTCAAATAATTCACCCCTCCACCTCCTATAAACCTCCAAAAAATGTATCCCCACCTTGGATACAAGCTTGGTAGCCATCCCAAGGCCCACCCCTCACAAACCAATGGCAATAGCCCTTGAGATCCAATTAGCCCTAGGGAAACTATCAGGGAGGATTCCTTTGATAACAACAATAACAAACTCTTACTATTATGTCTAATACACAAGTTTTACCTATGCCTAATTAGCTCCCTATCTAATCTTTACAAAATCTTACAAATAATTCAGTGCAACTGACATTTAGTACCGAACCTGTTTAGTACCTAGCATATATGATGAACATCAATGAAGTTCACCTACGTTCATAAAAAAAATTACCATCCCCACCCATAATAATGGAGATAGCTCAAAAAAATCTAGAATATCATGCTTATCCACCTTCACCACTGTAAGAACTTTTTGAACCAGTAAATAAATCCATTGATGAAGTAACCCCACCATTTCCAAAACATCTTAGCCTTTAACACCACATAATTAAGCATGAATTTGACTTCATAGGGTAGCTCAAGAATATATGTATTAAAATTACTCTCTTCTAGGCCATTAAGGATGTGCCCATATAGTCTAAATCTATAAGAGACCTTTGTCTACTTAAACTTGGAAAGAAGAATAAGGATCCCAATATAGTGCATGTGATTGGCCAACTAGTAAACAATGTTGGGAAACACCCTACCAAAGAAATATTTAGATCCAAGATGCCCAGGAGTAATAGTCCAGATCTATGACTATCAATTATCTTATACATTGATAGACTTGGGGGATGTAATAAATTTAATTATAATTAAGACCATGAAAAAATTATAGCTGAATAATATTCATCCCATATCTACAATGCTGCAAATGGCCGATAGATCTATGATCAGACTAGAAGAAGTCATTGAAGATTTTATCATTATTATAGATTCTTGGGAGATCTTGTAGATTTTATTATGCTACAACCAAAGTCTAATTTGGGTAGATACCCTCTCATATTAGGATGACCTTGGCTTACCATAATAAATACCTTCATCAGCTACAAATCAGGTAACATGTTGATATCCAATGGCAACCACACTAAAAATTTGGTCCTCTATCCTCTATCACAGCCATCTTTAGAACTAGAACATATATTATGGGTTGAATAAGATGAGGCATACCAACCTCCCTAGATTCATGTATTCACCATAGACCATGCATGCACCTTGGTTGATCAAGAGGAAGATATAATTCTCTCAAATATTCTCCAAAATAATTACCAGACTAATCCTGAAGATCCTAACAACTTGTAATATGTAAAGTGCCCATTTGCCAACCTCTACGTAGAAGATAAATCTACTAAATCTATAAAAAAAACATTTCATCATTTATTTCTTCATAACTATATCCAAACTTGATCCATCATTAGTTTAAAAATGATGAAATAACTCACAAATCAAATTGAAATTTCTCCAAGAAAAACATTGCTTATTAATAGCAAGTTAGAGTCAAATGAGGAAAAGTGCCTAGTCAGCATGTTGCATGCAAACCAATGCACTTTTGCATGGGATTATGAGGATATGAAAGGAATTATCCTAGAAACATGCACACATCACATATATTTAAAATAAGAGTGCCAACCAATTATGAATCCATCTCTTAGAGAAATATTTAAAGTGAAACTATAGAAACTCCTGACCATTGGATTTATATATCCCATCTTAGATAGTGAATGGGTTTCACCATTGGTAATTTCACTAAATAAAAATAGAGAGTGGCATGTCTGCATACATTATAGGGAACTTAATACATCAACTAGAAAGGATCATTTACTTTTACCTTTCATTGATCAGGTGTTGGACACACTAGTAGGAAAAAAATATTTTGCCTTTTTGGATGGCTTTAGTGGTTACAATAAGATTAAAATTACTCCTAAGGACCAGAAGAAGACCACCTTCACTTATCCTTTGGGTACTTATACATATGTTGTATTACCTTTTGGGTTGTGCAATGCTCTTATAACATTCTAGATGGTTGTCTTGACTATCTTTTTAGATCTGACCAATAAATGTGTAGAAATATACATAGATGACTTCAATATCTATAGAGAAACATTTGATGAGTGCCTAAAGAAATTGAAGTACTAAAATTCTATGATAATAACCATTTGTCCTTAAGCCATAATAAATGCTACATGATAATGACAGAAGGCATTATCCTAGGCCACCATGTATCTACTAAAAGAATTAATGTTGACCGTACAAAAATTAGCATAATAAAAAATCTGCCTATACCTTAAAAATAGAAGGATGTCATGAGTTTTCTAGGACATGTTGGTTACTATAGAAGATTTATTAATAATTTTATCAAAGTAGCAGCACCATTATTTACTATCCTGACTAAAGATGTTGAATTCATATGGACTCTTACCTATAATGCAACCTTCAAATAGTTGAAAGAATTATTGACCACCACCCCAATTTTATGTGTTCCTAATTGGAAGGTTCCCTTCCATATTCAGACAGACACTTCAGATATTTCCTTAGGAGTTAAGCTAGACCAAAAACAAGAAGCACTCAAGTATGCCATATATTTTGTAAGAAAGAACCTATAGGTAGTAGAATTAAATTACATAATCACTGAAAAAGAGTTCTTGGTAGTAGTCTATGCTATCAACAAGTTTCATCACTAAATAATAGGGTACCAAGTCTTTGTTCATATAGACCATGCAGCCATTAGGTACCTTATGAGCAAACCAATTGTTCCAAGCAGAGTGATAAGATGGTTGATCTTATTACAAGAATTTGATCTAGCTATTATAGATAAGCCTGTTAAGGACAATGTCACGGCTAACTTCCTATCATGACTAGATCCCCTTAAGAGGATCCATAGTGGATGACTCATTTCTAGATGAGCACCTATTCTCTCTCACCCTTACCACACCTTAGTATGTTGATATTAATAACTACTTTGTAACAAGGCTACTTCCACAACACTTCCTCCCTAAACAAAAAAGAGCTTTGATTCAAGAAGTGGTGGGTATTCCTGGTTCTCTGGATTCCTTTTCTCTACTAGGCCTGACTCCATCATCATAAGATGTCTCAAAGAAGATGAAGTTCCAGATATCTTCAAATCTTTCCATGATGAACCTTGTGGAGGGCACTTTCCAGCCAAGCATACAATAGTAAAAATTTGAATATAGGGTATTATTCGCCCTTAATCCATCAAGATGCAATAAGATATATAGATCATTGTAATATATGTCAACATATAAGGAGACCCACATGTTTGGATGAGATACATTTTCAACCTCAAATGGTACTTGAACTATTTGATAAATGGGGTCTAGATTTTGTAGGACCTTTTAATCCAAAATCAAAAAATAAAGAATACATCCTTGTATGTACTCATTATGTCAATAAATGGGTGGAAGTAAAATATCTTACACATGCTAGGGATGAAAAGGTGATAGCTTTCCTCTATAAATAAATATTCACAAGATATGGTGTACTATGATAAATAATCAATGATCAAGGACCATAATTTAATGTTGATTTAATTACCACCCTAGTCTAACAATACAAGATTAGGCATAAGAAATCAACTCTATATCATCCACAGTCTAATGGGCAAGTGAAAGTCACCAACAGGGAGTTAGAAAATATTTTGACCAAGACTTTTAGTATGTCTCATAATGATTAAGAGGCTAGCCTTCCTAAAGCTATTTGAGTGTAAGAATCACATGGAAGACCACTATAGGATTCACCTCATATGAGTTATTCTAGGGGAATAAACCTATGTTACCAATTGAATTTGATCATAAGACCTTGAAAATAGCACTAGAACTTGGGATAGGTATATCTAAATCACAAAAAAAAAGGCTTATACAACTTAATTCCTTAGATGAATATAAATAGCAGGCACTACAGAACATAAAACTTATATAGTGACAATGGATTAAATGGCATGATAGGTATATTAAGACTAGATAATTCAATGCAAGAGATTAGGCCCTTCTTTTTGATTCAAAATACAAGGATCACAAGGGAAAAATCTAAATCATATGGCTTAGTCCATTTGAGATTGAGTGTATTCATGACAATAGAGCAGTGTAACTCTAGACCATTGATCTGATAAAATTATGTCTACTGGTCAATGGTCACAGGCTAAAATTATACAAAAAACCACTCAAAAGGAATTTATCAAGGAGGTACATAAGCAATTACAAAATAGATTCAACGATATGCTAGATCAACATGATGTCTCACCAGCCATAGGGAGAACCAGCCAAGAAGTAGATAAAGAAGGAGAGAAGGACATTACAGCCCTCTTCTAGCATGAATACTAAGATTTTCACATAGTCTTTAACCAGTCAAACTCATAGCTAACATGGAAAGGACCCAAAATAAACATTCTACTATAGGCAGTAGTTAGAATCAAAAAAAATCTAATAATGAAAACCCTTTTGGGCATTGTTGGTAGTTTTTAGGAAGAAAACTAGCTTGTCAGTTGCCCATAACAATGAAAAAGGGCCTAAATAGAAAACTAACTTGCTGGCTATTTACAGGTAAAAACCAAAAATGGATAACATAGAATCATTTTGAGAAAAATTGTTCATCTTCTTATAACACATCTGTCTTTCCAATTTCTTCCATCCTCAATCTTCAGTAGCTACAAGTTTGACATGTAGTTTCTATGGGCAAGAAATAACTCTAAAAAAAGGGGGTTATAGGTACCCCTGGAGCTGCTGAGGGCATCTTCATAAGTGCTATAGGAAACATCCATTTTTTTCAGTTACTAAAATCACCCTCACAATTACTATAGGCACCTTTGTTAATGAAGGAATTCATCCAATTGTTATGGGTTATTTTGTAGTTGCTACAAACACCTTCATCACTATTAGGCACAACCTTGTAGTGGTTATGGGATCAATATATAGTTGGTGTAGGTACATACTAACCCCTATATACACCTTTCTAGTAGTTTTAGGTTAATTCTTCATAAACTATGAGCTATGGCTTTGGTTATGGGCTATCGATAAATTTATGGAAGACACAAGACAAGCTAGAGAAGGAGTGAAGGAAGATTAGAGAAAAAAATTCAAACATTTATAAGGAATGACCATACCCCTGAATAATAAATTAAGTGCTAAAATAAAGGCATATACTTCCAATCTCCATTTAGAGTGTTGCAAACTAGAAATTTTTGGCTCTAGGGATATAAAAAAACCATTCTCAGCTTCTGGTCATTTCATGGAAAATAATTTCACTATGTAAATAGGAGAGATTTAGGATATTTTTTAGAGAATAGGTCCCAAGTTTTATAAACCAGTTGATTTCCAAATTAAAAGTTCACTAAACAAATATTCCATCAGTAAACATCATCATTCACTAGGAGTAAGACAGAAAAGAAACAAGCCATCAGCAAGCTCATACAGAGGAGATCGAGTGGAAAATGCCATCACCTACCCTCTTCCATGTTAATAAAGGATATGAATTGGATAAAAAATAAAGATATATAGCAACCACCTTGTGGAAGGATGGAAATAGTCTCTCATACCACTACAAGACCACTACTCCAATCCTTTGCAGGTCATCATGATTACATGCAAATTGTGGAGGGCATAATTGAAGGATAATATATTATGATCACATAATTACCCAAGGGTAATAATATAGAAAAATCATGAATACCAATGTAATAATTACATGAGGAAACAACAAGATAACCTTTAATTATAAAAAACACTCACATGCAGATTTTTTATGTTGCAACCCTAGGAACAAATGGTTAAAAAGGTACAGTGTATCTTTTAGACATAAAAAAGCACTTTAGTTTTTAATATATCATACATTATATTAAAAAATCAAATCTAATCATTAAAACATCATTCATCAAGTCTTGTCATGAGCTATGTCACTCACACCTTCATAATGGTGCCATCATATTTATTTTCATCCTACATGTACCATGTCACTTAGGGACAAGTAACACTTCACATGGGGGGGAAGTATGCTATGGGAAATCAATCATAAACACTCTAGGATAATCCATGTGTGTATATTGAAATCCCATGATTGTGCCATAACTATGCCAATATTAGATAAGGGAAATAATCAATTTTATTATTTCCCACTTTGAGATCATAGATCATTCAACAAAAAAAACCTAAGCAATATATTGTTGCACCCTGAAACCAAAACCACCATTAGTGAAGAAAATTGATTTGCTCTAGGTATAAATTTGAAGTTAAAATTATGTGTTTTTAATAGATATTTGTTTGAAAATTTTTATAGGAAGATAAACTATCTAGAATAGGAGGTTCAGTAGTGAGAAGGGAACCTTTAGACCACAAGTAGTTGCAAGGAGACCTAGACAACTAGGCCATCTTTAGCAAGGTTGGATGGGATACCTATTTTGAGAAACTATAGTATTTTTCATAACCTCTCACTGAATAATTTATAAGGACTATTACAAGAGAATAGGCAATATTATTTGGCATCACATTTCTAATTACAAAATAACTGGTAAGCCAGGTTACTAGGTTGCCAAGAATAGGGGAAAACTAAGAAGAGAAACCTAATGACCAACTAGCTAGATAACAGTTCTATCAAGACAATGAAAAGCTAGTATTAAATAAAAGAGGTGTGGAGAGACTCAATTTCCCCTAGCCTAGAGAGAAGTGGTTTCATATATCATCAAATATTTGACATATGAAGGAAGGTACTCTTTGATCTATACTCTTTAATTCAAATTTTTAAATCATTTAAGGCATGATAGGACTATTAATGTCCCAAACCATATCCTAAATAAAATGTCTAAATAATACCAAAGCGGGGTAGAAAAAGCCTTGTCTCATCATTGTTTGATTTGGTTGCTAGTTAAACAAGGAATAAGAAATACTAGACTTGACCTTACCTAGGTACAATTTCTAACCCTAAGGACTGGTGAACCTCAGCAAGAGGAGGAAAATAATGAGGGAGAATCTCCCAAGATAAAAGTCTAGCAAATATCACAAGAGGATACTACGAGCACTAGTAAAACTAGTTAGCCTATAGCCACTAAATTTTTATCAGTAGTTGCTATAGGAAAGATAAAATGAAGAAAATTAGTGCTACTTTTAGAGGACACAGAGGAGGAAAGTCCACCAAAAAAATTTGGGTAGAATATTCCTTCTCCTATTGTTCCAACTATTTCATCACACAAAGTAGATTTTTCCAACATGGCTCCTTAAAAAAGAGAAGAAGTTCATCACCAGTTGTATAGGAAGAGTAGGTTTCAATAGCTCCCCCTTCTCAAAAGAGAAAGAAGACTGAAAGGAAGAATCCCTCTACATCAAATAGAAAGAGACCTTCACCTACTAGGTTCATAGAATTAAAAGACAAAATACAACCCTAACATCCTCGCTTATAAACATTAGTGAGGATGAAGAGAAGAAGAAGGAGCCCAAAATTTGTAAGACCTCTGATGGGTTTGAGATAGCATAGCTGAATAAGAGTCTACAAAGGAAGAGGAAATGTAGTCAACTGAACAACCTAGATTTATAGAGGAAGACAGATCTACTCAAACAAATAGGATATATAGAAGAACTAAGAATGTCATATTAGCTTGTAAAAGAAGAAGAATTGCTTGAATAAAGGACCATATAAGTGCTTGTAGTAACTTCATCCACCTTATCTATAGATGGAATTATTGTACCCCTAGAGGAACTTATAGTAGATAATGATCTAGCTTTGTTACCCTTCCACAATAGGTTTTTGCCTATATATACCACTATAAAAGTACCTAAAGTAAAAGAAGTGATTGATGTAAACCTCTCAACTGCTAGGCCAATAGGTAAAACTGATAACCTTTTGAGTTTTCTTAAGTAAAATTTCAATGATGATGAAACTTATCATAAGCAATTGATACAAAGGTTTAAAGTATATTTTGAATCAAGGGAGCAACAAGAAGATTTAGAGGAAAACCTAGGAAAGGCTGAGATTAAGATCACTTATCTGAAAGATAAGATCACTAAAATGCATGAGACCAAAAACCTAGGAAAGGTTGAGATTAAGATCACTTATTTGAAAGATAAGATCACTAACATGTATCAGACCACTGAGATGCTAATAAAATGTAGATCAATGTTTAGGGTATATGATGTAGATCACTCAATATGTGCTTGAAAATTAGGAATGTCCAAGTGAATGCCTTTACCTCATACATCCTAAATGAAACAATAAAAAGAATATGTTGAGGACTATCGAGAGAAATAAAAAGAGGCTACCCTAAAGATTAAGGGTGAACCTATTGGTTCAAAAGCTATAATAAATGAATGGATAACTTTTATGAATGTAGATACTCCACAAGCATGGGTAATAAAAAACAAGTAGAGGTCTAGAACCACTACTTGAGCCTTATGGAGGGAGATGGAAAACAAGTTCTTATTTCTTAATTTTGCAGATGCGTAGATATTTTAGATTCCCTAAAAATAAAAGAGCCTTATTCCCCTTGGAACCTTAAAGAGGCATTATATAGAGTATATATGTACATTGATCTTGTCAAGAAAAGAATGATAAGTTGGTTAGAATTGATGTTTCATCCACCCATGTTTTGGTTCCTGATTCCTGATTGGGAGAAAAAAGTACTAACTGATAGAGAAGTAGAAAAGAAAAGGTGGAAAAGCATAGATGATGCTAAAGGCTTTTATACCTTTGATAGGATGGGTTGTATTAAGCCCTTGGATTTTAAGAAATATTGTGGATACAAAATGCAGAGAAATTTTGCTCAAGGATCAGTAAGAATTTAAGTAGGGTGTGTGATGAGGCCACTAATTGTTCTATTTATAACCTCGTCCATACCTAGTTACATATCTTTTGCCTATATGAATCCCTAGAACTATGTATGACTTATGTAAATGAGTGAATGAATTAATGTTTATATGTGTGCATTGATATATACATGTTGTGTTATATATTAATGATATTTTTTCTTTGATTAGATTATACTTGTGTAACCTTATTTAACAAATATTTGAAGGGTAAAATAATACTACAAGAATCTTGCTTGGTCACATCACTTATAGAGAAGCCCGCAGTAAAAGGGGCTTCGAGCCTGTAGCAACTACCAAGCTACAGGATTTTCACCTACAAGTTACTTGTAGAAACTACCAAACTATAGGCTTTCAACCTATAGGTTTCTCGTAACAACTATAGGCTTACACATATAAGAGCACGTAGCCACTACACAAAATAAACCATTGCTATGATAATAAGTAATTGGATTTTAAGGACACATCTAGTTGTCTTAGAAATAAAGTTAATAATTGAAGAGGATCCTACATAACAGTTGTATATACCCCTCATATGAAGTGAAACTTAGATTTGATGCCAAAGGATGAATAAGACAAGGATAATGAAAAGGAGAAAAATAAGCAAAATAGTAAAGTAGTATATATTGTCCTTTACCCAGTCAGGCCTAAAATTAAGTAACTTTAAGTTACTAACCACTTGAAGGTTGACTGGGTTAGTTGCAAAGTATTTGTGTCTTTCCTAGTTTATTTTTTTGGTTAGAAATAATAAACTACCTTATGTATTTAATGGTAGAACCTAGATTAGATTAAGGAGGATGGAATTGTAGAAAGTAATTGCATTCAAATTTTTAGAATATTGTAATCTATTATAGAAATATTTAATTACTAGAGATATAATTAATGAAAATGTTGATTTTGTAATAATATTTTATAAGTATCTCATAGAAGGATTGGAACTTAGTTTTAAATGAAGAGGGCCCCCTTAGAAGGAGTTGCAGTGAAGATCCTAACTCTTCTTAGATTAAAGTGTGTTGTGTGAATTGATTTCATTACTAATATGATTATATGAAGTGTGATGCATGTGTGACTCATAAGTGTGAAGAATTTCCACATTATATTATAACAATTTCTTTGTATATCTATATCATGAAATCATTATAATTTCATCTTATTATAACCAAAAATTAAGTTAGACTATGAATAAATAATGCATATATAGTGCAGACATCCTTGAAAATCCTACGTACCTTAGGTTGATAATTAATGTTAAGCAGATTTAAGAATCTAGTATTAACGGGGTAATAAGTCTAACCAATAGTGATAATAATTATTTTTCTCTCAATAAAAAACTTATACAACTTACTAATCACAGGATCATTACCTTTCAAAAAGAAACATCAAGATATCTTACCCATACTTGTAGAGGTTATTATAAGAGGGTCGATATATCACATGCTAGTATTTTTAAGAAACACATGGTTCATCAACCTTCATAGAATTCAACCACTAGTTGAAGTCCTCCTATTATACCCTCTACCATGACCGATATTTCCCACACTAATCCTACTAAGGATCCATTAATTGATAGAGATATCAATAGAGGGACATGTGTAGGAGGGATTGGACCAATTTTTATAGAGCTTACTCACATATCTACACAACAAATTTGGGTGCCAAATCTAACATGCACATATATATATATATATATATATATATATATATATATATATATATATATATATATATATATATATATATATAAGTTAAATACTTGATAGCCTCACAGATACATTAATAACGGTGTTAGAACTGAAATTAGAAACCCAATTATGATGTGATCATCATAGTCAAGCATTTTGTTCCCAACTAGATTCCATTGTGTATGGTGATACCTCAATTATAACTACATCAAATCAAATGAACAATTATCAATACCTTGTCACAAGAAAATATCATATTTTAAACATATTGCATGAATAAAATTAAAGTATTTGAGAGAGTACACATAAACTATATGCATTACCTTCCATAGTATTTGGGTGTATTAAATACATTCATACCAACATGATAATCACATATTAATATAATTCCATATGAACATCCACAAAAACCTCCTCCATGTGCACAAATCAAAAAGCATCCAGACCAACAAAATCTAACAATCACATTATTCATGGGTGGTGATTAATTTTGGCATAACCATGTTGATCCTACATATACAAAATCCACTTGCAATGTAAGATGATTACAATAACTTGGTTTTGATCTAAAAGACTTATAATATAAAAGAAGTTGGAAAGACTCCATGGGAAACATAACAATACCAATTAGTTTTATTCCTAAAGTGATTCAAACAAGGGTTTGGGTTATGCTAAAAAAAACTCAATATGCATTCATAGTATAATCTCTTCGGTTATATTAGATGGAAGCAAAAATTGACCAAAATCAACAAGGTATCTCCTTTTCTCATGAGGGAAAATTGATCCATATTCTACATGATGGCAATCATTCTTCTACTTCATAAGTTAATCTTGAGGATAAATAGGCCATGTAATGTTTTCAATTATAAAACCATGATCCAAACAACATAAATTATCCAACCTAATGGTAAAACATTCCAATATATCAAAAATACCCAAAAAAAATCTAATCTAAAAATATTTAACATTTTCATATCTTATTAGCTCCTTGGCATCTATGTTGTTGGTTTTGTTTTGGTAGATAGTGTATACATAAAACATTTTTAAATTTTATCATTTACTAACACTTTTTTTCTTGAAAGAACCTATCAAGTTTCAATCTCTCAAAGTACACACCTTAAATGGTGAACTGGGAAAGGGTTGGGTAGACCATTAGTGCTTCACAAGATTGTTGTGGCTTTGTATCATTCCTACCATTACTCCAACTTATTTTATAGAGTCTATTCATTCACCTCATATGATGTCTCCTTGAAATACTAAAATCCTAAAATATGGTTAATTATGAAATTTTGAAACCTTGGGATATGGCTAAGTCTGAAATCTAGTAGGACCCTCCAAAATCTAGAATTTGCATTATATCTCCTAGAGGTCTGAAACCACTCTCAAACATCCTAAAAGTATAAATATAAAATGTAACTTAAATTATATGAAACTATATGTCCATGTATAAATGCTAAATTATATTGCATGTTTTAGTACCTTTCATGTCCTTATCAACTTATACTTTATATTTATATTCCCTATTTCATCACCTTTAATACCTTTATCCAACTCCCTAAGCAGTCTCCCTTCTCAAATAGCCCATAGTTAAGTAAAAACATAATTTTCCAATCATGTCAGCCAAAAAATATGTATTTGGCCACTTTAAACCCATTTCCTACTAATTCAATTGGTTTGATCTTGTTATAAAGGTTAGGGCACATGTTATAGAACTAAGTCAGCCCAACTAACATAGTTCAAGACCTAATGACTAATTTTCCCGCCTAGCAAGATTGATTTGGATAACCTTGGAGGCTAAATTTATATAATGGTTTAGGATAAATCCTTGGCTATTAATACCCCATTCACTTCAATCTAATAGAGAAAAACATTCAATTTTGCATCATTACAGCTCATAATTCTATTAATTCTACACTTGAGGAGTCATTGCTTAGGGTTTTACCTAGGAAGGAAGATAGTTTGTCTTGTGGGAAAGTCTTGGATGTAAATTAGGAGTCTTTTAATCTAGATATTATTTTCTATAGTTCTATCCTTACAAAGCCACAACCCCTTGCAAATCACCATTGGCTAGGGGAGAGATTGAGGCATGACAAGTTCATCCAAAGGTAAGTATTCCAAAATTTTACTCTTTCATTTATTAAATAGATATGGCATAAAGTAATAGGTTAAATTTTTTACTCCTTTATTATAATTACCTCTACATTGACTTGAGTATATTTTTCTTTTACATGTTATGTTTTATTTATTTAATTATTCCCCTTTGTGCCACAAGATTTAGAAACCACTAGATTAGATTTATTTTATGTATTTTAGGTGTAGCTAGGTTTATTACATCATATCATTTGCCTAGAGTCTTTCAAAACATCTCCTTTGATTTTGTGTAGTAAGAGATCCCTTACTTAAGTTTAGCATATCTAAATTGGTTATGTCATGACACAAATAGCTATGCAATGAATTATTAGTAAGATTACCTTCTCTGAACTTGGAATTCATTAAGTAGGATAAAATGCAGATCCATCCTAATTAATTTCATACATATATCATTTCATTTCTTTCTATGTACACACATGTTTTGCGTATCTTTTGAATGTGATACAGTTATAGCCTGACAAATGATATATACACATATATATGTTGAGCCTTCCCTCTACTCATGTCATTAGTATATTGGGGGCATACACTTATTTGATCATGATGCACCTAGGTTACATTATTATATTTTTATTTTCATTATCGATTTGAGTTTATATACTTACACATGCATTTATCCAAGCTTATATATTTCAAAATGTACTTGATATGCTATGTACTTAACATTCTTTCCAACATGTATATCCAAGGACTAATATGATATGCTTATTTTATTTTTTTATGATTCCATGCTTTCTTTTTTTCACTCCCTTTAGTGTGTTATTTGCTTCTTATTACCTTGCATTGTATTACTTGTTCAAGCATTTGAAAATGTTCCATTATTTATAGCCCTTGTGCCTATGTTTTCCTATTTTAACATTTACATATGTCATTGTATGTTGTATATGGAATTTTGAACATGCCATTCTATGCTTTGTGTACATTTGACTAAGTAATGTCCCTTAGATTATGTGGCATTTGAATATGTCCCTTGTATGTGGCGTCTTTTGACCATTGCCTTTTGACTTAATTTTGAGTGATTTTATGTGTGTTTGATTACTTGTTGAGCTTGTAAAATTACAATATATATGTTTCCATGATTTACATCATGTATCTTAAGACTTTATGTGATCACATACTATGTACCTCATTGCTATATCCACCTAGACATGTTACTCCTATATGCCACATGATCCATACACAGATTATATAGTTATCTTATCCTTTTGAGGTAAGGTAACTACTAGTTTCTACTTTCCCTCACCTTAAAATGGTGGGAATATTATTGGGGTCATGTCATAGAGGCATGGCTTCCACACCTTCATAGTTTCAAGTTTTAGTGGAGGCATGCCAAAAAGGCATGACTTTCACACTTATTCAGTATTCAACATCTATAGATTATAGTGGGGGAATGTTATGAAAACATGTTTTCCACACTTAAATTTATTTTTAGATTCTACAAATTCAATTATGGCATGTCATGGGAACATGTCTTATACACTCAAAAAATTTTAAATTGGTCAAATTTCATAGTTATATGATTCAGATACACATTTGTGGTAGCTTTTTATACATTGGCACCATTGTTATACCTAAGTTTCAATTTGAGACATATATGAGGTGCATATGTCATGTAAAAGAGCACTTTAAATTGTAAAATAAAATCAACTTTCATATTTTAAATACTACTATAGACTGTTATCATAACTAGAATGGAATTCTAAGGACTTTATTGAGCCAACCTATTGTAGTAGTTGGTTCATCTTTTGGCAAGGTTGAGGTGATAAAATCACTCAATATTACCAAGATTATAATTTATACTTGATTAAATATTCTATCTTCACCAAATATATAGTGTGATTTGATTGGAACACTCACACTCACTAGGTTATAAGTATTATTGGGTTGTACAATTGAGATATACTCAATGGTTATGTGGAAAATCACCTTTTAGACAAGGTTAGGGGCATATTGTCCTCCCATCTCTATATAAATATATATGCACTTTTAATTTTAAAAAAAATCATAATATCAGCTCCAAGGCTTTATAAGAAAACAACTCTTTAAATCAATTTGCCAAAAGGAAAGAAGGTTGAATCGATACACATGTGTACTCATAACCTTATTCTCTTTACTTTCAAGCATTTCAAATTATTTAAATTCTAAATTATATGCTCCAATTATATACTATAACATGTTCTTGGTTGTAGATCAATCACTAATAAAGCACTCAAGTTGGACTCATGCAAAGGCAAGGTGTGTTATACACACCTATATATGCATTACTTTCCGTTAAAATATAAATTTCATTACTAGATTAGGGGGGAATGTAGATACTAAAATATGATTTATGTAGTACCTCATTATTATACACTTGAAAATATTTATCATGGTTATACCCAGTCAGATGCTTGCATTGATGATAGTGTCAATTTTCAAACTAAGTGTCTAGTACCCAAATGTCATTTAATTTACAAATGACATGTATCCTAAAGGTTGTCCTAAGTTATTTAATGTGAGATATGTTAAAAAGGAATTAGTATATATAAAATATCAACCCTCATTCATTCCTCACCTAGAAACCTAGCAAATACCAGGAACTCACAAGAAAACTTACCAAAATCATTTAATTAAGCATTCAAGTGAGCAAATCTACCTTGTCCATCCCTATTTCCATATCAAGCATAGGAGCAGCATCCTCATAAGTCTGAAGTACTGAAATATTATCCCATGAGCCACATTTTCTAAGTTACAATCTAGGTTACTCTATGTAATTATTTATCACACTTACATCCTTATGCACATACAAGATAACATATAAGGAAGAAATACATAAGTCTAAGGCCCTCTTCAGAGTATTGGCTATGTAGGCAATGTCCATTAATAGATGGGTCCTTGGGGTAGCTCAACAATGTTTGCCCACTAACCCATTTTCCCACAATCACTCCAAGGGTGTGAAATCTAAGGTTTTAATTATTTTACAAATATAAACAACCTATGCATGAAATCTCAATGCACTAGAAGAAAGGTGACAAAAGCCCTAAAAGGATCTTGGTGGTTACATCTAGATCCAAACACTATTATATAGTGGACATATGTATCTAACTTACACACCATCATAAACGTAACTATCTAGATCTGATGCAAGTGTCTAATACCTCAAAATATAAAATTCCAATGTCTAACAACTATTCTAAAACCCTGATCCAGTCCACTCCCAACCATTTCATCCCAAATCTACAAGTACATAGTAAATTAGATAAGTACTATTATTTTAAATTTATTTTAGTATCAACCAATAGTTGTACTTTTTTTTGGCATATCTCAATATTTATATTTAAAATATTGTTATTTGAGTTTATAAGTTAATTGGCATATTATAAATCTATTTATCACCCTTGTGCTTATTAATTTTATACTCTTAACCCTAGATGATCTGGCAAATCTAAATTTAGGGTTAAATAGATTCAAACACATCGTGTGTTTTTAATCACACTCTTCTATCAATGAGGATTGGGGCATGCATAATTCAATCCAAGTGTTTTGATAAATAATATATTCTCTAAGGGTCTTACCCTCTCCATCCACTACTTTTACAATAGAAAACATAACAGTTTGCACATCCAAACATGTGTATTTTCTCCTTGTTATTTTATCTATAAGTTTTGTGTATTTAATTTTTGATTTTTATAGTAAGGAATAAGTTATACATGTTTCACTATAGGTTTACATGAAGCATAGTTCAGCATGTGATCTACATCCAAACCTTCTCAACATAAGTAAGCTCTGGTATAACTCTCTTTCTCTTATTCTAGTACTTTCACATTATTACATTACTATAATAAAAATGGGGGAAAATGTAGTCATTAAAATTAACATTTCTTGCTAAAATAATGCACTTGTGACAATCCTTATGCATACTTAGCCTATACTCAATTCCACAATTATAAATCATTATTCCTCTAATTTTATGCAAATGATAAATATCATTAAGTGATTATAATACTTGATATTCCTTTTCCTCTTTTCAAACAGCCTAAGCTCATCCCTTGAATGATTCACACTTCCAACTTAGTTGTCTCTACTTTTCAAATAAGGCCACTCTTTCAAGATTATTTTGCTTACCGATAGTGTCCAAATGAGTCTATCAGTTTCATGCTCCCACCAAATAATATTTTATTTCTCAAATTTAAATTCACCTAATGACTCATCACACATGTTTCAAAACCCTCATTCAAGGAATTTCACAAAATACCACTATAAAATCATATTTTCCATTTATTTGTTCACTAGATGCCAAGATGCTCCCATGATTTAAGATCAACATAATATATAATTTTTCATTGATATTAAAACACCTATTATTCCTAATTCTTATTTCACATATCCTAAATAACCCTAACTAAATCTAAATACACCTCCAAGGTCACAAGCCATTATTAAAGCACATAATTACACTAGGATTACACCAATATATAGCATTATACTAGTGTTTCACACACACCACTGTATCATGGTAGAACTACATGGATTTTCATTCTTATTATAATTATTTTTATGTAGGTATCACTCAACATAATGGAGTGTTGAGGTTAAGCACAACTTCAACCCCTAACCCCTTTTTCTCATTTAGTGTGTTTTTTCCTCTTTATCATTGAGCTAGAGTTCTAAGTGAATAATAATTTATACATTATCACCCATAATATATTAAAAGCTTCTATGATAAAATCTAAAGGTAGAGGCACACCAATTACAATTCACACATAGGGAAAAAAACCCTATCGAATGCCAACATAAGTTGACCTAATCTGAATAGTACGAACTTGTCTCGAAAAGATGCAGAGCCATGTTCCTCATTCACAAGGACCTTGCGTAGTCCCATAATATATTGCATCTATTCCCTATCATATTCTATCAAACCTGAGTTTTAGCTAATTTATTTATCTTAATTATTCCCCTTTTAGCATCTTTCAATAAATAGTAAGTTCCAAATCAATCTTGTGTGATTTATTATATATTTTATACATTCTAATTTTACTCAATGGTTTATCTAAAGTAGATTAAAATTTACCTAATTCACTAATTATGATAAAATTCAATGCTTAATCAATGTCACAATTATCAATATCAAGCACACATAAAGCAAGCAATGTTAGTTCACATAATTTATCATTGTCATCATCCAGTACAACAAAACACAATATCCATAAGAAATAACACTATAGAAAGTATGAACAAGATAATATCATGTATAATAGTCTAATATAATCAATGGACAAATATATAAATATATATCTTGAAAATTTTATGAAGATGCCCCTAATATAGGCATGTCCCCATTATAAAAAGGTTGCCCATGGGTGTGAGCAATTTCATGCATCTTTATGTCCACATATCATATACAACTTGAATGTCTTGAATATAAATAATGTATAACATGAAAATCATGTGTTTATAAAATGGATATGTAGATAATTATGTATATGAATAATAACATCAATCAACCATGTGTACCAATAAAACATGTCATGGATAAGTCCTAGTTTTATATATTATTGAATATATATTTTTTTGTATTTTTTAATATTTTATATTTTTGTATTTTTGAATATTTGATTTTTATAATTTTTAAATATTTGAATTGACTATGTTTGAGCTAACTTATGATCCCATCAAGGGGATGCTCAAGTGTAGGTCTTAGATCAATCAATGAAAATGTCACATGTTGTGGGTAAGGAGTAACACATATATCATTATCTAAATTAGATAAATTCTCATGAGCTATAAAATATCCATTATAGTCACTATGATCTTTTCTATGTTGTGTATCTCTAGTAGTCATAATAACCTTTGGATTTCATTATATGTCAGGAGAATGCATCATGTTATTTGTGGAAAACACTCATAAGGCTTTTGTGAAATTAACATAAGATGTGATTAACTAGGTAACATCTACTAAAATAAACTAGTTCGATGATGTAAAGGATGTTGGATAATCACTCATTAAGAAAAATTAATCACTTGTCTCTAAATTTTTTAGAGGTTGAACTTTTGCAAGTTGTATAATACATTATTGTGGAAATGTAAGAGGAAATGTCTTAGGGTCGATGGTGTATTCATATGGAACATGTGGAATTATAACTAGTTTATTGTTATGGATATAATATAAACGTTGATGTACTAAATATAGGATTTCACATATCTTATGTATCCATGGTTTCAAATGCACCAGTGTTGGGCAAAACTAAAATTTAAGTAATAATAGTTTTAGGCCCTACCATAAGTGTTAAAATAATGCCTCAAAGAGGGTTTTATCATTTTCCATTCACAAACTTGTATTTTATTTATTGTACCAAGAAAATATATATGTGTGTACCCAAGATTAGAAACTAATTTCATAGTGCATATGTTTTCACTTGACCCATTACCTTCCATAACATTTCCTATAAGATGTGAGTCCATGAAAGCACATATTAATAAAGGTATATTGGTATAATCATCATAAAATGTGATCATAGATATTTCTACTTATGTATTCATAATTACACCAATGAGGCCCTCTATAAGACAAGACTCCTCAAATTTAGGAGTATAATAAGTTCGAGGAGGATGTATATTGTAATTCATATCCACCTCAAGATTAGTCTTGGTTTCTTGTGCCACATGTTTTTGAAATGGATATAAAAATATCTTAAGCTTACATTAGGTTATGAAATTGAATCATTATTAGATGTGTTAACATCATTAATTTTAATATTGTTGTTTTTGATTAAGTATTTTATCTTATGTCTCAAACCAAAGCATGTATTAGTTGAATTTTTTGTACATTTATGTCAACCACAATAAGCACTAATATCAAAACCCTTAGGTTTTGACTCTATCATTTCAACCTCTATAGGTTGAGGGAGATATATGAGATTTAATTTGAGTAATTTTTGTAAAACCTTGAGGATTTTTTGATAATTATGAAAATTGCCTCTGCTAAGAAGCTACAAGGATAAGCCTACTAATGGGTTGTGAAACTACATTGACTATTGTTTTAGCCACATTCTTAGTATCACTTATTTTGGATTTAAAAGGTGGTTTTATTTGAAACTTGGAATTAAAATATGTGGGAGGGTTAATCCTATATAATAACTTGTTCATGGTGATAATATTAACCTCACGGTCTTTAACCATATAGCACATGTCATCAAAAGATTGGGATAGCTTGAACATAATAGATTCATGGATGGATTGAAGTAGGATTTACTAGAATATATCTTGTAATTATTTGATATCCATGGGATTTGTCATATTTTAATCATAGTCTTATAGCAAATCATATAGTCACTAATGGGCTCATTAGATCCTAGTTTGAGTTATGTGATTTGAGCATAGGAGACCTTCTCGCTAAGGTTAATAGAGAAATGAGCTAAATTTCAATCAACCAAATGATTGAAAACATGTACCAATTAAACATGAAGGTCATAAAAACACCACAAGGCATATTCCTCAAGACTCCTAGGAAAAATCTTTGTTAGTGACTTATCATTAGATGCATAATATAAATATAATGCATAGAAGGCTCTACGATGTTCTTCTAGATCACCGTTACCATCAAAAATGGCATAAACTTAAGTGTGAGGATATTTGTATGTAAGGGATAGTTGTAAATATCTAAGGCCAAAGGGTTTTGTAATAATGTTTGAGAATTTTTCAAATGGTTTATTTATGGGAACCTTATCCCATTTTAGAATCCTTGGCTTGAAGATATAATAGTTTTAGTACAAGTGATTGATTAGTAGGTAGATTAGATTTATTATAAATAGGTTGTGTCACATGAGGTGTCACAAAAGTATGTTGTGTAGGCATATACATAGATATATGAGAAAAAAATTGTGTTATCCCTCATAGTATGTATACTAGGTTTAGGCATTGTAGACACCTAAAACTGGCCATCAATGGCCTTCAATCGAACTTCAGACCGATTCCTACCAATCATTGTAAATTAAGCCTAAGAATCACTAAATGTCCCAAATTTGCTTGTGCATCAATCATAAAATCTTAGAATCATGTTGAGCCATACCTAATTGAGATATCCTAGCATATGTAATAATAACCTCTCACATATTCATCCTTAATCATCTTATGGCATCACAACAGTAAATTTGGCCTATGGACTTATTAATTAGGGCACTTGCACACTTAAATCAAATCTTGAAAGAGCTAAATTGTTAATCAAAATTAATTAATGATCTAAACTAAATTAAATGCATATTTGAATAATTCATGTGCAATTAATGAATTACTAAAATAGAAAATTCAAAAATGCAAATATCCTAGCCTTTCATCATGACCTTTGTGAGTTGTCAAACTCTTTGTAAATATCCCAAAATATCTCATTTTGGAGACCCATGCCTATTCATTTCAAATCATTATTAATTGATAACTATTAACTCTATTAGGGTTATATTTGACTCACTTAGGTTTGGACTCATTTCATGTTTAAACTACACCTTAACTCACCTTGGGTTGGGGTTAAATCCATTTGCTATAAATAAAATTCTTTACCCATTGAGTTTTAAGCCATTTGGTACAAAGTTATCATGCACAAATGACTTCAAATCTCTTTTGATATAATGTTAAAATGCCCATTTTATTACAATCAAGGTTATAATTCCAAAATCTTGAGCCAATAATAAGCCACATCAAGCCACAATGGTGCCAAGGAGAGAGGGAGCTACACAAACTCCATTTCCAAAGAATCTTTGAGAACAAACAAAGTAAGCCACTAAAAAATCATTTGGATGTCTCAAATAAGGTAAGAGATTATGTGTCTTTTTCATTTTAGTTATGTTTTTCATTTGGTTTTGTTCATTAAGCTCACCCCTAAGATCTAGGCTTGTAAGTGTTAGTGTATTTTTATTGAGTTTTGTTTACTTGTTCTAAGACTCTACTAACCTCCCTTATTGGATTCTTGTGATCATAAATGGCATACACAGTGGGACATGCACCCCAAAAAGTTGATATTAAAGCCTTTTATAATATTCCCCTAATGATTTTCATGTCAAAATTTGATCTTGCTAATCATAATAAGTGAAAAATTCAAGCTAAGGGACATTTTTCTATTATTCATGAGGTTACTCTATGTAATCATGATTTTTTTCTCTGGTTAGTAAGATCACAACTCACATAGTTGAATTTTTTCACTTAAAATTGCATTTTTGCACTTGTAGATGTGTTTTTTTACTTACAATTGTGGTTTTGTAGGTATAGTTGTGGTTTTGCACTTACAGCTGTGGTTTTATAGGTACAATTGTTGTTTTCCATTTACAATTGTGTAATTACTCTCTGAAAACAATATCACAACTGACATAGTTGCATTTTTATAGTTGCAGTTGCATTTTTGCACTTGCAATTGCATTTTTGCACTGTGTGTATACTCGAGACTGATAGGCCATCTTTTGAAGCTTTGTTTGGGATCATCTAAACTCTATTTTTAATGATTTTTGTTAAACCATGTGTTTTATCCTAAATTTTCATAATATACTATCAGTTTACCTTAAATCTGCATAAATATTTCTCAAAAACCCTCTAGAAATTGTAGGGCTTAAGTGGGAAAGAGGCACAAATTTAAAAGTGGTTAAGTCTTGAATATTTCATTTGGTGTTTAAAATGAATTTATTCATTTTTATGCTTAGAATATTTTATGAAAAGTTTTCAAATTTTACAACTAAGGCCAAGGGGATAAAAACTTCACAAACATCTCAATTCCGTGTATAAAATAAATATTCACTTAATTTAAAAATTATTTGAAGTGTTTTGTTTTAAGTTAGATCATTTTATACTTGTTTTTTTTGCAAATGAAGGATGCATGTATGCTCTCTCCCATCCCCTTTAGATAAATTAGGTGACCAAAAGTGATTCTTTGTTATAATTTGTGCTTTTGTCCAAGGCATGAAAATAATGTTATTAAGGATCTCCCCAAAACCATTATGATTTGGGTGATCTAAACACAACCTATAAAGTATTTTCACTTGGTCATTTATTTTATGCAACTTGGCTTGTGAGTGGGAGTTCATAACCTCCTCATAAATTCTTTAGAGAAGCTTTGACCTAGGGTTTCATCTCCCAGCATTGTTTCAACCCCACTCCATGGTTGGGTATATAAATCAGGGTGCATATACTTTGATTGTCAAGGGGTTAAGCTACTAACCTCTCCAATCATAATGAAAACTTGAGTCGTGTCTGGTTAACCAAGGGATTCCACTAAGTATATGGATGGAATCGCTATGCAAAAAAATAAACCCTTGCATAGTAAGTTAACTTAAATAAACTCAATTTATGTGAGGCATCTCTAGTGTTAATTAAACTTGGAACCATCTAGACATTCAAAAACTTAAGTTTTATAAAAACTCCACTTGTCATGAACATATTGTTGATGCAGGGGAAGTAGCCCAAAGTTCCATGTCATCATACAATCTCTTGGGAGAAGGGGGTGTAAAAACCTTACTAATTCATGCATATTTATTTTTGGATTAACCCTTAAAATCCTCTAAAGAGCATGTATATAGATGGAATTTAGAAATACAATTTAACCTTGTTAGTTTTAGGGTTTTGAACATTATACTTAGTTGTATTTGGTCTTTTTCCTTTACTTGTTTGGTCTTTGAGTTTTATGCCATGTCAAAATAAGTTTTCTGTCCACATCACTCTATTATTTTAGGAGAAATTATATCATCCATTTGACACCATAAATTTACCTTAGAGTTTTGACAAAAATTTACGTGTGTGTGTCACTTGATTAGAAAGGGTAACATTACATTGCCCAAATCATTTCAAGTTTTGTGCCTTGGAGTCTTGAAACAAACCATCGATCACACCTTTAGAGAGTGATAAAAGTGTTACATTGCTTGATTCATTTTATAGACTTACTTACCTTGTGTCCAAGTTTCTAATTCAAAATTAATCCACGTGTGCCTTTTGGGCCTTTGTCTAGTAGTGTTATGTCATTCACCTTTGTCTAGCTTACTGATCAAACAAAGCCTAATTTTCTTAAGTTGAGTTTTTAATTAATTTTGACAAGTTCAAATTCAAATATTGATTGATTTTTTTTTATTCCTTGTGTAATTTCAATTTAGACACCGATCTTTCTTTTTTGGGTTGTGTAATTTAGGTTAATTCTTTACCCAAAACTATTATTTTGGCCTAGATTTGGGATAAATAGCCTATCATCTTTGTGATTTTTGTTTCATTCCTTATGCCAATTGACCAAGCTCATGTCTAAATTCAAATCCCAAGTTTATGCCAAAGTGTTTCAAATTTGATAGATTAAATCATTGTTTTGTTTAAAGTCTAGCTTTTGTGCTTGTCTTGCCAAAATTCCTAGCACATGCCTATTTTGAGCCTAAAATTTGATGTCATGTTTGGAAAAAATACCTAACAACTTTTATTTTCTTGGATCATACTTGTTTGGAACACTTCTTACTTAGAGTTTGGAATTTTGAGTTTTATTCAGCCACTTGACCTTTTGTGTGAGACATTAATGTTAGATGTATGACAATAGACTTTTTTATACAAAGTTTTAGCATAAACCATTTTGGATATATAGCTCCCCTAGATCAAGTTAGACCAATTTTGAACTATTTATCCTTTGAACATTATTTTTTAGAGTTTGTAGAACTCTAGGCCTTTTATGGAATGTTCATCATTGATGTGGATATGTCTCACTACATTTATGGTGGAGTCATGTACAATCTAAGTTATGATATAAATGCTACACAAATTGACTTTGTTTGAAACCCCTATGGTGAATAAGTGGTTTGTGAGATGGATGCATATCCTCAATCTAGGGAACAAAGCCAAGTGTCATGTTCAATGGTACATTATTTGGGTCGGTTGATGTACAATGTTCACCATCTCACTTATCATGACATCTGATCCCACACCTATAATTTTAACCCTATTTCATATTTTTTGAATCACCAAGCACCATATCATCCAAGGAATACCATTACCATACCAAGCCCTCATCATTTGGCTTGTGCAAGCAAGCAAGCTCTACAATGTTCTACCATTACTTTTCTATGACCTCGTCCTTTGGTTCATGATAGCACAAGCTTTACAACACCCTACCATTTTTATTCTATGACCTCATCCTTAAGATTACATGAGCAACAAGCTCTAAAACTCCCTACCATTACCATTCTAGGCCATTCCATGTATGGTAAATTATTGTCCCAATAAAGTTGTCCAATCATGACTAGACATGTTATAGTTACTATCCTAGGTTAGGAACCAACCTTTGTTAATCCTACCATTATCCAACCACCAACCATTCTTCATCTATTGTTAATCATTCCCCACTTTAGAAAACCCCTACCAATCATCCAACCAAAACTAAGCCAATCAGTACCTCTCTAATAGAACCAATCATTTGAAAATCAAGATATATTCAAAACTAGTATTTTACAATTGTTTATAAACCAAGGCCAAGAGAACCAACCAATCCATGATGTTTTTCTTGAACCAACCACTTGTGATGAGTCAAACTATGATGACTCACCTTTTATCCTTTACTTGTTGATGAATCTCACTCTGACAAGCCAGTCTTTACTGAGTCACTTCTTAATGATTATAACTAACTATGGGTATATCATTATCTAGATCATATGCCTATTTTTAAAGAGCCTCCCCTTGACAAGCCAATTCTAAGGAGTTGTCTCTTGACCTTTTTCCTATCATTGAGGAGTCTCACTTTGACAAACCAATCTCTATGGAGCCCATCATGCCATCATATGCCATTACTTGTCCAAAACCAAACATTCAATAATACATCACTGTATCAATGTCCACACCAGATGAATAATCAACATTAAAGTTAGGTTTTATTCTTAAACCAGCATCAAATTTATCATCAAAAGTAGAATCAATATCAGTCTCAATATTGAATTCAGAGCCCTTTGAGTCAGAATTAGCTTTAAAATTAGAATAAGTTTATGGTTGTTAAAATATTGGTTACGCATGTCTCACAGATCAATTTGAACATATTTGTGATCCTTCCACAATTTTTAAAGATGATTACTTTAACTTCAACAAAAGTTCTCCTAGTATCTTTTATGAGGATTATGCAGCCTCTTCCCATTCCATTACCATTGTGCATACCATCAACACCAACCTTCCTAGCCATTATATTGACCTTCCACCTCCCACAAGTATCAATTTGGACCAATAGAATCACACCTTGTTAAATTGAATCCATGGAAACATATCATTTTAATAACAATAGGGAGGCCAAGACCACATTCATGCAGAAGAAGAACAATCTTTTAGTAAACCTTTTTGGAGGTGTTAGGGGACAATCAAAGTTCAAACTCAGCACCTTCTAGTGAAACCTTGTATGAGGTGCTAAAAGACAATCAAATTCAAAAGTCAACATTCCTTAGTGACACCTTCTCAAAGGTGTTATGGGATATTCAAGATAAATTCATTGGTGAAAACTTCTTAAAGGTGCCAATAGCTGAGCACAATAGTTATTCATTGCTTGATAAAGACATTATTCAATATAAAATAAATATAGCTTCTAATCTATAGTCTAATCAGATGTTAGCTACTCTCAAGCCTAAATAATAATAAAAATTGGTGATCTTATCTAGAGAATATTTATAAGTCTTCAGCCCCACCATAACCAAATTTATGTTGAAACTAAAATTAGCAACATTATGTGTGCCTAAAAACCCTAATCTTCATTTGTTACCCAACCATTATACATTCCATTAGCATCCACATATAAATTTCCAAATTAGACCTATCATCCATTGTTTATTTATATTTACTATCCCTGGGTGTGCTTTCCTTTGCATAGGCTACAAAGATACATTGTCTCGATGTTTGAAGGAAACAAAATCAATGACCAACAAAGATCACAATAACATTTTTAGTGTCTAATCAATAATAGGTTCTTGATAGAGAAAATATTTAGAAGAGGTATGGGATATAAATTTACATGATTGACTATTCTAGTTGTATCATATGTTGATTAGGACATGCATATCCACATCATCAAGAACAACAAAATCATATGCCTTGGACAAAAACCATACCTTTGCCAAAAACATTTACCTTGTCATTACCATTTTCCATTTATCTTACCTTCCCCACTTGGGGCAACCCTCTTGCCATTTTATCCATTTATCATACCAACAACATCCTAAATAATACCATACCATATGTCATTTTACCATGCCATCCCTATTAGACCAAAGCCTATTTTTAGCCATCCTACCCAAACCCTTTTGATCTTGGTTCCTTCGGTTTTTCCCACACCTTCTATGAGGTAATTTCAATCCAATTTAGTAGTTTATGAATTTTTTGTTTGAATGAAATTATATTAAGGTAGTGTGATATTGGATCTATCAATTTATATTTCATTAGTGTTTGACTAGTGATATTGATTATAACCGCCTATGGGCAAATCAGTAGTCTACCTTGTGTTACTAATTATAGCCACCTATGGGAAAATCAGTAGTCCACATTTTTTTACTAATTATAATCACTTATAGAAAAATAAATGCCATAGACCTATGTATTTATTTCTTAATTATAACCACCTATGGGAAAATTAAGAACAATACCTTTACAATGCATTGTCATATCACCTTGTCATTACTATTCTCATTTGCCTAAATTTGAGAACTTGTTGTGACCTAGTCAATTCTCCTCATATTTTATGTGGTTGGAACTATTGTGACTTGAGGTTCTAATGGGACTATGTAGGTCATGCTCAATTCACATTGAGGGCAACTCAATCCCCCTTTTCCATGTGCTCTCTCCACTTTGTGAGCAACCTAAGCCAATGCTCTCATCATTTTTTGAGTTATATTTTATCAGTCTCTAACAATTTAAGATATCTCAAAATTCCAAAAACATTCAAAAAATTTAAAATCCAAAAACATTTATCCTCTCTAAGACTAGTTACTCATCCTCAATCTTCCCTACTGGGGCAAATCCATTATCATGATGTTTTATTTTGCTTTTACTTCCAATATTTTTGTGTGTTTGTTTGCTTAGTTATTTGTTTATTTGCTTAGTTATTTGTGTGTTTGCTTTCCTAATTATTTGCTTTCAATAATGTGCTTAGACTCAGTCTATATACATTCATTAGGTGATTCCTTATGCACTCTTCTTGAATCTATCCATATTCATACATCAACATTTTCATCATGGTTTTTATCATTGGTGCATTATTTTTAATTATTTATTTGATTGAGAGATAGTCCTTATGCATATTTCAACAAAATTCTCATGGTGTTCTATCATGAGATATATCATCACATGCTATATCAAAAAATTAGTTGGGGAAGTATTACAATTAATAGAGCCACAAAAATTTCTCCTTAGTAACCTTGGAAAATCCTCCCACCCTCTTTGATCAAATCAACCCATTGACTATTTTGGTTTATCCATGCTATAAGGATGAGCATATTTTCATTAGCAGGTAAAATTAAATCATTTTCATTGATAAATTATTATTCTTATATTTATGTCTTTCATCACTTTGTGCATCCTTATATGCCTAGTTTTTTGTGTCATCTTTAGTCATTAGACCATCATATCTATTTTTGTGCTTGCTCATCTTTAATCTATGCACCAAGTTATATCCTTGAGTTATGCTTGTCAATATACCCTACTGGGACAAAATCAAAAATCATTTTCAATTTAGGTCATCTTAATGATTATAACCACCTATGGACAAATCATTATTTTGACTCATCAACCCTAATTGGGGCATATGTCGTTGCCACTAATTATAACTGCCTTTGTGTAAATCAATGTCTCAACCTTTGTTACTGATTATAATCACCTTTGGAAAAATTAGTAATTTTTAAATAAATGATTACAAACATTATCTTGATTGGATTAATCTCACCCATGGGTTAATTTCATTCTTCTTTCTTGCTTCTTTTCGAGGGAGCATCCATCAAACATATGTGATGGCCACTCCCTTAAGGGGGAATCATTATAGGTTTCCCAAACATTATTTGGAGCTTCTTCTTCAATCATCATTTTCTTTTTGGCTTATTTCATTATTTGAGAATACATTATTGTTCCTATAGCTTTCAACATCTTTAGGAAAAGGGGAAAATTGTAGACACCTAAAACTGGCCACCAATGTCTTTTGACTAGACTTTAGACTGATTCTTACCAACCATTGTAAATTAGGCCTAAGAATCATTGAACATCCAAAATTTATTTGTGCATCATTCATCAAAGCTTAGAATCATGTTGAGACATTCCTAATTTGGGTATCCTATCTTATGCAACAATAACCTCTCATGGATTCATCTCTAATCAGCATGTGGCATCACAAAAGTCAATTTGGCCTATGGACCTATTAAGTGGGGTACTTGCACACTTAAATAAAATATTAAAAGAGCTAAATGGTTAATCATAATCAATTAATAATCTAAACCAAATTAAATGACTATTTGAATTATCCATGTGCAAATAATTAATTACTAAAAAAGGAAATTCAAAAATGCAAATATCCTAGCATTTTATGATGACTTTTGTGAGTCGTCAAGCTCTTTGGAAATATCATAAAATATCTCATTTTGGAGACCCATGCCTATTCATTGAAAATAATTATTAATTAACAAATTTTAACTCCGCTGGGGTTATATTTGACTCACTTAGGTTAGGTTTGAACTCAATCCATGTTCAAACTCTACCTTAACTCACCTTGGGTTGGGGTTAAATCCATTTGCTATAAATATAATGCCTTACCTATTGAATTTTAATCTATTTTGGTGCAAATTTATCATGCACAAATGACATCAAATATCTTTTGATATAATGTTATAATACTCATTTTGTTACAATCAAGGTTATAATGTCAAAATCTTGAGCCAAGCATAAGCCACATCAATCCACAAAGGTGCCAAGGAGAGAAGGAGCTACACAAACTCCATTACCAAAGACTCTTTGAGTACAAACCAAGAAAGACACTCAACAAAATATTTTTATCTCTTAAGGAAGGTAAGATATTATGTGTCTTTTTCGTTTTAGTTTTTCTTTTTATTTTTTTTTCATTAAGCTCAACCCTAAGATCTAGGCTTGTAAGTGTTAGTGTTAGTGTGTTTTTATTGAGTTTTGTTTACTTGTTCTAACACTCTACTAACCTCCCTTCTTGAATTCCTATAATCATAGGGATAACTTGTGTAGCCATAGGTATAGACACATGAATTAAAGTAGTAGGAATACTGGTATAAATATCTATTGTAGGATCTAAGCCTCTAAAATGTGGATTAGTGTCATTCAAAAGATTAATATGTTGTTCCTCATGTGTGGTTTTATTTATAACATTTATTTTTTAACCTCTAAGATAATATTCAAGATAATATCTATGTATTTACCTTGCTTACTAATTATTTTCTAAAAATGAAAAATTACTTCAACTTGTTTAGGATCTACACCATTATCTTAATTAATATGTATTTTACCATGATATTCAACATTATATCCAATCTCATCTTCATAAGCATTTTCACATTTAGGCATAACATCATTAATAATATGTTCATTTACATGAAGGTGTAACCAATAAATGTTTTTATCAATAGAAAAAGGAACATGTGATTCATTAATTTTCATCATTACAATTGGCACACAAACATAGTATTGAGACAAAAATATCTAAATATGATCAATTGTAATAATACCTAATCTAGCACTTTGGCATATAGGTCAAGGAGACCTAACTTTATTTGATGGAATAAAATGTATGCATGAAATTACTAATAAAAATTAGGGCAAAGGATAAAAATTTAAATTGCACATGTGAGAAGTGGAAATCATTAATCTAGTCAAAAATTCAATCCCCAATAGGTGACAAATGTGAAACCCTAAGAAAAATTGAAACCTTAATGTAGGAAAAAACTTAGGTTTTCTCATGCTCAAATCAATAATCAAGTTCACCATTTTTATTTTTTTACACTTAAGAAATATAAAATATGCACTAATTAGATAATGTAAAATATGGTAATAAGTACATTAATTTAAATAGAAATGGATAGTTATATATTATTTTATTTTGATTTAGAATTGACAAATCAAGATGGAAGTGATGTCATTATCTGATTTTAATTCTCTACCACTCATATAAGGTGTCTTTATCCCTATAAATACTTTGTAACTAATTCATCAGATGCTTAGCCTGAAATAGACACTAAACACCTCATTAGACACTGTCAGCAGAATCTGACCCTTGTAATAGTTGACATTGTCTAGAGTTTATCAAAAGTATCCTTGTGCATTATATGGTTCTATAACTCTTAATACCTCTAAACCTACACTTTAAAATGGTTCCTATGTGTGAATATATTTGGTCATATGTAATGATGCATGTTTTTCATTATCTTATATCAAAACCCTAATTGTGTTTTTGATCACAAGATTCCTTTTAAAATGGGTTAGAATTTTGGGTTGAATAACCCCAACCACTCTTTGGTGAATGGTTGAATATTTCATCCATTTATAATACTTCAAATAGGGATTAAACCACATGTAGTTCTCCAACTTATGTGTGTGTGTGCAACATCATGAACAATCTATAATGTAATGCAAATTTTTATCTTCGACCCTTGACACCATGAAACTTTGAATTTGTGTATTCAAACTTGAATCTATAGATTATTCCTTGCATTATTGTATGTGTATGCCTTTTAATAATGTATCAAGAGGGTATTAATTACTTCCTCAATTTTCTAAGTGATTCTAAAGGTGATAACCAAGTAATTTCCAAGTTAATATAACTTAAGAATTATTTATATTTATAGATGACTCTTTGTTAATTCCCACTATGGCCAACCCATGAAACATGTCTATGCCAACCAAATTAATACTTCCCAATTTGATAAAAAATTATTGACTGCACCCTATTACACTATTAGGAAAATTAGACCCCTACAGTAATTAGGATTGTCTTGGCATTATCGGTAACATCTTGGAAGTATAAATCAATGATCTCAATTATTCCATAATATTCTAAGATGTTTGTGTAATGAATAAGATGATCTTGAATAGGCATATATAGTGAATAGAGGTGGTTAATAATATAGGTGGGTAGACAGATTAAGGGAAAGTGTGCTCAAGAGTTAATGTATGTGCATTTTCAAAGTATGTCATAGTCTAATGTTTACAAAGTGTCTAATACTAAATTAAGGTGTCTAAAATATTATATTTTGCTTACTTTACATAATTTATTTATTATATATGTTGTATCTTTCATGTGATTTCCTCCCTTGAGATTGATTTCATCTTTATACTTCTATATTTGACACTTTGGCAATTTCCTTTTATTTTTCATGGACATTCTTCTTGCCATTTAGGTTTGTTACTTACTATGTTGCATTATCCCTTGCCCTATTGATTTTTTATCATATTCCAAACAATTGTGCAAATCATTCAATGATCAAAATATATATATTTAAACCTTTTTGCATAACATGTTTTGAGTTATGAGGGAAGTTACATGTTGTTTAGAATCTTTGTTTTCTCCTTCTTCTTCTCTTGTTTGCACCCCTTTGACCTACCTATTCACATTGTTCCTTATATATGCCCCTTGGAATCTATTTTATTCAATAGAGATTCACTTATTTGTTATTATATAGACCCCTTGGATTTCTTGTCATGTCATCTACTTACTTCTATAAAATTACAAAATTTTATAACATTTGAAAAATAAAAATAAAAAATTGATTTATTGATGGATACATATCATGCTTATATGCCCATGTTATAGGTTTTTTACAATAATGTTTTACACATGTGTTTCTCACTTTATTTATTTTAAGTGGGTGAGATCTTGGGTATGCAGGTTACACACATGGAGGAGGTAGGGATTGGTTCAATATTACATTACCATCACATGTCATGGGACACAGTGATGATCGTGACCCTTATCAAGAGATGGGATTTGGACACTAACAACTTCCTACTACCTATTAGTGAGATGATGATCTTATTATAGGATGTTCACAAGATTACATAGCTACCCATTTGAGGTGAGCTGATTTATCACATTGAGAGGGAAGAGAGAGATGGGTTCATGGTTGCTATACAGAGATGACCATGATATTGCTAGGTGGTACACTGGGGGTTTCAATTACACTATGCTATATCAGAGGGAAAGAGATGATAGGAGGCTGATGACCATGTGATGATGGTGGTATCATATTTTACCTGCACACTCTCTGGGGGGCATGATCACATTGGTGCCATGCCATATCTTAAGGTCATCTCTATATAACATATTTTATAGTGACATATTTATTTCATTCCATTTATCATATTGGTAAAATTTACATTGCTTATATCATATCTTATTATTACCTACATATTATGTATTACATGGATATCTACATTATGTGGTTACATTGTTTGTGTAGTTACATTGTGAATGTCATGTTCTTGATTTCTTTGTGTGCCTATGTTTGGTTGATTTATTGCATGTGTATTATTATGCATGTTTGAGCATGTTGTCTTATTATGTACTTATCCATAGAGGATCCTCTATTTTTCATCATTTTGTTATCATTTATTCTAAGGCATATGTTATTATGTGATGACTTCCTATACGTAGCTATATGTGTGTAATTTATGTGATATACTATGAGATATTTTATAATTTTTTCCATGATCTATATCATTCATATATTGTGTCTATTTTCATGATCTCACTTACACACATTTTTATTTACAATATTATTATGCTTAGTGCCTATGTTTCAATGGTCCTTACCATGCATCTATGGGGGTAAACTACTATTGTGTGTTAATCATTACTATATTTATCCCTATTAGGGGAAAACTTGCTACACTGGGGGATATTAGTTGTTCTCACCTTTCTTTGCCATAGATGAAATAGTACCTTTCCATATTCATTGATTTATTATTATGATACATATCTTATGCATATATAGAATTCATTGGGGCATATTGTAGACACATAAATTTGGTCACAGGTACTTAACAATGTTAAGTCTTGACACATTCCAAACTACATGACTTATCCTCAAATACATGACACTTATTTGTCATTCCTCTAAGCCATTTGTCTATATTCAGGTTTGGCACTTTATTTGTCATTATCATCATACAAAACTATCAATGATAAATGACAAATATATTCAAAAACACCTTTAGATTGATCCTTGAAAATCATATTTTTCTTTGCTCCTTATGTATGGGTTTACCCTAAGCAAACAACAAAACATTATCCACTTTGGCTAGCCACATCCCATACAAAACAACAAAGAATTTATTCTTTTAGATCTTCCCACACATTTCACATGTTCAGCTAAAGGAAATTGTAAAAATGTTCACCTATAAATACATGTCAAGAGTCATTAATTTTGACCATTTACTATTCACTTGGTATAAATATTTACACTTCTTCACATTGAGTAAATCTGCCCTATTTTTCCCAAATTTTATAGTATTCCTAAGGAGCAATCATAATCTTAGTCAAAAGCCCTCGAAAGAAAGTCAAGAGCTATCATTTTTTAAGTATCAAATTCTTCTTCTAGATTCATATATATAGTCAAAGGATCACAATATCACATTCACTTGGGGTGGGAGAACTACGTGGCCTTGATTTCCCTTCTTAGAGTATTCAATATGTAAGTAGTGATCAATCATAAACGGGGTGATTGAGTCCAAACTAATGCATTCCAATTCCCCCTTTTTATTTTAAGTTCTCAAGCTATCAAAGTGCCCTAATGGTTTCAAACATGAGAAGACAAAAAATAGTTTATGTGTGGCCAAACCCTAAGTGCAATATATCATATTATTATCATTTATAGGCACAACAAGTGTAGTAATTAGTTTAGATAAACATCTACCCTAGATGAGTCCATAGTCAATGGATTTAGGTGCATTGCATCACTATATTCTTACTAATTTCCTATCTATATCCATATTTTCCTTTTGAATTTGTTATTTTATGTCCATATTACTACTTTCTTTGTCTTTTCCTATCTATTGCCTACCACAATTAGCTAAGACAAATCCATAGTCAATAGACTAGAACATACTACACTGCTAACCACATACAATGAACCTATCCAACTTTCATTTATGTTTTTAATTTTATTATTGGGCCTGCATAGTCATCTCTTATTCTAATTTTCACAGTTAAATAGTTAGAGTAGACAACAAAGATCAGTATGTAAGATAAGTATATTCCTTAGTACTTTCCCAAAATAGTAGTTTCTTTATTTAACATCTTCATCAAAACTAGAATAGTTAAATATTATATATATTTAGCATTTTGATATTTTATAGTTTTACACCTATATACATAATAACACTTCTTAATCACATTAGTGTTTTATCAAAAATAAGGTAAAACATATTGGTTAACTCGAGCCTTTATTTTTGAGCCTCTACTTTATGATTTCATTTTTATTTTGCTTTGTTTTCCTAGAAAGTGTGTTATGATTGATAATGAATCAAGTTAAAATGCATGAAAAATGGCACTCCTTTACAATATTACATACATAGCAATATTTACAAGCTACATCAAATGTAGTCAAAGTATTTGATGGGAATACGCAAGATACTTTGGAACATATAGAGTTACCTCTTCAAGTTGGTTTAGTAATAATGGCTAATCCCTTTCTTATCTTACAAAGCATAGGGGTCTTTAACATGTTATTAGGATGCCCTTGGATATATAAAATTTGATTACTACCATCTATAGTGTAGAGGTGCCTCAAATACATATATTATAATCAAGTGGTCAAAATTCAAAGCATCCCATATGATTTCCCTCTAAAAGCGTTGGTAATTCCTCCTCCTTCCCCACCACCACCAAATTTGGTTATAAAACCTATTCGATATCACATAAAAATGTAATTAAGGTACCTACTCTAAAGCATACTAAAAATATTATCAATGCAACCATTCAAGATCACAACATAATCAATTGTTATGCCTATACAAAATATATTTGTGCAATCAATTAAAGGTAAAAGGGTATACCTTCCCAAACAAAATGCTTCATATCAAAGGGTTAACCAAGACTCAATAAAATTTAAATTCTCTACAATGCATCCTAAAGAAACTCCTAAGATAATTCAACATACTCCAAAATTAAAAAAATGTAGTTATACATCAAAATTCATCGAGTCCTACACCTTTTCCAATTATGCATATGACAACAAATTCTACAAGTAGTGATATCAATGGTTATGATACGACACTTGATGATTTTTCAAATTTAGATATGTCTATAATAGCATTCCTCATCCTTGTAAAATCAAGATTCAATTTTTTGATTTAGGCATACACTATTATCCTCCCATTGATGGGATCATATGCTAGTTCCCCTTCCAAATATTCCAAAAAAATAAAATATTCTAAAAAATAAATAAAATATTTAAAAAATGCAAAAACATTCAAAATATTTTTAAAAATATAAAAAATCATGACATGAGATGATAAGTTTACTTCTTTACATATGTTATTTATCATTTATTATTGGCAAATAGCATATTCTTTTCTATACACACATACATTTCACAAGATATTTGAGTGTGATGTAGGACATATATTATAATGCATTCTAAGATGTTGGACTCCCCTTCTATTTAGTGGTCATACCTATATTGGGGGAATCTATTTCTACAAATTACACTATAACAAGTTATATCAATCAATGACCTCAAATCTAATGTTGAGCTATATATCTTACAAGTGTCTTGTTAAATCATTCATATCTTACATTGTATTACTCAATATGTTATTTTACTAATAATATTACATTTTCACATATAGATATATTATACTAGTTTATACTTATTCTATTCCTTTTATTTTGCTTACTTTATTTTATGATAGGCTTAACATTATTTGCTTATTGTCTATGACCCTTGGCCCTTGTGTAATTTTTTATTGAACATCTCTATGAGATCATTTCTTGGTGTGTGCAACATGTCAACATTTTTATTACTTACGGCCCTTGGCCTTATGTGTGTGCAATATTTGATTATGCAACATTTAAACATGTCCCTTATATGTATCCCTTGGCCTTATTATATGGAATTATGTGACATTATTTTGTGGTGTGCTTTTGTGTTTGTTGAACTTGATCAGTGGTGTCATGATCTTTATCATGCACTTACATGGCATAGTCTACTTATGATATGTTTACTTTACTACATCCTTCAATATTATATATATATATATGATAAATGATGAGGGAGAGGGACGAGAAGTGAGAAAACACAAAAACCAAGGATCAGCCCTTTCACATCTAATAGGATCCTATACTACCTTCAAAGAGCACTCCAGGGGACTTGGATACTATTGTTAGAATAAAAGATAACCTATTGATAGAGCAATGAGCACCTTTCCATAGGGACTTTCAATAATAATCATTTGCAATGACTATTGATCCATATTCTCACCCTATGCTAGATGAACCAACCATCAGCCACTGGGACTCTATGGCACACCCTACGAATTCGCTTCAATGAAAGGACAATGTACACATAGGTAAACAAACTACTACTATGCCTTTAGATCAACATACTTCTTAGGAAGCACAATAGATTGAGAAATGCTCATGGAGAAGAAATCAAACATTCTTTAAACTTCTCCCATACACCATTTAGGCAATCATCAACACATGTCTTTTCAAAGAAAAGGTCATTCTCTATACTGAATAGGCCTTCATTGGAATTTAAGAAGTTGGATCTCCTCATTTAGGTTCAAAATACATGGTCTAATATATTAGATCACACACTTAATGTTCAGCAAGGGGTAAGGGTCTTCATCATATTTTTCTTCCATTATGTAGAGGATCGACAAAATATCTCCATAGGTGGACCCTAATTCTGGGGGAATGATGCACTATTGACAACTAAATGGCATGCAGGTTTCAACCCAACCCAAGAGCACATCAAATCTATGACACTCTGGTTCAAAATGATAGGTCTACCTCTTGAAATGTGGGAGCCTTATATCCTCAATATTATTGGTGAAAATCTTGGAAAATATCGCAAAATAGACCCTAAGACCTCTGAGTATAGGAACATTGTAGTTGCCATCATCTACATGGAAATGGATATTACTAAAGGACCATCTAATTACATTGAGCTAGTGGTAAGGGACCTTCACTAAAAATAAATCTTAGACTATAATAATGTTCCTTTTAGGTGCTCACTTTATCGCATCTATAGTCATTTAAAGTCCTCTTGCCTAGATCATCATAAGTCTACACCTAATACAGGATCCAAGGGTAAAGACACACTATGTAGCAAGAAAACCTTCTGACTATGGTTATGGAGGGTGGAGATATATCTCACATAGGACTAGGGACTTTAACTTTGGTAGATCAGATCATAATCAAACTTGAGGTGGGCATAAATTTGGTTAATGCATCAGGAACATACAAATATCCTTTTGATTTATCCTTAGATATTACTCCAATTATGATTCCAGGGAAGTCACATTGTGCATATATCAATCTTTCTCTAATCACTCAAGGACCAAATATGGTTTTAAAGATAGGGATTAAAACTTTTATGCAAGATACACCCTATCCAGCCTCTTTGGGTACTCCTGTACATTCACTTGATCTCCCAAGGATGATCTATGATATAGATTTTGTGTAGTTGGGTATGGGAAGTACCTATTTATCAAAGGATCCCAAAAATATGTTTACTAAGGGTAAATATTCTAAGAATTTAAGTATAGGTCTGGCTACTTTAGATGGCACTAGGATATTAGTGAGCATGCTAGAACAAGGGGACGTATTAAAACCAACTATGGTCTCACACTACATGGTTGTAGCTATAGCATATAATCCATATGCCATACTAGGTCTTTTACCATCCCCCATGCACCCTATTACAACTTCTAATTCCTCAATCGATTGCAAACACATATAGGATACTATAAATCTTTGAATACCAGTTGCAAATATAGAAGTTACCTAGTTGGAAGCTAATAGCACTCCTAATTCTACTATTTTACATAATACACTATTGGTTGAAGATGAGAAGGTTTACACACTTTTAGATCATATTAATCACTCCACTTATTCATTAGGTCATAATGGAAATTTGATTGCATCCATTCATACTATGGCAGGTGGGGAGATACAAAATGATACAAATGCTTTTTCATCCCACATTAATTTTTCTAAGGGGTGTCTGGAACATGATAGGATATCTTCAAATATTAACTCTTCTTACATAGTTTCTACAACCACTTCTATAGTGAGAGGTATATGACTAGATCACATACCAAGGAGATTAAACAAAACTTCAAGGATTTCTCATAGTTAGGTGGTTTAGAGGTATCCTCATCTAATATTCCTTAGGATTTTAAGGGTAGATTCTCAAATTTATCACATGCTCAATAGGAGGCTAAAATAGTGGTACTTGTTGGTAGATAACTCACTATTCATAGGTCCCTTAGCAGAGTATCCCCCAAGCAGGTTATCAGATGATCATCACATCCCACAATATTAGGGGTATTACGATGGACTCAAAATAATGGTGCCTAAAGAGGTTAATTTAAAATCAAAAACCTTGTGTGTTGCTTCTTCAATAAACCATGTGCTCAGATGTAGATGTTATGAGGTACCTAAAAAAATGTTTACCAAATTGGTTTTTTATGGCTAGCTGTTTAAATGGTAGATCTAGAGGATTGGCCACTAGTTAGAACTCTTGCTTGGATGTAAGATCCTTTCTGACTAATATAAACTATATTCATGGGAATTTTTTCTCTAGGGATATTAATTTGGAAACAAATATCTTAAATGTATATGCACCCTCACACAATCATTTTTTGTTCTAGATGATTTAGAGAACTTTGGCATCCTTTGGTAACCACATCTCATCCTTGGGGGGGACTTAAACTTTACTACTTACCATTCTAAATTTTAGGGAAATTTTTCCAGAGTAGATCCTATGGTGGATTACTTCTTGAACTACGTGGTACAACACAACTTAGTGGATGTTGGTCCCACTATTGTCAAACCCACCTGGTCAAATCACCGTACTAGAGATCAGGGTATTTCTAAGAGACTAGATCATTTTTTGATTAAGGAGACACTCTTATTGCACATTAATGCATATAAGGCTTCCACATTAAAGATTTAAAATTCATATCATAACCCTATCTAGTTGGAACTAGTTATGGGTGTTAAGCATCCCCCTAGTCTTTTCAAATTCAATTCACACTAGCTGCAATATGAGGACTTTATTAAATTAATCAGGGAGACCTAGACTACTTTTCCTATTGATCTAGGTGTGCCAGCTATGATTTGTCTTCAAAATAACCTCATCAAGGCTAAGTTTTCTACCAAGGATTGGGTAAAAAAACAAATCTTAGGATATTGATAGAGAACATCTCAGGGTGGAAGAAAAAATCAAAGATTGTCTTAGTACTTTCCATGCAACTGGATTTCATGCAAATACATCACTGGAACTAGACCTATAGGAAAAGGAAAAGGCTAGATTGTTGGTTTGACAAGAATAAAAATGGTTGATGAAAAGTAGGATAAATTGGCTCAAGGAAGGTGATGACAACACTATTTTTTTCCATTGATAAGCTATGGCATGAAGGGCCAAGAACTCCATTTGGTATGTCAGAGACAAAAAATGGGATGGAATGTATAGACTTTGCATGAATTTCCATGGTTGTTATTTCTCATTACCATAGCATCTACATGAAGCCACCATGGGAAAATATTAGGGACATCATGGTGGTGGCATTTTTCTTTGATGGATGGGTTGACAACCAACAAAATTTTATCATACTATGATTGATCACTTTGGATGAGCTCCACAAAACCCTTCTCACTTTTCAGTAGGGGAAGGCACTTGGTCTAGATGGGTGGATGGTTGAATTCTATCTTATTTTTTGGGACCTCATTTCAAATGATCTCCACCTAGTGGTGGAGGAATCTCACATGTTTGGTAAAATCCATGCTCCTTTCTCTTCCACTTCCATTGCCAATATCCTTAAAGTGGACTACTCTTTGAGCTTTGAGCATTACCACCCCATCTCTTTGTGCAACTACATTTATAAGATTATTTCTAAAATCATTTTAGTTTGCCTAAAACCCATTCTATCCAAGCATATCTCCCCTAAATAATTTAGTTTTTTTGACAACCATCTCATCCATGATACCATTGGCCCCGCTCAAGAGGCCCTACACATGATCAGAACCAAATCTCACTTAGATTTTCTCCTAAAAATTGATCTCTCCAAAGTCTTTAACCATGTAAACTGACAATATCTCTGGCTTATCATCACCTAGGTGGGTTTTACCCCTACTTTCATAAATTGGATAGAAGACTAATATCAATCCACCTCTTTTGCAGTCCTTGTTAATGGCTATGCTTCTAGTTTTTTCACCCCACCCCATGGTCTTAGACAGGGCTACCCTCTCTCTCCATTACTTTTCCTTATCATTGTGGAAGCCCTTAGTCATCACATCTCCCATGAAAAGAGCATTAGAAATATCATGGGTGTGAAGATTAATTTTGTTACGAACTTATCATAGATCCTTTTCATTGATGACATCCTCATTTTTGGGAATGAATCTATTTTAGAATAAAAATGTTTGGATAAGATTTTAAAGATATTTTTGATTGTTATGGGTATGATCATAAACATGCAAAATCCTACTATCTATTTCTACCATACTTCCCTTGCTACTAGGAATCTCATTCTTAAGATGTTGTCATTCTCCACACCTTCTGATTCTTGCATTACTTATCTAGGTTTCTTCTTGAATTCAAATGATTATTAGGCAAATGACTAGATTTGGCTCTTTGAGAAACTAAAGCAGTGTATTAACCTTTGGTGTAATAGATGGTTTTTTATGGCTGGTAGGTTGATTTTGATTAAAAGTGTTTTGGATGCCATTCTAGTCTATTACTTATCCCTTTCTTTTCTCCCTAGGCTAATTCTCAACAAAATCATAAAACTCTATTTACATTTTTTATGGACTCGTAATAAGGAGAACCAAAGCATATCTTTAGTCAAATAGAGCATCATTTCATAACCAAAGTCTACTGGGGTATAGGGACTAAAGCATTTGGCTTTCTTCTCCAAAGCTCTTACTATAAAAGGGGCTTGGAATCTAATCAACAAATGAGGGTTATAGTATACTATTTTATTCCAAAAATACTTTTATCCTCTATCCATGTTGGAGTGGATTTGTATGCAACCAAAGAAGCAATATAGAAGATCTCTTTTCTGGAAATCCATCATCCAAAGCATTGATATCATTGAATCTTCTCTTGTATGGGACCCTAGGGATGGGTCAAAGATCATTATAGGTAGAGATTCTATTTTTTATATTCCAAGTGATATTAGATTTCCAAATAGTTTGAAGGTTGTTCTACATCAAAAAAACATACACACACTAGTTGATGCTTATGATAGAAACTTGGTTGATAGATGGAAATCAGGTTAGAAAAATACTATAAATGTGGGACTTGAGGAACAACATAATATACAATGGGAGAATTATAGACTAATTTTTATCACAAATGCCATCAAAACTCACTAGGAATGAGGACAAATTATGTTGGTCTTATAATTTTGAAGGTGGTCACTATCTAGTAAAGCTAGGATATAGAACACTTAGGCAATAATGGCTTACTGAAGACACCCCTTGGTGATGGAAGGATCTATGGAAGCTCAATACTCCCCCAAAAACTAATTTACATTTCTAGCTTACATTACACAATAGGCTTTTGACTTTGGATAAGCTCCTAAAGAGAGATTGAGTCAACCCAAATATTGTCTTACTCTGCCATCACAAAATAGGGTATTAGTCCTATTTGAGAAGGTGCATATCTTATTGATGCATAGAATCATTGGAATACTCTTTGTGTCATATCAGATGATATGACCTCTCTTCCCCTCAAGATTTGTTGGAGTTTATGGCTCACTCAGAATGGTGTTATCTTTACAAACATTTAGCTAACTCTCAACACTATTTTATACAAATTTAGATATTCTATATTCCCTCTTAGACCATGCACCTCTAAGGTCTTACACATTATCCCTCCTCTGCTCATCGATCTTGGGGTACAACATTATTTTTGTGATGGGGCTTCAAGTGATGTCCCTAAGAGCAGTGGTACTGGCAACATCATTCACATTGGTAACATCACTATCTCCTTCAAGCAACGCATCAATGATCACACAAATAGATTTGTATAACTCCAAGCCATTAATATTACCCTCATCATCACTGATAAAAGGGGGGTCATTACATTACTGGTTTAATTTGACTCAAAATTGGCTTATGATTGGCTAAATGGTGTTGCACTCTACTGGAATATCACTCTTTTACACCTCCTTTCATGTGCTAAATACTTATCTACTCATTTCAATCCACTCACCTACACTCATATCTAACAAGAAAATAATTCCCTTACAGGCAGACTAGCAAAGGGTGCATGCAACTTGGTGTAAGTATTGGTACAAATCTAGGTAAAGGAGAATGATGAATCATTGGCCATGAGGGATTTCACCCTCAACTAAATGGTGATTTAGTCCTAATTTGGGGACTATGCATCCCTTATATACATGTATACCTCAGTGTATATATTTGATATATATCTATAGGTCACAGTTTAATGCCTCACTGATTTTGGTTTCTCTACACTACTTATCTGCCATTGTATATGGTTGGCTTGGTATTGACTTTACCCATTAGTTCTTTTGGGATGCCACTTAACTTGTCTAGAAAATCTTGGTTGTATCTTTACACCAAATTGAAATAAAAGGTATAAACTTTTTATTTTTGTAAACACACACACACACATATACATGACACTTTTGTGCCTCAAACTCAAGGTGTTACATATATATGTCAATGAAAATTACATTTTATATGATAACACACTCTCCAACATCATGACTTAATACTATGTGAGCATATCTTTATCATTATATAGTTAACTCTTCTCTTGATATGAGTGACTTAAAAGCTACACTCATCATCTAAAAATGGGGGCATCATAATGGGGCTTGTCTTAAATATCCAAAACTCCATGAGCAGATTTAGGACATAATATAGGTTTAAATATATAGAATACAATTTTTTAAAATATAGAGTATAAGTCTTTCAAAGATTCAAATCAATAAAAAATCACATTATATAATTACAATACATGATTTTCAGAGGTTCAAAGTGATTCATAAATTAATAATATGACTTATTATCACATTCATATAAATTCCAGGGGCATATGACATGCATGTGCATTCACTTTTTCAAATACTCCAAGCATAAAATTCTACACACTTGAATGCATATGCATGGGCATCTACAAAATAGTTATAAGAAAAAAGTTACATGATGTAAACACAAATTATAATTGAGCATATAGATTCTTAACATGCTATATCATTGGTACATATTTAGAGGGGGAATGATACTCATTCATGTTCAAGATTATTCAAATTTGTAAAATTTACACTTTCAAAGTTTATAGTGCAAAGAAAAAAATATTAAAAGGCAAGTTTATGAGCAATGCAGCCCTGATAGGAGCATGGATATTAGTCATTATATTTAAATCATACAATTCTATAATCTAGATCTATCTAAAATGGTGTGATTCAAATATGTATAGGTGATGTACATCTGATCTAAGAACACTCAAGGGCCTTGTCATCATTTCTAGTGAAACAAGCTTAGTTTCATCTTTTTGGGTTAGTACATTGGGTACCATTCCCTTTCCATGAGAGTTGGAATAATGCATCTTTACAACTCAAGATTTTGAATATTTATTCAAATTGGGACTTGATAACTCTCAATTTTCTATTGGTTTAAATTATCCATATATTTTAGTAAGGGGGCATGGTTCTCCATTATCAATTATAGGTTATAGGACAAATGGGTTTCACCTATATATGTGTGTACTTCTTCCTTGCTCTCTTTTCAATTTTCAATTTTTAAAAATGAACAAAATGACTAATCCATGAGTTGTTGTATGGTTTACTAAATTAAATTTCCATGCACAATTTAAGTATTTCTAAAAGATAAAGTGTGTTGTACACACCCAAGTTCAATTCTTTCTTTGTTACTCTATCAATTTCCTTTCTATAATAAAGGGGAGGGAAAATGTAGACACATAATTTTGGTCACAAGTACTTTAAAATGTTAATTCTTGACACATTCTAAACTACATGACTCATGCTCAAATACATGACTCTTATTTCCATTCCTCTAATCCATCCATCAATATGCGGGTTCAGTACTTTTATTTCTATTATCACTATATAAAATTATCAAAGTCAAATCCCTAAGATATCTGAAAACACCTTTAGATTGTTCCCTAAAAAATATAACTATCTATGTTCCTTTTGAATAGGACTATCCTAAGTAGACAATGACACACTATGCCCTATCTACTTGGTCCAACCACACCCCACACCAAATAATGGCTAGTTTTCAAATTCAAACTTATTATTTTAGGTCTTACCACATGTTTCACATTGTCAACTAAAAAAAACTGTCAAAATGTTTGCCTATGAATAAATGTCAAGAGTCATTCATTTTGACCACTTGTTATTCTCTTCATACAAGCATTTACACTTCTGTACATTGAGAAAATTTGCATTATTATACCAAAATTTTATATTATTCCTAAGGAGTAGTCATAAGCTAGATCAAAATCCATCTAAATTAAGTTAATAACTATCATTGTCAAGTATCAAATCCATCTTTTAGCTATATACATATAATCAAAGGAGGAAAATCACACATTCACTCTAGGTGGGAGAACCACATGGGCTTGATTTTTGTTATTGGAGTATAGAATATGTACGCATTAATCAATCATCAAGGGGGTGATTGAGGTTAGCTCAACCCATTACACTTTCCTCTTTTTCTTGCACATTTTCAATCTATTAAATTATTATAAGGGTTTCAAATACAAGAGAATAAAAGTAATAATTTATAACCAAACCTTAAGTACAATATATCAAATTTCTCAAAATTTACAGGCACAATAGGCGTATGATCAAATAAAATACATAATCAACCCAAAATATTATAGGTCAACAAACTCAAGTGCATTACACCAATGTATGCCTATTATTTTCATGTCTATATCTGTATTTTGTTTTTAATTTTGTTCTATCATTTCCAAATTCCTAATTTCTCCATATTTTCATGTTTTTTTTTTGCCACAATCAACTAAGACAAATCTGTAGTCAATATATAGAATCACACTGTGTAATATCCACCTACAACGGACTTGTCTAAATTTTGTTTTTATTCCTAATTTGATACTAAGCCTATCCAATCATCTCTTGTTCTAATTTTCATTATCAAATACTTAAAATAGTGAACAAATATCAATGTGTGAGCTAAGTATATTCCTTCTTAGTACTTTCAAAAAATAATAATTTCTATATTTAACATCTTTTTCAAAATCAGAATAGTTGAATATTGTATACCTTTAGCATTCTGATATTTTCTAGTTTTACACTTATATACATAATAACACTCCTTAATCACACTAGTATTTTATCAAAAATATGCTAAAACACATATTATTTACCCCTATTTATTTCATTCTCATAAAAATACTTGCATTCCCCTATTTTGAGCAATACATGATGTTATCCTTAGTATGTGGCTTTATATGAACACATTAGTTGTCCATCTCTCCTATTATAACTATAACAAGGTATGTTGTTTCCTACATAATCTCTAGTATTTCATCCTCGTAGTAGGATGTCCACATTTCTATTGAGCTTTCCATGATTATATTCTACAATGGTTACATTCTCCAAAGATTTATATAATAATATATAGATTTTAACCCATATTCAGAGAGAGCTGAAGCCTCATAAATGTGAAGAAGCACAAATAGTTTTGGTCAATCACAACAACATATTTTATTCATTAAAAACATTACAATATATAAGAATGGTTGAATAACCATTCATAATAAATTATTTAGTTATTATAACAATCAACAATAAACTATTCATAATATATTACTTGTTATAACAATATATATATGACTAACCAGCTAACTAATAATGTCATCATATTAACCACATGATAACTCACAATTAATTACATACTAGTAAATATTATTTACCATGTGGTAAATAATCTAACAGTAAATCATATTTACCACATTGTAAATAATTAATGTAAATACTAATTCTCAATATTCCCCCCTTAGTGTTTACATGGGGTGAGAAACTCGAATATTGGTTTCAATCGATAATGCATTTGATTACAAACATGAGATTACTTATATTGAAAATCTAGTTTTATTGAAAGCTACTTTACAAGGCTTATTTGATGATTTGTGACTCAAGGACAATAACACATACTTAAATAAGATGACAATAAGACAAAAAGGACTTTTTGACAAATTATGAAATACTTGACAAAAGACCTTTTAAGGACCCTAATTTTGACGATAACTATAAATACTCAACTATATATAATGAAACTACAACTAAAACAAAATTAAAAACTTAAAGTGAAATCTTATTAAGAAATTAAATAGACTAAAATAAACAAATATATATTGACAACATACCCTTACACAACTCATAATAATAAATAAATAATCTTAAACCACATGATAAAAATATCATTCAATAAGCTAAAAACTATAAAAATATAAAATATAACTATTACCTAATAACACAAATAATAACTAAAAAATAAAAATACCACAAGATGACCAAATTAAAAACTAAAATAATGACTAAAACCTAATATAATAAAATAAAACCTAAAAATTTGTGGACATTTCCCTATGAGGTGCATGACTACAAGAAGAAAAAGATAATGAGGATGATGAACGGCAACAACCAGTGGTTCGAATCCATAAAAAAGGTGAGAAATTAGAATTACCAAGTTATTTGGAGAAGCAGAGACAAATCTAGATCAAAGAGATATTACTGAGTAGGAAGTAATCCAAATAGAGCTCTTAGAGATTAACACATGGCTGAGATGAGTCTAGGGTCATGAGTCTAAGGAGCAAAGTCATAGAGTTCAACACCGAATCACTGAGGATTTCATCGAGGAGCTAAGCTGGACACAGATTGGAGTAGTAAACTAAGTGGAATGTAACTTCTCAAATCTTGATGTTGATTATTGAAAAGACCACAATCTACATAGAAAAATTTGTTCCAATGTAAAAACTAATGCATAAAACTAATACAAATGACTTGATGGTCTGTAAGTGTAGATGCCTCTACAGAGATCAAACTCATTGGATTGAAGTTATAAATCCAATACTATAATGCAATGAAATACACCAATAAATAACCAATCTAAAATGATGTAGATTTGAATCTCTAACTTGAACCAAGGGTATCTAAAATAGATCTAAAACCTTCAAATCAAATTTTACTGGTTATAGAGTTTATATGGCCCTATGAATAATCTACAGATTATTATTTTTTTCCATATTTTTAGAAGCAAATATCTCCAAATACAAGCTATATATATATATATATATATATATATATATATATATATATATATATATATATATATATATAATTTTCAATTATTTAAATGCAATAGTGAATAAAATATAGTTTAAAACACTGTGAATAGAGTGTAAGGGTGGATAGAGAGAAGCATGAAATTTAATGGAGTCATGGGGGTCATAGGTGGTCTACACTTGTTCAACTAATAGCAATATGCAAGAATGGGTGATAGACAAACAATGCTTGCTGCAGTGGGCCACATTGCATAGTTAATTGAGTGAGCCATTTTAATTGAATCACAAATTAATGGGTCATAAACAATGCTCATAGAGGCCACATGAAACCTCCTCTAATACCAATTATATCTTTTAACCCATATTTAAAGAGAGTCAAAGGCTCACAAATGTGTAGAAGCATAGGTAGTTTTGGTCAATCACAACAACATATTTTATTCATCAGAAGCATTACAATATATAAGAATGGTTGAATAACCATTCATAATAAAATGAGTTATTTATTATAGCAATCAACAATAAACTATTAATAATATATTACTTTTTATAAAAATATATATACGACTAACCAACTAACCAATAATATTACCGTATTAACCATACAGTAACTAATAAATAATTACATACTAGTAAATATTATTTACCATACGATAAATAATCTAACAGTAAATAGTATTTACCACATGATAAATAACTAATGTAGATACAAATTCTCAACATAATATTATATGATGGTTATATGTGATTTATACAAATTTTCACGTAATTTCAAATCCTTCAGCTATACATATTTTATAACACATGATGCATTCAAATCTTTATTTTGAGATGAGCGATTGAAGTGTAGGTTTTTCTAATCCCTCACTTCAAAAATGGGGCATATATATAGATATTTTATGCAATTTTTTATAATTGAGAAAAAGTATTGAGTAAACTGAATTGGAACAAATTCAAGTGAACTAAGAGCACAAAAACTAGTCCATTTATCTACGTCCTTGATCAAGAATTGGATTGGATTTCTACAACTCTTGGGGAAGTTTTAGCTACATCTAAGATTTGTCTAAAAAATTATTATCATAATAGAGGTTGGTTTTGTAGCAACATTGTTTAAATACCCACATGTGTAGTCATTCATGTACCTCCCATCTAGTTTTATGTTTTCAAATTACTACTTTTTTGCATTGATATGGCATTGACTACTTATTACAATTAGACATTGTTTTTAGGTAAGTTCACTTTACAACATTCAACAAATATACATGGATGGAACCTATCTTGAGCATCATTCTATTCATCTATCATTCTCTAGGTAATTCAAGGTAAGTGCTTCAATTTATCATTTTTAACTTTGACACACATAACATTCACTTACATATGCACATCAAAGTAGGGATATTAATTAGACACCTAATTTTGGTACATGTCCCTTTTCCATAGCATTTTTTTTCCTATTTTTACATACTTTGTCCACTTATTTATATTTGGATATTTTTAGGACACTTCTCTCTCTCTCTCTCTCTCTCTCTCTCTCTCTCTCTCTCTCTCTCTCTCTCTCTCTCTCTCTCTCTCTCTCTCTCTCTCTCTCTCTCTCTCTCTCTCTCTCTCTCTCTCTCTCTCTCTCTCTCATTTAGTCTATTTATGTTTTCAATATTCATTCATTTAAGTTTTTGAGCCTTATTTTATTATCTTATGCTACTTGAACCCATTATAGACATCTATTTCTCTTAGGATAGATCTATGCCTACATGCATACAATTGAATCTTTTTTGTGTAGAATTGGCAAGTCATTGAATCTGTCCTCTATGTTTTTAGGATCCTTCCACTTTAACCTAATTTCTCATGCCTTTGATTTCACATATCATTATTTTCCATGGTCAGCCATTATGTGTGTCATGTATTAAATATCCATATATATACAAATCCATAATCATTTATCTAGTATGAAAAAATGGTGAATTTATTATCTATAATCCAAGTTGGAGTCTTAATTTACATATCTATTACTATACTTGTGATAAATTCTTACACCTTGATATTTCAATCTCCTTCATGCTATTATGGCATCATCCACTCATACCAAAAGAGGGATTAGGTAAATGTCTATGTAGTTGCATCATAACTTATAAAGAAGAGGAATTCTAAGACTTTGTTTGATATTCCATTTGCACTGCATAAGAACTGCTTGGGGTTTCATTCTAGCATGCATGATACATAGATGTAACTCCATTGAGGTTTCCCAACCCAACTATTTCTTTCCATTCTCTTTTTCATATGTGTTATGGTGATTTAGGTTAAGAGAGGAAGAAGACATCAATTTAAACATTATACTTACCAATTTAGAGATGTACAAGAATAAGATTGTAGGACATTATGAGGTAAACCTACGAAAAAAAACTAGAACCCATAAATGTTTATAGAATATATTTGTTGCTACAAAATAGATTCATTTATCATAATGTAGGGACCAATTTGGTAGTTGAATCTATAGTAAATAGATTTGTCAACAATAGAGCATGCACTAAATATATCCTTTGATAGTGAGAAGTCCAAATTCCACATGGACTTGATTCATCACTTCCAAACCATTGTTCCACTCTCATAATCTTAATATTTTTACCATGTGTGATTATTTCATCAATTTTTCTATTTATTTTAGTCAATTTCTTGTTCAATTGTCACAATCAAATTTCTTTACTAGTTTCTTGTTCAAGGGTAGATCTAATTTACCATTTTACACTGTAATATTCTATATCTAGACCTATGCCATAGTTTTATCTATTTTACATAATGTATTTTCCATTGTGCACTATTTAGTTGAGACACCTCCTTTTAATATATTTTTTAATTTTTTTTGCATAAAGTGGTAATCATTTACTATTATACTTACACCTATGATTTTGTATCTTAATGAAGGTCATATTATTTACTTCTAACCTATGCATGTTAAGCATTTATAAGTCCCAAATTATAACACTCCTAATATTCCCATAAGGATCATATTCATATAATTATATAAGTCTATCACCTAGTCATTGTGTATTATAGTGTAGATGGGCCTATACAAACAATTTCAAATTATAATAAATGTTCATAATAAAAAACAATTAAGAAAACATTTGAAAAATGGAAATGAAAATAATATTTTCAACAATTGATTTAAACTTGCAATATATCATTAAGCTCATTTTCATCCTAAGAAAAATATTTCACTAGATCCTCAACAAGAGCCTCATTTTTATTCATTCATAAACTAGATCATGCCTTATTTAGTAAAATAATCATTCATGTAAATATTACACTATAAAGAAACCAATTGACATGTAGATAATTTGGTTGTAGCTTACCAAAACATGAGTCTCTAAGGAACAACATTTAGGTGATGTACATGCTCTTCAAAAATTGGTGACTTGTCATTAAAATTTGGTAGTAGACCCTTCTATGATCAAAATAATATGTATTATAAAAACAAAATAACAAAAAATTTAAGGAACAAACTTTAATTAAACCTCAAATGATCAAAATAAGGAACAAAAACTAAGAGACATATTTTTACCAAACAAGTTGTTTCCTCATGTTCATTTTCCCCTTGTTTACTAAGGGGTCTATCTACATGTCACCTTAACCACATCTTATTATTTCCATATAAATAAAACAAGAGTGTAACTTGGTTTAGCATATTAACACATAATTAGAATTATTTTCTTAAGATAATAAAAATTACAATGCATGTTGAGATGAGTGCAACTCATTGACATCTATATGGCATGTGACTATAAGAAATATGTACAGATGGAAAAAGAAGCTTCCAAATTTAAAAATTTCCCCATTTCATCTCTTAAATTAATATCCATTTTTTTATACGAGGCATCTTAACTACCAAAAATATATAAATTTGGAAGACGATAGTTTATAACATTAAAGAAGTAAACTGACAAACGGAAAATATATAAATGTGTAAGAACTAATGGAAAATATTATATTTGAATATACAATATCCATTTAAAATAGTGATAATTTGATTTTCAATCATCAATATAATTTCCACTCTTCATTTGTGATCATATTTATTAGAATATCTTTTACATTGTATATTCATAATGGTGACTCGACAACCAACACAATGATCCATTCATCACTCAAGATTCACCCCAAAAGTGAAAATATTAACTTCATAAAGTCATGATATTAGTTAAATCATTAATAAGAAAGACCTTTAACCTATAAAACATAACACTCATAATAACTCTATTAAACTAACACTCATAATAACTCTATTAAACTAGAAATGATCATAACACAAGTAATCAAAATATGATTAACATTATTTAATATCATAATATAAAAAGTATCTAATGAAACTTATTAGAATTTATAAATGGTATATTTCATTGAGAAATTGTTAAACAAATACATAAAGGAAAATCTAATAATAGTTTCTCATAATAAACTATAATAAGGTCATTTAGTCAAATTCTATCAAAATTAAAGTATTTTTCTTTAAAATGTAGTCAATGCTATTAAAACAAGATGACTATTAGTCAAAAGGATGCATATGCAAATGACTAATAAGGATGTATTTCACTTGATATTATACATTACACATCATCCCAACTATCATTATCACTATCTATTTTATTTTCATCATTCCATGAAAGACAATCATACTCGGAGCTCTATGAGCCTCTTTTAACATTGCTTTTAGATTACAACCATTCATCATAATTTTTAAATGGTTCATTCATGCAATCATTTACTTTAATTGTTGTTCCCTTCTCTTTATCACTCATCACAATATGGGAGGCACATTTAATTAATTTTCATTTCTCTTTATCGATCATGTTAGTATGAATGGCACATTCATCTTTAGATGAATGACCCCTGAAGTCATTCAAAGGCATCCCCCTCACCTCTTATTTAGTTCTACATGGTTCCTATACCACCCCATATTTATAAATTTTAGATGTGTTAGAAGGGGCCTTTGGGGTATTTTATTTTTGTATTTTAAGTTCCATATCCATCCTAGGAGGAAGCCTCTTGTATTAATTTTTTTTTCAATTGTTATTATCCATTTAGTCTTTGTGGAGGTTGAGCTCTTCTTTAATTTTCCACGTGCACCTAAAGAACTGGAACCTTCGTGTGAAGTGCTCATTTGGATTGCAACATAATTGTCATGGAGGGGATTAAAATTGTGTGTTGTAAGTTAAATTGGAAGATGATATTCAATGTGTTGTGCACTAAAAATTTACTTATAAACAAATGCAAATTAATAAATACAACTTGAACACAACATTGACTAATATTTTTTGGTGAATTGTAAGTTGTGTTTTTCAATTCAATAGTTTGTCATGTTTTTTAAAAATGCTAGTTTTTTAGTGAACTACCATATTATTTTTGTGTGATGAATGTTCAAGTGAGGAGTTAAATTTTTTTACATGGACTACCTCATAGATGTTATCTTACATATAACACTTTATCAGTATTAACAAAAATTACATTAAATTATTTATGTAGGTACTCAAATCTAAGAAGTAGAAACTAAATTAAACTTCAAACTCAACCTGATAAATTCCCTAATTTAAACAATAATTTGCCTCTTATTAATACTTGGAACTCAATTATTAAGATTTTTTAAGACATTTTCAGGATATAAGTGCTAAAAACTGAATTTTATATGAATGGTGCAAGTGCGTATTTTGGTTTTTTAGTTTGTTTGTAAAGTTTTACCTATATACACTAAATGATTTTTTTTTTTTTTTAGAATGAAAATATTTGATATATACTATGAAATTTATGATTTTTAACATGTAAATTAAAAACCAAAATCTAAAACTAAGATTTGTTTTATGCTACGTAATTTCTAGTTTTTCTTGTTGCCTAGTCTAGTATGCAAGCTAGAGTGTCAATTTTTGAGATTTTTAATGAATATATGGAGTTATAATGATTTTATAAATGAATTAATGAAGTTATATTATTATTATTTTTATAATTTATTTTATTTTATTTGTCATGCAAAAATTATAAACTAGATCTAGTGTGTAAGTTTTGATTTTTCTAGCTTTAATGTGTATGGGTGTGTGTGTATGTGCTTGTTTGATAAATATGTGTTGAAATAAAACTGAAAATCAAATAAATTCATGTGGTTGTATCTAGTGATAAATTTCACCTAATGTGCCCTAGATTTAATGCATAACTATTTTTTTTGAAGCTTTGATGTGCAGCCACAAACTAAAGGAAATGAAACTACTTTTTTGTGCAAAAGAAGAGAGAGGAAGACAATTTTTTTTATTTTCTTTTATGATTTTTTAAATATGAATACATCTATATGAATAAACAAACTAATCTAATATATTATATTAAATAAATAAAAATTTAAGACAAATTCTTTAACCTAATCAATGGTGAGGTCAAGCAAAAGTGAAGAAATGGTTGTTATGTGTACACAATCCTCAGATAGATACCTCCTTTGCTCAAGATTGACCTTGTAAACTCTCCAAAAAAAGGATGGAAAAATAATGGAATAAATAATACACAATTCTAAAAAAGATATCAATTGGACTAATTCATGAAAAAGAAAGAATTGGTTGCTAATTCAATGAATTCCCTTCTCCAAACTTATGTAGAGTAACATGAAAACCATGATAGATTCAAGCAAAACTTCTCTTGGGGCCAAAATATGTCTCATTTATATCAATAAATAATCCATTTTAAACTAATTTATTAGGTTTTTAAGATTAATAAATCAATTCTAAATTGATTTTTTAAGTTTTTATTATTAGTTAAGGAGTTGTTGAATCTGTTATATTATAAATACAACCTTCTCATTCATTGTAGATTGGTAGAAAGGTTGTAGAAATATAGACTAGACTAGATATAAGGAATTTGTTAGAAATATAAGTGAGTGATTACTCACATGGGTGTAGTTTATTTTTAGTTAGTTAGGCTTTTAGTCCCACATTTGCATTATGTGTTGTAGTAAAGCTTCTCAAAGCCTATTTATGTAATCTTTAAAGTTAGTTAATATATGTGATGTGATCGACTAATTTTGTGATCTACACTCTTGAGCCTTAGGCTCCTCCATGTATTATGGATTGAATATTATCAGTGGTATCAGAGAAGGTTTTCCTACCTATACTTTTCATTCATTGTTGCTTGCATCCAAACAGTGTATTGAGTAATGTTGCAGTAAAGACCATGTGTAACAGAGCTTCTTATTGCTAACCACCATGCTTGTATTCTATTAATAGGTTTCAATGTATACCATGTGAAATATAATGGTACTCACCATCATCCTCTCTCTTATCTACCTCTTTCCATAGTTTTGGCACTCATTCTATTCACTACATAAGAGGCAAAAAAAATTGCAATTTTTTGGGTGATTTACAATGGGTAGCAATATGGATTATGTGCAATCTCATAGTGAATTGTCTCTATAAATTTTTAAAATATATATATGTTGTTGTTTTATTTTGTTTTTTATATAGTTTATATTAGACATTTAGATAGCATGTATACTTTATAAAGGATATGCAGATCTATTATACAAATTATTTGATCTACATGAGGTTTTGATGTAGAGATCAATTTTCAAGGCCGTATAGATATGTTTTACATTGGCATACATCACTTTTCCTAGCACATATATACATTATATTCACCTACATCAAGATAGAGACTTGACATCAATGGATCTCAGATCAACTAATGTGCTCATTGAATCTTGATCTTGAATTTGCACCCCTAGTCTAAGTCCCAAATCGAGCTCCTATGATCCTCCACTTTACATTGAGTTGAATGATATGAGATCCCCTTGACATAAAATTTGCTTGACACTGATCCTAGAAGCTTTTTACTCATCCTCAACATGTGTACCTATTGTGATCTAAATCCATCTTGAATGACGTTACCATTCCATCCATCTCGATAGGAGAATCTCAAATCTATACCTAGATCTATGATAATATTTACAATGACCTCTCATGACAACACTCATTTTTGTGATAGCCTCCAAATCTTCAAACAACGATGGAAGAATATTTAAAAAATCTTAAGGCTTTGTTTGGTATGTTCTATGTTTAGGGATTACATTTTTTAGATTTGTTTTTATTGTTTGTTTCTTTTTTAGGTTTTGTTTCAAATCCGTAGTCTTAATTTTCTTTTATCATGTGGTTTTGTTTTGTTTTTTTAATAAAAAAGAGTTGTGGTATGTGTTTTTATTTTTATTTTATTTTTTAGCCATGGTATTTTTTAAAATGGTTTTTCATTTTGATTTGTGAGTTTTTTAGTTTTTAGTTTTAGTTGGTTTTAATCTTTGAAAAAAAGTGTTAAGTGTTGTTAGATCATGTGTTTTAATCTTTTATATTTATTTTTTTATAATTTTATTTGTTAAGACGGAGGCTTATATGGTGGGGTAAATCCCCTAAATTCATCTCACAAAGATAAAAATAGCATATTCCAATGTAAACAGCCTATTTTTAAATACTGGTGATTTGGAGAAGTAGTGGTACAGAGCAGTTTAGTAGTGCATGATGCCATTTATGTCACCCAGTAGATAGAGTTTCATCGACCATGTTGTAGTTGTTATTTTAGTAAATTATTCATCATAAATGAAGGATTTTGCCTCTTTATGGATGTTTTATAAGGGATGGCTACCATAGGGATGATCCTCCATGTTGTAAAACTGGTATTTTTGAAGTAGAAAATCATAAGAAGGTGTTAATTGAGGCACAATTTTGGTGCTTAAAATGCTTCTCCCATGATTCAAACAAGTGACTTGCTACAAGCAGATTTTTCACCCAACAGCATTAACATTGTTGTCATATCAATTTTTGTTCTTTTGTTTTCTTTAACTCAGCCCAAGAGCAATACCATCACCTTTCTTTTTATCTATGTTATCTCAACTCAAGCAGAACCACATTCCATTTTAGTCAAGTATTTCACTGGACTCAGAAAGCCCCTCTACACTTTCAACAGACTATAAATATGTGTTTATCTCCATGTCTAGACATGACATATATAATGTATATTATTAAGGTTGTGTTTCTTTTTGGGAGTGTGAGCCACTTCATGTTTGTTTCCTGCATTTAACAATTATATCATGAAAGCAACTTTCATCAATTCTGTCATGAGTTTCATTATATGTTGGCCAGCGCATATTTGATTTTATGTTATTGTGAATTGATGGGAAGGGTAAAGGGAGACCCACATTTAGTTGGTTATTATTAATTATTATTTTTTGGGGGGATCTATTTGGGAATTAAATGGTAGGGTTAAAATCCTTAAAAGGGGTGATAGAGGACAACATTTACTATCACTTTGATAAGTCATGGACGGTCCTTTTCATCTTTCCGATTGGTTGTTTTGGGTTATTTTGTTGGGATCTTCATAACCACATTTGGTATTTGTTTATTGATCTAATCAATATTTCATCAGCCTTTAGTTAGGATACATTAGAATTTTAGGAGGATTTTGTTTTCACTAAAAATATTTATTCTTATTTAAATTTTCTTATTTTGGATTTAAAATTTTGCTAATCGTTATGACTATTAATTATTGTTACATATATTTACATAATTTGAATGATTATTTCTTATATAATGTAAATATTTAATAAATTACTCTTTATAGTGTTTTTGATTAGCCAACTAGCAATGATGAAGTTGGTGTTGGGTTAGGTAAAAAAAGTCAACAGGTGTTATGTGAATAGCTCAATAATTATAGGGTCATTGCCATGCATATGATTTATATATTAATTAAGATAATATTTATATATATTTGATATATTATATATTAATACATACTAGATATAATCGCATAACAAAAATATACATTTCCTCTGGATTTCTTTGCACCTTTGGGGCAATTGCTAGTTTATTTCATTTTAAGTGTATGGTACTAGGTTTTTGCCTATTTCATGTGTTTTTTTATTGAGTTTATTTTTATTTTATTTTTTAAATGTCAATTTAAATTTAAGTGTTTAAATAAAATTTATTTTATTTCATGTTTTTATATTATGTTAAATAGTTCATTTTATGAGTATTATTACTTTTGTTTAAGTTTAGATTTTTTGTATTAATTAGTATTTCAAGTTTTTAGGAGTCATTTTTATTTTTATTAAAATAGAGTGGTTGGTTATTTTTTAATTCATTTATGTCGAGAGTCAAGTCTTTGTCATTTTTGTCAAATAATCTTTTTTTTTAAATTATGAATTTCTAATAAATCTTTCAAAGGCATTTTTAATAAAACAAGATCATTTGCGATCTTCATTGTAATAAGTTCTCCTAATCAATATACCAGACACATTTTCAATCAAACTCGATGTCCACATTCAAGGGGGGCAATTTAAGTATGTAGTTCCCCATCCCATGTTATAATTAAGGGGGGGAATGTTAGAAAGATAAGTGATTTAGTGCTCACATGGGTGTAGTTTATTTTTAGTTAGTTAGGTTTTTAGTCCCACATTTGCATTATGTGTTGTAGTAAGGCTTCTCAAAGCCTATTTATGTAATATTTAAAGTTAGTTAATATGTGTGATGTGATTGACCAATTTTTTGCTCTACAATCTTGATCCTTAGGCTCCTCCATACATTATTTATTAATCTGATCAGAATTAAGAAGAAGAAGTTAATTTTTAGTTGATTTGTAAGATTTTATTTATCAATAAGAAGCTAAAGCATTAAGCACAATGTTTTGATTGATTGAGCTTGGTCTAACTCCAAAGGAAGAGTAGGCCACTCCTCTTGAAAAAGAGGACAATTTTTGGTATTTGTGTATTTATGACATAATTTTGTTTTCATCTTTTATTTTATTTTTTGTGATAAATAATTTGTTTCATTTATGTAATTTTATTTCTGCAAGTGTGTTTTCCATTTTGTAAAGTGTGTTTTAATTCTACAATTTTAATTCTTACAAATATATTAGATTTGATTTGTTTCCAATTAGAAAGAACTTTTATCTGAAAGTCCTCTTATCCCTTGAAAATAAATTTTAGTTGAAAGTATTCTTGTCCTTATTACATACAATTTTCAAACACTAGTCCAGATTGAAATTACATAACTAAATGATGAGGACTTAACGACACTCATAATCTTCTCCAAAATAAAATCGAGTAGGTGATGGATTTCTAAAACTTGAAGCTTTAATCTATTATGTAATTTTCAAATCTAAAAACCTAACAAAATTGAGGTGATTGTAAGGAAAGAAAAGAGGTTGCATGTGGGAGTTAACTGAAGCTTCACTATGAATTTGGTCAAGTTAAATTAATAAGGATTAATAAAAAGATGATTACGAGTGAGTTAGGTAAACTTAAAGGTGAACACCAAGTAAAACAACTAAAAAATACAAATAAAAGCATGAAAAATGCGTGAAAACTAAATTCTTGAATGCCATTTTTAAAAATTCTCGGTCAATTACAAAATCATTGCTTCTTACAAATGGTATAAATAAGACCTTTGCCTTGGATAACATTTCCACCATGGTGAAATATAGAACCATGACAAAAGTTACATTTACACCATAATAGTTTACAAAACTATTGTAGAGGTTACATTTCTATGATGGCAGTTATGACACTGTGCAAGTATTTTTGAATTTTGTTAAAAAAAAACTTAGGAAAAGTAGAATGTAACAAGTGCAAAGGCCAAGAAAGAGGTAAAAAGTAACAAAAGGGGGAGAGAACTAGGTCTAAGCATATTTTGGTGAATATCCTTACATCATCATTTGACCTATCATGTAAAATTTGGTTACATACATTTAGCCCCCTCAAGGGGGCACCTCACCATGAATTGACGAGGGTGTTTTCTAGAGTAATGGTGTACTAAAATGAAAATGAGGGTTATGAAACATATATGTACATGATAATGAAGCTAGCCAAGACACCCTCATGACTTGCGAACAAAGAATGAGAATCAAATTCAATTTAACAAGAAAGAGGAAAATAAGTTAATCAAAAAAAATACAAGACTATGTACCATGTACATGGGGATGAGAATACTAATTGAACTGACCTATCAGGGGATTGAGTTTAGTGCAAAGTGATGTTGACCTACAAAACTAAAAATGAAAACAACATACCATACAATAATGCTACAAAAAATAAAACATTAAAATTATTTTTTTAACACATTTTGGGTTAGTTAGATGTTGAATATGTTTCAATAAATGATAAAATGCAAGTTTTGAAGGTAAATTACCAAAAGTGGAAATTTTTTAACACATACTAGTTGGTAGAATGGATTATTTAGTTAAAAATTTACCAAAAATAGAAATCATTTGCATAATTGAGTTTTGAGAAATTTGAGTTTTGGATTTATTGTGACAAATTTATGCCAAAAAGCATTCAAATCAACGAGTGTGAGGAGAGGATGGGGAAAATACCAAAAGTGGGAGGAGCATTTAGGGATGGGTAAGTTCTACTCACTTTTTTGCTTTTACCTCAAATTTGAAAAATTTCTTGAAAACTTGCTTAGATTCAGTAGGATTTAGATTAGAATGCATGGTTGGGCTTAGGGGGAGGGTAGACTAGGAAAATATTTAAAATTTTAAGTTTTTGTGGGTTTTTGTGGGTTTTTGTGGGTTTTTTGTGGGTTTTTGAGTGTTTTAGAGGAAGTAGGTCATGTTCGTAGCCATTAGAAATAACCACTAGTATTTTCAAATTGATGATTATATTTCTATCATAACATTCATATTTCCACCTATGATGGCTACGTAAATTATCATGATGAAAATTTTTATGCCATTGCAGTTACAAAATAACCATTTATAAATTATGTAACTACCAGTCTAAAAGACTAGTAGTTCTATTGTTGATGCATTAGTTTAATAACTGCCACCTGCATTAGGTGGAACTATCACCCCAAAGAGAGAAGGGAAACTTTGAAATAAAATTTAAAGTTGGAAATATGATCAAGGACGTTCTAACTTATATTTTTTATGGAGAGTATATATGTTGGAATAGGGTGATGGAGCAGGATTAGATCCTTAGGATTCTAGTGTAGTTGATATCAAATGATTTGGCCATATTAGATAAAGCAAGCATACTCAAGATATCACAAGTGGGGATCATTAACCCATTAAGCAAATTTCTTTATGACCTAATCACTTATTAAGATGTGAACCATAATAGTTTCTAATTCCCATAGGCCCTAGGAGAATGGACCATCATTCTTATGGATGTATATATAGGATACTAGGTTTTATAGCTAGGCATAGCCATGACCTTGAGAGATGTCATGGATAGAGGTGAGGTTGTTAGTTAGGCTGACTACTTTAGAGATTAAAATGCACCTAATATGGGTGTGGAGTAGGCAACGATCTTAACCTTCTAAAAGGTGATTATAGGGATCCTTGCCTCCTGACTAGTCAGAGATAAGGGGATAGATCATCTACTCTATATTTGGGAACCTATTATTAGGAACATTAAAGAAAGGGTTTGATGGCTTACATGGGCCCAAGAGGTTCTAGGTAGGACCTATAGAGACTTAAATTAGATCATGAGGTTGGGATCTCTATCTATTAACCACCCTACACTAATCATGAGCTTAATGTATTAGCATATGACCCATTATTAGTGAGGGGTAGAGATCAGATCTTTTATGGCCATCAAGGCCTCCAGGTGGATAGGTATGGCACTATTTAAAGAATTACCATGAGTAGTGGGCACACTAACAACAATAGATCTAGTGGCTCTATTATATCAAGGCATGTAGGGGTAGTGGGTAGATGAAGTGGCCACCCTCACAACTTGAAAGAATGTTAGAAAAGTGAGACATAGGAAATTCCAAATTGAGTTACACCCCATGGATAGGGTACCTAAATAGTGTAGGCTAAAATATGTAGCCAATTTACACATTCCCTATGTAGTGCTTAGGGGGAATAGAGAGATCAAAGATACCATACTAGGGAAATTTGGATTGCATCCCCTCACACTTAGGACTTCCATCATGAGAATAGAAAGGAGAGTATTGAGAGGGGTAGTACAGGTAGGACCATAACCTATATAGGTTACAACAATAGTTACAGTACTAGTAGGAGTTTAACAATAGGTACACCTACCACCACAACAACCACCAACATAGGTATATCCTTATGCATAGTAAAAGGCATATGGTAGAGGGTTAAGAGATGGATGTCAAGGTACAACAAGGGGCGAGCATGAAATTATTATATATGGGACATTAGGAGATTAGGAGGTGAAGATGATCTTTGATGAGGACTCAAACCCAAACAGGCAGGAGGGTGATCTAGGTAAAATAGTGTGCTAGTTTATTTTTATGCCTTATTTTCTAGTTTATTATAGCTATCATTTTTATTTCATATGAATGGAGATCTAATGTCTAATTTTGTTAAGTGATTATAGATTCAACTACTCAATGGAAGAGCATGATCAGAGACACTCTAGTCAACCTTTTTTTAGGTGAGCATTGATCTAACTAGGGATCATCCTTTGGTAGACGTGGATTCCCTATAGGTATATGGATATTTTTTCCCCTACATATCACATGTTTTTAGAGTTCATTAAATAACAACAAAATATAGCTATCTTAGAGGCCAAGATGGTTGGTTTAGAGTTTAAATTGAAGACTCTCAATGAGATCATCAGGGCTAGAGGAGGTCAGACTTCATCAGACAATAGGAGGGAAAACCTCCCAAGCAGGTATGATCAAAAGACATCATAGGAACAAGAGATACAACCCACATCATTCATATGCCTTAGGTATTTCTCTTAGGAGGAGGAGCAAGATTCCTAGACATTCATCTTCTGAAGGTGGTTAGTATCCTCTAGTCATACCTTAGGGTCACTATTATATCTCCTTTTTTAACTCGTATGATATTTTAGACATAGTTTCCTTCTACAAAGGTAATTGTATATGAGACTTGATGTATAAAAACTTAACATTTATTATATAGAGATATTCTAGCTCATTTTGGTGACTCAACATCTTGTACTTCTCTTTTAATTTTCATGTTATTTTTTAGTTTGTGCACTTTAGATGACTAGACATGCAATGAAATGCCATCTATCTCTATTTTTATGATAATGTTATGGATATACTTATATAATTGAGAAGTGGAAAAAGAATGTATGGAAATATAAATTAAATGGATGTATATATATGCACTAATAGTTCTTTTGCATGTGAATATTGATCTATTTTATTCACATAGCATACAACTTTCAACTTGCAATGGAGGAATGAAATGGGGATGGGATATATGTGATATAGTGGAAGTAGAAAACTAATCATCAAAACATCAAAAAAACATGAGTTTGACCTAATCCTTATGAACAAAGGTGGAAATTTTACTTTCTTATTAAACTTATAAAACACTAGCTTTATTTGCTTCATCTAGAGGTGGCCAACCATGACATAAGTAGTTAGTGGGATAAGATTATACTTTCAGCATAGACATCTAGGAAAGATTTTTGGGGATTTTTTATTAGTTTTTAGACACATTCTAAATTTTTTTTTTCATTTGTTCTAATTTTTGTGACCCCTTACACCTAACCTCACATGACTAGGAAGATGGATGGGCTTGTCATCAAAGGCTAGATGTAGGTGAGTAAGGGAATATTCCCTCAATGTTGATTTCACATAACTAGTAAGATGTGAGGGCTCAACACCAAGTATTAGTGAAGGGAGAGAGATGTGAAATAGATTTGATTTGCATTATATTTAGTTTTTTATTAGTGTTTTTCTCTTCTTTTTTGGGAAGGCCCCTACCCCCAAATCTTATCCATGTGAAACAACTAAGATGTAGGGGCTCATCACCAAATACCAAGATATGCATGGAAAGTTACAAGGTTTGAGCATATTAGTGTTTTTTCTTAAAGGGAATTATAGAAAGAGACTCTATCATGGATAAACTTCTAGGCTAGGTTATAGGCTAGAGTTTTATAATTTTGTAAGAAAGTATATAGGAATGAGACACATTGTGCTCATAAGAACTAAGATAAGAATATTTTTCATACTAATTTTGAGAATGTTTACTAAAGGGAAATAGGGTGATATGAAAAATGAGATGGAATGATATGTTATATTTTAGAATTTTTTGTCATGCAAATAGATAAGCAACCACTTAAACAAAAAATCAATATGTAAAACAACACATAAATAATTAAAATCTTATTTATTATGCAAAGAGTGAAATGTGGAATATAATTACTATATGTAGAAATTTTTGAGGTGTAAAGAGTTCAGAGACTCACCAAACTCCTTACCCTCTAAAGTGCACAAGCAGTAAACTTTGTTATTAAAATCCTTCATCACCAGATATGGGCCTAACCAATTGGGCCTATACTTCTAACCTTCTCTCTTTTTCTTGTCTATTTTATTATCAATTCTTAGAACAAGGTCTCCTAATCATATGGGATATTTGTGAAAATTTTATGATACTCATAGTATTGTTTGTAAGGCATAATCATTTATGTTTTTTATCATATTCGAACAAGGAAAATCAAAATCTTGTGAGAATTTAGTGAGCAATTATTTATAGTATTCTACCTTCACGAGGGATAGAGAAGATCCCATCTCAAGAATTTTTTGGTCTTTTCGAGCTGATGTTGATTTATACAATGTCATGAGTAAAGTTTCAATTTCTTTCCTCAAGCGTTGACATGGTAGGGGGAAGGCAAATGGTTGTATTATGTAACATAACATTTAAATTATAATCTACCCCTACATGATGGGGTGTTAAATGGTTATATTAAGGATATGGATCATCAATTTATTTTAGGGTTTTATCATCATGCCCAATACTCCCACCATGTTAACATGGTGGACTTTAGCATTGAAGTTGAGAGCTTCCATTCTGAGAGACTTGTGAGGACTATAAGTTCTAATACTATAAGGATTAAATAAAAGTTTTATTGGTTAATCCATTTCTAGGATGGCAATAATTTAATCAATTAAAATGACTAGCATCATCATGAGAGTGTCCTCACTTAATTTTTTCATTCTATTAATTCTCTTTTCTCTAGGGTTCTCATTTGGTGAGGTTTTTGGAATTTTAGAACCCCTTTTTATGGCACATAATGTGGTTGTTATGGGTTCCTTGCCTTTGGTTGAAAGTGGGGGTTTCACCACACTATTTTTGGATAGATGATAATCGATATGCAACTATGGTATCCTATTAAAGTTAGCTTGGACTACATCAAAGGGTTTAATATCCCTTGAGAAACAAAAACTTTGCCAAGATGGAGGAACATGATCTTTTAGAATGAATTTGAAGGGATCGCCTTCATTATATCAATCCATGGTCTTCTAAGGATCATGTAAAAAATTTCATCGCTATCAATCACATAAAACTCTATCAAAATGGTTTTGGGGCCTTGAGTCACAGGAAGTATGGTGGTCCCAATAGAAGTGGACTTGAGGCTATCAAGATGTTATGAGTGATGGAGCAATTGGTTTCTCCATAACCAAGTTTCTAGCGAAACAAAAAAGGGAATACATTAACACACCCCATCATAAACCATTGCTCTCTTTACATAATTTTTATACATCTAGACTTGTAAAAATAAACCTAGATCCCCTCTCTTAGCCATCTTTCTTTCTAGGGGAAGGCTCCCAAGGTCAAAGAAGAAGCCATCATCTCTTGAGTTTTATCTAGGTGGAAACATGTCCAAATCAATATGGTTAATTTAGGCCTTAGATGGAGGTGTAATACTAAATAAGTGGCCTAATCCCAAGGCATAAATCAATGCTAAACAATGGGAAAGAGAGTTATTGAGAAAGTTTATTAGCAATATATGGGAAAACATATTTGTAAGGTCAATAACTAAATCATATATTCCCACAAGCTTGGGGTTGATGTCAGTCTCTGAAACATAATAAAAATGGGTAGTTGTAGGTTAGAACTCTCCTATGTGAGTGATGATGTTTGCATCTTCATCTATTTTTAATTATATAACTCCAATCATTCAAGTTTTCCACTTTCTTGGAGAACTGTATAGATCTAAAAAGTACATCAGATGCATACAGAGGAAGAAAATTCATTCTAATTGCAAGGAGTATAAGATTGCATGTGGAAATATTTCAATTTATATTAATCAAGAAAAAGATCAAAGGAATAGTGAGAAAATAAAGAAATAATATCACCATTACTCTTAAAATATTCTTCTTCACATGTGCAAGCTACAAGTAGCACAAGAATACTAATAATTTCCTTTCTTTCTTTCTTTTCTAAGGCAAGATCTAAAAAATAGACAAAGCAATTTTTTTCTAGAAAAATTGGAATTTTTTAAAGATATTTCCAATTTTTTTTTTCAAAAAATCATGACTTTATTGTAGCTATATTTTCTCCTTACATGGGTGTTTGATTCAAAAAATTCTTTTTCTAGAAACAAGACTTTGAGAGGTTTCCAAAAAGTGGTCACAATAAGGATCTTGAGCAGTATCCAAGGAGATATGAGGCTTTGAAGTTGACCCTATGAATCTATTTTTCTACATATTTTTTATGCGAGATCAAGAAAAAAATTAGATCTTGTAATCAAATTAAAAAATCAGTGTGGAAGATTGATTTATATGCTAAATCACCTTGAAAAATCACTTGTTCTTTTCCTTTAATACAAATTTCCTTTAAATCCACTTTTTCTAGATCTGCGATATTGGAAAAGGTATGGTTATGTTATCTTTTAAACATTCAATTAAAAATTTTGTCTTTTAATAACTTGTTTTGATCCATAGGGGAGTTAGAAACTTACCTTTTTGTTGAAACCTAGCCAAGGAGAAGTCTAGAGTTCAAATCACAAGTTTTTTCTTAAATTTAAATTTGTATTTATACAAAAAGATAACAGAAGGGAAAAGAGAAAAAGGGGGAGATTTATTTTTATTTTGTATATTGTAATTTTATTTTCCACACTTTGTGAATTACAATAAGAAAATTGTCATATTCAAACATCAAAAACATAAAATACTGCATTGTGCACAAATTACAACATTTGGTGCAAGTGATGCCTCTAACTCACATTTATAGGAAATGCTATCGTGCTTAAGTTACAATGTATATAGCCTAATATATTTGTAACAATGGTGCCTAGGCATCATCCCTATAAACTGTTGGGGAGAAATAAGGTTAAACAATTTCATTGAGTCATCCCTCCATTACCCATCTGATCCAATTAAAAGGCCTAAATCTTAATAAGTGGAAATTTTAAGTATATAGGGAAGTTATTCCCATGTATGTAGAATTCCATCTAAGTAGGTGATAATAATTTGGTGAACCTCTTTCAATATTGTCTAGGTACCACATATTATTATCTTTCATGTACATTTATGCTTCTTTCATGTACCGTCGAGTATATAAAAAGGGTGAGCTTCTACCACGTACTAACAGGTATATAAGAAGGGAATGTATATATAAAGGTTTAATATATTAGTTTTATGTTATATAGAAAGGGAAACCTTGATACCTAAAGTGATAAGGAACCAATCCATCACCTTTTGTTAGATCAAACACAATGGCCATAAATGGCCCTAAATTATTTTTTCTAGACTCGGCTTCTATGTGACGATAACTATATTGCTTGGAAAACAAAAATTAGGACACATATAAAATTTAAGTACATTTGGCCAATTGTTACTGGTACATTCACTTGACATGCCTCTAATGCTAATCAAAAATGTAAGTTTGACAAAGTGAACCAGAAGGCAAAATTGATTATAATGTTTGAGGTATCAGATGAGGTACAATCCCATATCTATGAGGATACAATAGTTAGGAAAGGTTGGGATAAGATCCAAATAGTATATGAGGCCAAAAATGAAATTATAAATGTTAGAATAGGTTCTTGGTTCACTAGAACATGCTAATTACAAGGATAGATAAGTTCTACAAGTTTACACAGAAAAGAGCAGTGAAGTTATAGCTAATGGAAGCATAATAGAGACAAATAATATGTGCTTGTGAAGAACTAGATTAACCAAAGAGTTATTTATATGTTCAAAACATTTAAGATTGTGTTTAAGATATATTAAACCTTAGCATTAAACATGATAACACAAACAAGGATAAACACAAGAAATTTGATAGGTAACCATAAACTAGAAAGTTTATATTGATCTCAAAAAAGGTCATCATCTTCTTCATACAAACATACATATTTATAATCAATATAGTTCCTAACTATTCATATTCTAATTTATACATTGGTACCAAATTGAGGAAACTATTCATCTTCTATCCTTTCACAAGCCGAGAGGATAGGACAAAACACACAAGCCAATAATTACATATATAATGCACAAATATTCAAGGAATATCCTGTGTAGTCTTACTTATCCAATTTTATTCTCCCAATACTTTCATGAACTTAAAGTGTTGTCTCATCCTGAGACAATGTCATAGGTTCATCTAATTGTGTGCTGAGGGTAAAAGCTTGAAAATTTGGGTAGACTAGCAAGAGTTGTAGTAATCACTCAAGGTGTCATTTTTGGTTTTCACCTCTTACACACTACTTAGTCGCCCTTTCAGATTTTCAACTAAGCAGCATACCAACCTACAACCTTTTTGAGTTTTCAATAGGCTGGTATAACTAGGTGGCTTCCCTTTATAGGTTTTCAACTAGCCTAGGCTTTTTTGTCTCACTAATCATCCCTAATGCAAAAAATGTTCAAAATTGTATAAAAATTTTCAAAAACTTGCCCAATGTGCAATACTCAATTAGTAGTTAGTGGTCTATTTGAGGAAGAAGGCTAGTCAATAGGATCCTTGACCTATTTTAGAGTAGTCATGCATTGGATGATCACTTGTTGGCGTTTGAAAGGTGGAATATACATAGGAAACCTGAGCATCAGAGTCACCTCACTGTAGAATGGGGCTAAGTCAATCTTAAATGCATCCTAATCTATCATGACTTCTTGGACCATGTGGATCAAGACACACATTAGAGCATAAATCCCAATGAGTTCCTTCAAATCCTCAACCTATGAATCACTTAGATCAACCTTTATATTACTAACCTTCAATTGAATCTCTATGTTGAGTTACTCTAACATTTTTATGTGTCTTTCTAACTATTCCCCTATAAATGTGTTGCATCACAGGTCCTATTACCAATTGAGAAGTTAGTCCTACACATTATCTCTAACATTGAAGGGTTATTGGAGAGCAAGTTCAATCTTGTTAGATGACACAATCAGGGTGTGTATAGTTATGTGGGCTATTACAGCTACATTGAAATCTACATTGGAGCTAGATAGGAAGTTGTCAAGTTACTATTTCCAATCTAAAAGGTTGCATGTGAGATAATGGGTTTGGAGAGATGTGGTGTCCAACATACTTTGATACTCTTCCAATAGAATATTCAAAGTTTTGGTATCATTTTTCAAACTAAAACCTAGATTTCCAAGCATGCACACCAATCTTTAGTGAGCTCTGCAAATAGTGTCATTAAATTGTGATGATCTAACATGATTAGTTCACCTATGACTTGAGAAGTTAGATCTGAAAAAACATCTTCAATTTCCTTCGCTTCTTTATGAAACTAATTCTAAATCTCCACATTCTTGTTCTTGGCTTGATCTCAATCTTGTTCTAGACAAGCTGCCTTATGCACAATGAATTCTTAGAACATTGTAGCTCCCTCCAATTATTTCTTCAAGGGAAAGTGAGATACATCCAAATATGCCTCTTGTCTAACTAAAAGAGTGGCCAAAGTGATCTTTGTCACCACAAGATCTTGGTAGGACATGGTGGCTAGAGGAAGGGAGAAAGTGGTGCACTGAGCAGTGACTGTTGGAACATCCCAGATCCATACACCTCCTAGTGGAATTTGTGGCATTTGAGCTTGTGTCTGTACTATGATCAGTACTTGTTACTACGTTGTGGCCTTGATTGCCAACTTAGCTTGTTGCAAAACATCTTCAACATTCTTTTGCTTCACCTATTCTTCCTACTTCTTCTTATGTTCTTCTTCCTCCCTTTTCTTTTTCTCCTCTTTTTCTTGCTTTTTCTTCTTTTATTCCTCTTCTCTTTTCTTATTCTCTTCCTCTTTATTACTCCTTTCTTCCTCTTCTTTCCTCTTTTTCTCATCAGCTTCCTCTTCCTCTTTCTTCTCCCTCTCACCTTCTTCTTCCTTCCATTTTTTTTCTTGTTCTTCCTTCTTCCTTTATTTTTCTTCTTCTTTCTTCTTATGTCCATGTTCTTATGTAGCTTGAGCCTACACCTGGGCTTGTTCTTATGCCTGCACTTATTGTTTCCATAGGACTTCAACGTGTTCCTCCTTTTTGGTAGCTTCTTCTACCTATTTTTGTGCATGGACTGCTTCTTTTGTCATTTTCCTTCCTCCTCTTTTTCCTTCTCCTTTTTTTCCTATACTTATTATGCTACAACTGCTTCCTAGGATTTTTGAGCCATCTATTGATCCTTTTACAAGTCTTCCTCTATGTCCTTAGCCTTTTTGGAGGCCTCTGCTTCCCTGACTTATTATGTTTGTTATTCTTCTTCTTCCTTTTTTCTCTTCTTCTCTTCATTTCTCCTTCTATGCTCGACAGCGTAGGTGGTTTCTTCTCTTGTAGCTTAATTTTATTTCACTTAGATCTAATCCATTTCACTTTCTTCAATCTCCTATGCCTAAAGTGATGGTGGGGAATCCTGTCACACTTTTGTACTTGAAACTTGTTGATTTCTCCTACCTATAGTGACCAACCTATGTCATGGTGGTGGTGTGGAAGTTTTTAGGGTAGGTTGTACTTCCTACTCAATAGTTGGTTGATTGAATGTGCATTCTTTGAGTGAAGGAGAGACTCAGGCCTCCCTTCTCATTCATGGCCTACATATAAGTTGCTCTAGTGGACTCTCCAATAAGGGTGTGAATACATCAGGTACAAATGTTGGAGTAGTGATTGGTTAAGAAAATTCTAGTTGGCATAACAATTGATCTTCTTTTTTTTTGAAAGTATCCATAATGATGGATAATGGATAGGCAAGGAGTTTTACCCATAGATTAGGAGGGACTTGCTTCTATATTTGGATTGTGCACACTACCTTCCAAAATAAAAATTCATTTTATTTTTCCTTCACATAGTAATACCCAACCATGTTTGCCAACATGACTTGGTAGACCTCTTGCACATCATTTCCCATTTCCATGAGATCGTAGGACTTAGTAATTTATAGCACCTTTGGGTCAACCTTTAATGATGTGTTATGTGTTGTGTGCTTTAAAAGAGGTGACACTAAATGAGAGTTTACTTTACACTTCCCCATATATTATTGTGAACTAAATATCAGTTTTGAAGGTTACACCATAGGAATGTTTGCACCCAATGGTATCAATTGTAGAGGGTTTGCTCACTTAGATGCATATTCTTTATGTCTGGCCACCTCAACCTGTGCCATCTCCATCATGATGAAAAATGGAATTGTTTTGAAAGGTGAGCATGGTAGCTCATGTATGGTGATGAATACCCCCTTAGGCATGAGGTTGATAGTGTCATATTTCCTAAATATTGTAAAACATCTATTAGAACTTTAGGGTGTGTAGTGATGAAATCTAGGCACTCCTCCCACCATGATTTGAACTTCTCCTCATCTGTGAAGGCTTCTTATTCTTGTATCCAGATGAGGTTGTGAAACTAATATACTAGCCAATAGTCTATATCTGGGTATACTTCCCCATTAAGTGATTGTCATTGGGTAAAATAGAGGAAGAGGATTAAGAATTGATATTGAAAGGTTTGCTTTAGTGTGGTGTGACACTTATTGATGTTGGTAATCATTTATTGAACAAAGTATTTAGGCTAATTAAATTGCTCACCTCAGTGGATCATATTATGGGTGATGTCCATAACTCTCTTAGGTGTTTGCTTAGCTAACTTGGTTGTTTGCCAAAAGCATCTGGTGATGTATTAGACAAGGATACACACAGGTTCATCTAGAATCTCATCAATGAGGATCCCTCGACTTTGTCACACATATAGATCTCTAATTTTTGGCAAGATTAGAGGTGTTTTGGTCTTATAGGCCAATAAATAATATTCATTCATAGGTATGCCTAGAGATCGGGCCATACCTGTGTGTTGATGATGAATGTGTATTTCAATCCTAAATCGATGGCTCCATCATTGTATCATCCAAGTAATACTTAAACGATTTCACCCAAGTCACCAAAGATTGGCATTCAAAATAAGCACTCAATGTTTATGTTTTAGAACTTATGTGGAGCTATAAAGGTAAGTGGATATGCAACATCCATGGGACTGATCAAAAGATATTCAACTTAGCTTCATGAAAATATTAGAATGGCTTCTAGTCACTATGTTTTGTCTATCATATCAACCCCCAAGACTTCCTTTTCTGCTTTTGAGAGAGCTTGAATCAATGGCATATTATCCATGGTGCTTTGAGAAGAAATTTGATTGATTTAAAATTTTATATGTATTGGAATGGGTTAGCTTCTCGATAAGTGTAACTCTCATTAATATTCTAAGTATGAAATGTGAACATAGAGTTTGAACTTATGTTTTATAGATTTTGCGCTTCTTGTCTTTCGTGTCTAGGCCATACCTATCTATCCATTCACTTTGAATGCATGGTGGATGTGGAGAATCACTTTTTGATATATCTCTTAAAGTCATTAGTCATTGGCACATGTGTGCAGTTATGTTTTTATGCCCTTAGGTACTTGTATGAGGGGTACAAGTTGTTAATGTTGACTAGCCATCAATTTTTGGAAGATCATATCTATCGACCCTTAGATCTTATATTTATTTTTGGTGGATGACCATTATTCATAGGATATCTTACTGATATGACCTTCTAGCATCTTTCTTGGACTTGAAAATTTTCAATTGCTCCTTGTTAACTTTTTTGGTAGTACATGTGGCACTTCCTATGCATGTTTGGTGTACACAATGCTTGGTATTGGTACTTTACAAATGATTTTATTGAGATCATATATAAACAAACAAAACAAAAAATAAACACAAAAAAATCTTTAGAAAAAACCTTAATCTATATGGTACTACTCAACACCCACTCAATTGCAGATAGAGATCAATAGGTATTAGCGATAGGGATTAAGCCTACAACCATTTACTCAACCTGCCAATATAGTTCCTTATAAATCTCTTAAAATGACCATTCTTTGTTGTGTTAAATCATGAATAATGTAAGTTCTTTTCCATCTTATTTTTAATTTACCTAGGAATGCTCTAAATCGGATCTCATACAACAAAATTAGTTGCTCTTTGTAGAATTCCTTGTGGTGCAGGTTCTTATCATGCCATTTTTTTGACTTTGTTTATGTATTTCCTACATCTATGTTACTCTTATTTTGAACTCATCCATTCTATTTAATTCTAAGAGTTTGTTGGTAAGATATTCCTACTCTCATAGGTGTATAATCATAATGATGCATAGACTAGACACTAAATACTCTATTGGCATGACTACTTCCTAATCGTACACTAATTAAAATGGTGTAAATCGTGTAATTCTCTTATAATTTGTGTGAGATGCCCATAAGATCATAATAATATTATCTTCCCAGTCATAGTGCTTAACATCATATATTTTTGTGAGCATTTTCCACAGTACCTTATTGGAAGCTTTTGCCTGACCATTTACCTATGGATGATAGTCGATGCTTTTATGATGCACAATCATGAACTCTTTCATCAAAGATTTGATAGTATTATTAAAGAAGTTTGTTCCTCTATCATTGACTAGTTTTATCAGACATCTAAACCTGGTAGTGATGTTTTCATACAAAAACTTTTTTGCATCCTTCGCACTACAGCTAGGTCTGGCAGCAACTTCAACCCATTTAGTGAAATAGTATATTGCAGTAATAATATACTTGGCCTTACTATGCATGCTTTGGGGGTTAATTATCTCTATAAATTCAATAACCCACTATTCAAATGGATTCTCTATTAATATGGGTTATAGTGGCATCTCATCTTTTTGAAGTGGTTTTCCCATTCATTGACAAACATCACAATGTTATGTAACTCTATGTGCATCCTAAAATAAATTCAACCACCATAGCTCACTTTGTAGGATCTTTTTTTCTATAAATTCTCCTACAAAATTTCCTCATGTGACTCCTTAATGAGCTTCCTCTAAGAGTTGAGGGAGTTCATGTTTAAGGATAACCCTACACAGGACTTCATCCTTCCTCAAGTGATATAGCAATCCATTAATGATAGTATAGGGTAGCGCTCTGGTTACAAAATGTTTTTTGTCCTACTCCTAAAAGTGCACAAGGAAGTTCCCTTACTCGAGGAAGTTAGTAATTACTTCAAAAAAATTAAGAATCATAGTGACACAGAAGAGGCGTGCATCAGGTGAATCTTCATATAGTTCTTTTAGCTCTTCACCATTCAAAATTTGAATGAGGTGGTCAGGTCCCACATTTTCTCTACCTAGTTTTACAATTATTTAGAATTAAAATTCTTGAAACAATATCAACCAATAAGATATTCATCCTCCTAGCATTGGTTTGTTGACCAAGTAGCGTAGGGCTTGATGGTTTATGAAAAATTCAAATGATGTTGCCAAAATATAGTGCCTAATTTTTTGTAGTACAAATACGATGGCCAATGCTTCCCATTTTGTGGTTGTGTAAATTTTCTCTACATCAAAAAATTTTTAGATGGTAAAGTGAATGGGATGGTTAAATGTACCATCGTTGGTCTACGTAAGTACTGCACCAAATACGATGCCCAAAGCATCTACATGTATATGAAATGGCTTAGTCCAGTCTGAGAAAAGATGTATATGTATAGTGACTAGTCACTATTTGTGCTCAATGAAAGTTGTTTGGCATTCAGATGTCCGTACAAACTTAGTATTCTTATGTAATAAGGCTTATAGTGGAGATGATATTATGGTGTAGCCTTTGATTAATTTTTGATAATATCATGTATGTTTGAGAAAAGAGCATACTTATATGGAATTAATAGGTGGTGGCATACTTAGGATTACTATGATTTTAGCTTGATCCACTAAAATGCCATCACTGCAAACAACATGGCCAAGTAAAACACCAAAAGGTGTGAAAAATAAGCATTTCTTCAAATTTAAAGTGATGTGTAGGGCTCAACATTATTATAGCATCAAACATAACTTGGATAAATTCTCTTTAAATAGGGAGAAGACTGCCCAATCATCTAAATAAACTTCTAAGAAATCATGGATGAAATCTTTGAATGTTATGACTATTATGCACGAGAATACTATAGGTGTGTTATTCAACCCAAATGGCATGACTTTCTATGCAAAAGAACCCTACTCTATTTCAAAACTCATTTTGGCTCTATCCTCCTCTATGATTGGGATCTGATGGTATCCACTAAACCCATCTATAAAGGAATATACTTCATGGCCTATGACAGACTCTAAGACTTCATTTGTAAATGGTATGGGGAATGGATAATTTACACAAGCATCATTAAGAATGCATTAGTCTCCACATATTTTTATTTCTCCTATTTTATTTGGTTTTACTACCATCAAGCTTACCCAGTTAGCTTTTTCTACTTGATAGATTATTCTTGCATCTTATCCGATTTTGCTTTTACTTTGAGTTTTATATTAGGGTTGAGTTTGTATGGTCACTTCTTAATTAGATGTGTACACTCTTTTAATTCAATGTGCATCTCATCAAGGTATGGTTCGACTCCTCATACCTCAGAGAACTTAGTGGGGAATACATCTTCATAGTCCCTCAAAAGTTGTAGAGCTTATAAAATCTCAATCTCTATCCAATGGTCACATATACTTGTCATCTTTGGAACCTCCTCTATTTCAATATTAGTGACGTGTTTCTTAAGAGGATGTTGATATATGTTGTGTTTCCATCATCTACTAATTCTTGGCTCTTTATTTTCCCTTCCTTCTCTAGCATCTAGATGTTATGCAGCTTATCTTCTTCAATTAGTGTTGTGTTAGTGTCCTTAAGTGGTTATATAGGTTGCTCAAGTCCAAATAAATCATTTAAATCTAAATCCACATTAGAATAAAAATCTTCATCATCATCTACCTCATCCTAGATTCGATGACAAGGCTACGTCAAAGCTTATTCTTTCATCCTAGAAGATTTATACTTTTGGAGTGTTGAATTAAGATCAAAAACTATGTTTTTCTACACAGTTGATTCTGTTGTGGTGCTCTTCTTTTCCACGCACCCATGGTATATAAATTACTTAAATTTTTAAAATGCATAATGGACTAACAAATTTTCATCTTCAAAAACAAAAGTTTGTATGAAGTCACTATGTACCTATGCCCAATGTTTGGTTTCTCTCTTATGATCATGGTGCATGTACCATGATACAAGTAGTGGAGCCAGTGTGTAGTGAAAAATATGAACCCAATACTTAGGTGCCACACATTCTACATTCCAAACTTTATCACATCTATGTATATGAATCTTAGAGCATTCTCCTTCTTGAAAAAATGGCTGGCTAGTTAGTATGGATGAATTGTGGGAACTAAAACCTACTAATCATGAGTTCACAAGCATCATCCCATTCTTTTTAATTATCCTGATGAGTTGCCCACCAAGTTGTATCAATTGCCTTTAAAGCATAGTTTAATGCACTAACCCACTGATTGATAGTTGAAATATGGATTTGCAATCATAGAATAAAATCATTGATGTCCTTTATTACATAATATACAGGTAGATGATGTTCATGTGCAAAGACCATTCTCATGGGCATAAGTTCATGGTTAATATAGGCCTAGTTAAGGAGATGTATATCTAAATCACCATTGATAGAATAAGTTGCTTCCCAAGCCACTATGACTTACCTTGTTGGTTCTTTGTAATCTTGTATGTGATCATCAGCTTGGTATAGGAATTCAAATTCTAAGCGAGTGGGTAATTTTATAGACATGGAGGCATAGTCTTTACTAATGAACTGATTTACAATTGGTTGTGTAGCTTCTTATTTCAGTCTCCATTATTTTTCTACATTTAATTATTGGGTAAGCATCGACTGTACTTGGGGTCTAGCTTATTGGTACAGGAAGTTACATTGTGTTTCACATAGAGTATTAGGATTATCCTTTGTATTGACCTTCATTTAGCTAGTTTCTTATGGAACATGTGGAGAATCTAGTTCAATGGGAATTATATACAATTTGTGCACTCTGTTGAGTAGGATGACCACAACCTTATCACCTTGATGTGCCTCAAGCTAATTGAGTACTATATTGATAGCCATCCAACCATCATACACCCATTTTTTCCTGTTAGGATAGGATAGTGCATTGCCACGATCTTCTTGTCTGTGACCTTGAAGTCTCCTCATAAAGACAAGTCCATGACTTTGATCTCAACATCTTCTAAGTGACTAATAGGTTTAAATTTCTTGTAGTCATCCATGTTCAAATATACTAGGCTATAGTTTAGGGTTGGTCGTCCAATCGATTTCCATGTGGATATAAGGATCATATTTACTATGCTGCCAAAGTCAAAGATAACCTTTGGGATTTCATATCCTGAAACCTCAATATCAATCCACGCATCCACATCCCATGATTTCTTCATCTTAACATACCAGACTATCTTTTATATCTTTTGTTGGCCATGTTGCAAACATTCTAAAAGATTATTCAATAGGTTCATGATGTTATATGATATATCTTCATTGAGTAAGGTACTTAAGAGTTTTAGTAAATCCATGAGTGTAGTGACAACTCCATCTTATCGTATGATGTGTACAATTTGACCATACATTTGTGTATCGATGGTTACAGCATCATCATCAGTAGTTTCTTATTTTTGATTATTTTTTAGCAGCTACATAGCTTCATTCATCAAACTCTTTTTTTATAATTAGACTCAGGTATTTATCTTATCTAAGATTTCTGATGCCTTGATCTTGAGGAATCTCAAGTGGAGGTAGTCCTTTTTTTGCATGTTGTTACTATGTCACAGCATTTAGAAAATCATTTTCTTTGGGTTCTTCACTTACCATGTTTACTTTTTGAACAAATTTACCTTTCCTCTACTTGTCTAAAATAGGGCAATCCTCTATATCATGTTGCTCAAAAACTCTATAGTATGTGTAATATGACTACCTATGCAATTTCACCAGGCAGTTTCTTTGAGCATGATTATACTTTCCACATAAGTAACACTGTAAAGGAAGTTGCTAATAGTTATTTCCTCTACTACCTTGGTATCTACCTCAGCCTCCTCCCCTATTTGACTGATATCCCCCTTGATATCCTCCTTGTGGTTGCATAGAGTTCCACTATTGATACTGTCGATTATTATCTCCCAGACTAAATTACTATTGTGTAGCTAAAGGGGTCCAATTTGATTGTCATGGCTACATTATGGGTGAATTCCAAGATCTTGGATACTGATATTGAGGAGATAAGGGTATCCAACTTGATGAAGGAGTCTATCCAGCCAAACCATAAGGTTGGTATTATGGTGAACTTAGAATCCATTGTGGACCTATTTGGCTCACATAATTCTTATCAACCTCCAAGCCTAGAATTGTTTTCTTCATTGAAGAGATCTATTACATTGTGATGACAAACACATTTTTGGAGATTCACTCCTTAAGTTCTTCTAAAGCTCTACAATCATTTTCATCATGTGTAGTTGATTTTTATAAATTATAGTATAGGTTCTGAGGAATTTTGATGTATTGTTACAGTAGATGGTATTGTATCATAACATGCCCTACTACTCAACAAAGTTCACAATAGTCCACTTTTATTTTAGGATAATCATTCTGGTGGTGTCCTTCTTTACCACACTCTATGCATCATAGGTTCAATTTAGGATTTTTTATTTTGAGATACTGCTCCATCTTTTTTATAAAAGCCTACAATTTTTTTCAAACCTAGAGCTAGTTATAGGAGTTTCATCATAGTCTTCCATTTATTCAACACGTATTGCAGCAGACTTGGCATCTAATTTTGTCTCATATTATGTTTATGCAATGAAAAATCAAATCCTACCTCATAATCCTTAAACAAACCATGGTACTTTGTCTTTATTTGTTAAGGTAAACTCTACTTTGTTCATTACATCCAAAAACCTACAGCCATAATTACAAACTGACTCTCCTAATTTTTACCTTATTTCTTTCAAATTGTAGACACCAATATCATGTCAACTCCCCCCCTTAGTCCCTTTCTAATACATTAACACTCCTAACCCACACTTGAACCCCTTTCACTTTGGACACCTCACCTAGACACCTCGCCCTAAGACCATTTCTTACCCTATGAGTCACCCTGAGACTAGGTCTTCCAAATCCTAACTACCCATGACCTTTTCTCACTCTTTAACTAACTCTCATGCCTCATAAGCTCGTGCTTTGACCGTTCTCCCATGGAAAATGCACTTGGTGGATGGAGAAACAGGCAGAGAGCTAAAAATAGCCCTTTTACCTATTCTTTCTCTACTGACATCAGTCAACCCTCAGTCGACGCTAGCGGGATCACCGACGTCAGTTACATAAGCCTAGCTCTAACATTGACCTCCCCCCTGACCTTCTTGTTGATGGACACGCACACTCTGAGACCAATCATCAGAATTTGACTATCACTCTCTTGGCTACCAAAGCTCTGCACAAGTCACTCCAGACATTAGATTGAAACACAGTAAGAGGACCTCAACATCAACCACAATAGGAATAAGCATTCTGACACCTCTGGTTCTTCATCTAATAGAGCTAAGTATTCTGTCTCATTTTAGTATTTTAGAATACATTGGTAATTAGTTTCTATTTGATATTTCTAAGAACTATTGAGAGAAACCTGACTTCTTCTGTGGAGAGGCTGAAAAGCCTTCCTCTTATTCTTACCCTCTTTTCACACCTATCCCCACCTTTGTGCTTCCTCAGACCTTATTCACCTTCCCACAATCCTGCACAAACCTTTAAACTTCTAGACTCCTCTGTCAACCACAGAAATACTTTGAGATCCAAGGCCCACTGCCCCTATTGACATCGGCAACCAAACCAACATCGACATCATTTCCCAACCGACCTTGATAGACATACTGATGTCGGTGACTATGACAGACTGACTACAGAGAATAGGTACGAGTTATCTATTTTTCTCTTTCTTAGTCTTTCATCATTTCTTTTTATACAACACTCTTTTCATTAAATAGTGGACTGTCATCCCTCATGGAGCTTTACGCTTTCAGGATCGAGCACCTAGCTTGGCAGTCCACCATATCTTTGTCTAATATCTTCTTTGTTTGAGTTTTATTCTTATTGCAAGTGTTTCCTCCATAGCCAAAGAGGAGCTCCCACAATGCTTGGATACGGTGCACAACTTAATTCGGGTAACATCAAACCCAAGACCTTTAACCTTAGTTTCTTCTTTCTTCTGAATGTAATTAGCAAAAAATATAGAGAAACATTCTGGCACACCCGGTGGGACCCTTGGAGTTTTCCTTGGGTTCATTCTTCTTCTGTTAAAAATATTAAACTTTCATATAGATGCATTAGGAAAATATTCTCTTCTTGCATCCCTTCTTCCATCTTTTTGTTTCAAAAAGAAACCATTAGCAGAAGTTAAAAAGAACATCTCTTTTTCTTCTTGTTACTTCTTGCCTGCATCATAGAGTAGTGAAAAATTCATACTCTTAACCTCTTCTCCAATTGTTTGCATTTGAACAACATATTTCAATTCGAGTTAAAAACTACTACATTTCATTCTTGCTTGAATGCATACTTAGCCCACTTATTAATTAAAGCATTATGAATAAATCGTAGTGCACAAATGTTACACAACCAAATCACAATCACTTAAAATCAAACATATAAACTTACTTGAGACAAGGCCCATCTAGGATTTCATCACCTAGCAGATACCTTACCCCACCTGGCAATCCTACTTGGACTTCACTACCAAGAGGAGGACCCACTCTGTTCTCTGGCAGAGTATAAACTATAGGCAAGGTATATTTTGGCTAAGTGGCCTAGCTCAGCTCTGGGTTCGTGAAGTGAAGGGTGCAAGCCCCAGCACCAGGCCACGTACTGAACCTAACACAAATATTTTGAGCACCATAACATAACCTAAAACCAGCCATAGACTTCCTCTCTAGGACCTATTCTACAAGCCCAATTCCCAACACATTCTCTTAAGGCATAAGCCACCACGACTTTAAAACTTATTCTTAGGAATATAACGTTTTAGAGGTTGCTTGCCTAATCATCTATTCTGCTATTTTTATCTGATTATTTGAGTTGGTAAGGTCGTACCATTTTGAAGTCTAAAATAACTTAGAATATTTTCTTCTTTCAAAAACTACCAATTTTCTATGTTTTTAGAATTACACAAAAACTGACATCGATTTCTCCACTAACATTGGCAACATTTCGTAACCAATATCGGTTAAAAAAATGACATCGATCACTGTCAACAAATTTTCTTTCCAAACAACAAGCTTAAAACCTGACTTTCTTGCTGTTCAACACAAATTTTGGTTTTTTGAAACTGAAACACATAGTTTTTGGAACCTGAACCCATTTTGCCTTGGATGGTTTTGACACATAGTCAAGCCAAACTTTTTGTTGACCATGCAAGTCAACAGCCACTCCCACCTTCTCCCTTCGAGCCAAGTCATCTAATGCAATATACTTTAGACACCGAGCATACTCCTATCCAACCTACCTCCACCAATCAACCTCCTATTGTTCTCGAAGGGGATCAAGCTTTTGAGAGATTCCTTGACCACAACATCAAGGCTCTCCAAAACTATCTCGCTAGAAGCCAAATGCGAGATCCTTCAGGTAACCCTATTTATGGGATGCCAACTTCTTTGGTTGAAGTGGCAATGATATCAACAGCATCCGCTACCCAACCTATGGTCACTCAGGCTAATGCTTCGACCAATAACCCAATCATGGCCAATGTTCAAGATTTGGCCTCCCCTTTTATCCTTTCTGGCCCTACCTCCATCAAGGTTTCCGTACCCCCTCAACCACAAACAATTCAACCAAGTTCGACACCTTTCTAGAACTTGATTATCTCTATCCCATCCACTCTTGTGCCTATAAACATGAGAGTGGCTACACATCCTTTAACTAGTCTCGCTGCCATTCAACCACCCTTGGCGGCATCTAGTCAAGTTGTGCCCTCTAACTTCACAGCACAAGCCCCCTTGGCCTCGACATTAGCCCCTATGACAAACTATCAATATGTTTCACCTACACAAATGTAACCAAGTATGTCATATGCCCCTCCCAACACCTTCTAGGTGCCCTATAACTTATGGGGTGCCCCTCATGCCAATCCATCTATCGATCTAATTAAGATGTTGATGGATAAGATGTCCAACCTTGAGACATCTATTTTAGGTTTGAGGAGTGTTCTTTCATATGAACAAATATGCAACGAACCCATCCATCCTTTAGTTCCTATTTGACCATACCTAGCTAGTGGGAACTCCCAAAATTTACTCATTTTCAGAGTAAAGAAGACCCACAACAACATCTATGAGTGTTTAGACATGCTTGTTACCTCATAGCACATGATGAATCATTATTACTTCACACATTCCCTATGTCACTTTTTAACGGCACCCTTAATTGGTATAGCTCCGTTACCAGTCATTCTCTCTTCACCTTCACTCAACTTGCTCAGTTATTCCTTGACCATTTCTCAATCAACATCACCAAGAAGGTCTCCATCACAGACCTTTATTCCATTAGACAATTTGAGGATGAGTTAATAGCAAATTTTGTTGCCTGTTAGAGAGTTTTGATCAACCAACTCTCCTTTTCACTACCTCAACCTGAGCTCATTGAGCTCTTTTTAAGAGCATGTGCCAAACACATCTCGTCCACTCTGTGGGTTTAAACTTGCTGCACATTCGATGAAGCTTTCACTATGGCCCGAAAGCTTGAACTTCGCATTGTCGAAGAAAATAAGGTCAAATTGCATAGCAAAAATACCAATGCAAAATCTAATGACCCTTCTTCTTCCAAACCTTCTTCCCACTCCAAGTCTAAGGGATCGATGAACGCTGTGGTCCTTAGGTCATCACCTTCTACCACAACCAACCAATCTGAACCTTCCACTTCACAAAACATCACAACACAAATCTAACAACGGTATATGCAGCGTCAATACACTCCAATAGGAGAATCATATGCTTCTGTATTGGATAAACTAGTATAGCAAAGAGTCCTTAACCTCCCTCAAATCTGACCTGTCCAATTTCATCCCTCACGAGCCATCCCTGCATGGTATAGGAAAAATGACTTTTGTAACTATCACTGTGTCAAGGGTCATGACACGGATAATTGTAAAACCTTCAAAAACATTATTCAAGACATGTTAGACAAAGGGGATCTTGTTTTTGATAATCCTAATGCATCGGTGAACCAAAACATGGATGTCTTTAGGCAACCATTTCCTAACCATCCCCTAAGTCAGAACAATGCTCAGACCATGGCCCATGACCCTCAAGAACGCAACATACGCATGATCAACACGGTCTTTCCTTTCATTCCTAACCAACCTCTCCCACAATTTGAAGAGGTTGGTCAACCCATTTCTCCACCACGGGTAGAAGAGCCTATTCTACCCATATCACCCCCACAACATCAAACACCTCCTCCACACATACTTCTACCTCATGAGGAACCCATATTACCTGTTCCTCTTGCCCCGACCTTCCCTCTTCTTCTACCATTGGAAGAAGTTACCATTCATACCCCACACCCTCATGTAGAAGGGGCCATAATCCCTCTACTTCCCCCTTTAGAGGAGTCTTCCTCTCCTATTTGTCCTCCACCGATAGAGGATAGTCCTCCATCAACCCCCCTTTCACACGTAGGAGAGTTTACTTTCACCTCTCCCATATTGGAGGATGCTTTCATGGCACCAACGCTAGTGGCCTAACCCTCATCCTTATTATCACCAATGGAGGATCATACTTTCCACACTCCTAGACCACACATGGAAGGCATGATCATCCCTACGCTTTATCCTCTCGAAGAGCCACATTCTCCAATCCCTTCTCCATTGAGAGAAGAACTCGCCACCTCACCCACTTCGACTGAGGAAGATCCGGTGATGGTTCTCTCTCACCTTTGGCTTGTGATTGCTACGTCTAATACGTTTTCGCTCTCACAATTGCCCAAATCCTCCAAAATAGCGACTATAAGACCTCACGTGACATCGCCTAAACCCTTCTCTCGATTGGTAGAAAACCTAAGATTTATCCATTCTAGGAACCTAAAACATGAGGCATTATGGGAGTGACTTAAGGCTCCTTATCTTACACATTTCACTTTGCCTTATACTACCAATCTTTCTATGATAATTCACCCCAAAGTCTTTGACGAGGAGCGGGCTTCCACTTTTAAGTCATCAAAAGATCAGACTTCCATATCTGAACCCAAACCCTCATAGGTGCCTACCATGCCGAAATAGATTAAATCTCTCAGTGTTCACCCTGTATCAAACCTCACTCACCCACAAGTGAAGGTAGATTTGAACCTCACCCCGCATAACAGTGGTCCTCGCACCAAACTAAAGAAGGATGCTAAACCACGTTGGTTTACTCCTCTCCCACCTTCACCATTGCCCTCTATCTTGGGTCCACATCCTTCCACTTTAACAGGAGTGCTCCCAATTCCAACACCTCACAAAAACAAACTGCCTCCATTACTCCCTCTACCTATCAAAAACATACTTCCTCCAAAAAATCCAACACCTCTCTTCAAGAAAGTTCCATTTACACAAGTGGCCACACCACCAACCAAAAAGGTGGTACAAAAAACTCCCCCTACAACTCCTAAATAGAAGTTGTCAACCTTTACTGCAACAATGAGCATAGACCCATTAGTGGGTTCCTATGCTTCGATGTTATGCTAATTGTTGCAGTCTTCTAACATCGTTCTCCCACCCATTAAGCCATACCGACCTCTCAGATCAAAACCATCTTGGTTCGATGACACTCAAATCTGATGGTATCATTGCACACTTGGGCATGATACTGAGAGTTACTATGCCCTTAAGGTTGTCATTCACCAACACTTGGAAAAAGACGCCCTTCTTGTTGAGGATTCTCTCGACCATTCTTTTGATAAACTATCAACACCATCCCATGCCTCCCAAACCTCCTCACTCGAATTGGGATCCCAACATGAGATTATGGTCCCTCTACCACCTTCTCCCCCTTTATTCAAAATCAACACTATCAATGTGGCCACAAGGTCCCAAACCCTAAAGGATAAAGGAAAAGAGAAGGTTTCTACCCCTTGAACATATCCATTCGCCAAGCCCTCTCCACCACCAAAACCCAAGATTTTTATCTTGGGCATATCTCAACCAATGTCTTTGTGGGTAATTCCTCCTAACCTCTCTAGTCCACATGATGTTTGGTATAAACAACTTGTTGACTACTTGACTTATTCTATCATTCCTCCTAACCTCTCTAATAATGGACGACAGGATTTTATAAAGAGTACTGCTTGATACACCATGCTAGGGGATCTTCTCTACAAACGAGGCTTAAACGGCCTCTTTCTCCGATGCCTAACCACCACTGAGACATCTCATGCCATCAAACAAGTCCATGATAGGATTTGTGGAGGACATTTCAGTGGTAACTCAATTGTAAAGTGCATCCTCTGCCTGGGCTATTATTGGCCCACTCTTCACCAAGACTGCCATGACTATGTTCGGCGTTGTATCAAATGCCAGCAACATGCTAACCTACTTCATGTCCAACATCACATCAAGTGTGCCTACAACAAAAATCTGAAAGAGCAAGATTTTAAAATCAGAGATCTCATCTTTAAAGAAAACCAACATGTGACCAATATGGAAAGAAGCAAACGAGGCAAGTTTGTTCCTAATTGGCTCAGACCTTACATAATAATGCACAAGTATTGATCAGGGACTTATCGTTTGTCTTCTCTCGAAGGCCAATCAGAACTTGAGCCCCTTAATGCCTTACATATGCGACCATTCTACTGTTAACCAAGTAATCATTCACTTGATGTTTAACTTGAGTTTATCCCTTGAGCAACCCCCGTCATCCTCATTCCTATTCCTTTCAACCCCTTTTTCCCTACAAAAATTAGTTAACCATTTTTAAGTATTCATGCTTTGTCCTAATAAAAGGGAAACCCCTAAACCTCTATAGTCTAGTCCATGACTAAAAGTTCAGTCAAAAAGAAAAAAATATATATAAAATTGGGATGCCTAACAAAAGGTCATAAACTATAAATGTAGACTGCTCCCTTGAAGGACAACTACATTATTGATGTAACTAATAGACTGCTCCCTTAAAGGATAGCTATTCAAAGTTATCAAAACATACAAAGCAAACTATAGACCATTCCCTCGAAGGATGGCTATGCCCAAACTTTGCTACAAACACAACACCCTCTCATAAGCTTCCTCATTGATCAGCTTCACATGACTACAAAAACAAAACAACATCCCAAGTAGACTTCTCGCATTGATCAGTCTACAAAAAAAAATGACTGACAAACTATTAAGTCATGGACTTGCCTATAGTCGTTCTCAGGGTCACCTATAAAAGGGGAAAAGTTATCATGGCTAAAAAGGGTTACACTATCCTTACATATCACATAATCAAACCTATTACCCCAAGATACCCAAGGGATTTTGAGCTCACTTAATGTCAAGTGATTAGGGTACTTCTCTAACACAAACCAATGGTCAATGACGTAATGCATGAATGGGGCTTTCGTTTGCAAAAACCCTATCTATGCTATCATTATTGGTCCTTGTCAATGAAAGAGCAATGCACCTATCACTTCTTACACACCTTCGTCATATGCCAATAACATACAACCAAAACATTTTCTAACCACTAACATAACCTCATGATTTATTTAATGCAAATATCAAAGTGTTATATAAATTATCATAGCCCATTCACACTAGTTTCTATGGAAAACAATACACATGGAAACTATCAACCAAACACAATTTATGTCAAGCATATACCATCACCAGTATGGAAAATTGTTGAAGCATAAAATAAACTCATTTCATTTTTAGCATACACCATCACCAATATGGAAAATTGCTAAGGGTGAAAAACCACCTAACCTATGTTACAGCATACAACATCACACAATATGGAAAAGGTTATAACATCATCATATACTCATCATTTCAAACATAACCAACACAACTATCAACCTCTTTGACTCTTTTTTCCTTTTTGGCAGAAAACTCATTTCATTTTTAGCATACACCATCACCAATATGGAAAATTGCTAAGGGTGAAAAACCACATAACCTATGTTACAGCATACACCATCACACAATATGGAAAAGGCTATAACATCATCATATACTCATCATTTCAAACATAACCAAAAAAACTATCAACCTCTTTGACTCTTTCTTCCTTTTTGGGAGAAAACTCATTTCATTTTTAGCATACACCATCACCAATATGGAAAATTGCTAAGGGTGAAAAAAAACATAACCTATGTTATAGCATACACCATCACACAATATGGAAAAGGCTATAACATCATCATACACTCATCATTTCAAACATAACCAAACCAACTATCAACCTCTTTTACCCTCTTCTTCCCTTTTGGGGAGAACTACATTGGCCTGAGGCCCTTAAAATAGGGGCTATGTAGGCAGCACTTAGTTGACATGGGGTCTTCTGAGGTTAGCTCGGCCATTCATTCGTTCATCTACCTGATGGACCAACCATATAACCTTTAACCATGACTTAACCTAGTCAAACCCAATCCATAACCTACCCTCTTCTTCCCTTTACGGGAGAACTACATTAGCCTGAGGCCCTTAAAATAGGGGCTATGTAGGCAGCACTCAGTTGACATGGAGTCTTCTGAGGTTAGCTCGGCCATTCACTCATTCATCTACCTAATGGACCAACTATTCAACCTAACAACATAGGTCCTATCCTAAATTGCCCAAAACCATGACCAAACAACCAGCCTTGACACTGCAGAAGTCACCTTAGACTTCTCATAGGGCACATTTGAGATCACATATATCTCCCTAACCACAACAAACAAACTCGAGATCACTCATATCTCAGCCTGACTCAATAAATGACCTTGGAGATCGTGACTATCTCCTCATACCATGACCACTTTCGAGACAACTCTACCTTAGTTGTTTTGATTGCATATGCTACCTCACAAATAGTTAGCAAATTGTACGTGCCCCTCACACCTATTGTCAAATCATGACTAAGTTGATTCCTAATATTTGTGACATTTTTGTGTTTTCCAGGAGCACTTCCTAGCCTGGATACTTGGAACACGATGACCATTGGAGCTATAGTTTTGATCGATCTAACCCAATTAGCTACCACTAATAAGTTGGGGACCAGTTAGTTTGATTTTAGTCCTCCTCGACCATTGGAGCTACAACTTTGATCGATTAACCCAATCAGGTACCACTAATAAGCTAGGGACTGGTTACTTCAATTTTAGTGCTCCTCAACCTTGCATGTGACAATTTGACCTACTTATCAAGTGAAGTGGTATACATGCAATCTCAACTATTGCAACGTTCACACTCCTACCTCACCTTACCCATCCACTGCCTATCAAAGTAGCACCTGATTTTGGGTTCCCTTCTCTCGATTCCCACTTTGAGGGGGAATACCTCATCCCATACTTGGGGAAACCTACACCTATTTTTGTCTTGCAGTTCATCAGGACAAACCACAAGACAAAAAAGGGCAAATGTAGACACCAATATCGTGTCAACTCCCCCCCTTGGTCCCTTTCTAATACATTAACACTCTTAACCCACACTTGAACCCCTTTCACCTTGGACACCTCACCTAAACACCTCACCATAAGACCATTTCTTACCCTATGAGTCACCCTGAGACTAGGTCTTCCAAATCCTAACTACCCATGAACTTTTCTCACTCTTTAACTAACTCTTGTGCCTCATAAGCCCGTGCTTTGACCGTTCTCCAATGGAAAATGCACTTGGCAGATGGAGAAATGGGTAGAGAGCTAAAAATAGCCCTTTTACCCATTCTTTCTCCATCGACATCGGTCAACCCTCGACCGACACCGACAGGATCACCGACGTCAATTACATAAGCCTAGCTCTAACATCGAGCTCCCACCCGACCTTCTTGTTGATGGATGCGCACACTCTGAGACCAATCATCAAAATTTGACTATCACTCTCTTGGCTACCGAAGCTCTGCACAAGTCACTCCAGACATTATATTGAAACACTATACTCAGACCTCAACATCAGCCACAATAGGAATAAGCATTCTGACACCTCTAGTTCTTCATCTAATAGAGCTAAGTATCTTGTCTCATTTTAGTATTTTAGAATACATTGGTAATTAGTTTCTATTTGATATTTCTAAGAATTGTTGAGAGAAACCTGACTTCTTCTGTGGAGAGGTTGAAAAGCCTTCCTCTTATTCTTACACTCTTTTCACACCTATCCCCACCTTTGCCCTTCCTCAGACCTTATTCACCTTCTCGCAATCTTGCACAAACCTTTAAACTTCTAGACTCCTCTATCAACCATAGAAATACTCTAAGATCTAAGGCCCACTGCCCTTATTGACATCGATAACCAAACTAAAGTCGGTATCATTTCCTAACTAACCTCGACAGACATATCAACGTCGGTGACTATGACAGACTGACTGCAAAGAACAGGTACGAGTTATCTATTTTTCTCTTTCTTAGTCTTACATCATTTCTTTTTATACAACACTCTTTTCGTTAAATAGTGGATTGTCATCCCTCACGGAGCTTTACGCTTCTGGGACCGAGCGCCTAGCTTGGTAGTCCACCATATCTTTGTCTAATATCTTCTTTGTTTGAGTTTTATTCTTATTGCAGGTGTTTCCTCCACAGCCAAAGAGGAGTTCCCATAACGCTTGGATATGGTGTGCAACTTAATTCGGGTAACGTCAAACCCAAGACCTTTAACCTTAGTTTCTTCTTTCTTCTGAATGTAATTAGTGAAAAATATAGAGAAACACAAATATTGTATTGTCTAGCTAGTGGATTTCTTAATTTTAAACTCTATGATGAGACATTTATACACATATTATAGGCTTGCTACTTCTAGACCTCTTTTGTATATGAATTCAAGTGCTCTCCCAATTAGAGCCCCTTCAGGATCTGTGGACCCATCATAAATGCTCAAGTTCAAGAATCCTCCTATCTGATTAAACATAGTGGTAGGTATAGATGGATTCTTATATGCACTATTACGTGAAGTGACTACATCTTGATTGCACTTATCTACATATTATTCTATGCACCAAAGGAATTTTTGTGTACTCTACTTATCTTTGCCTCTTTCTTGTTGTTGTTCAACTTCACCTAATCCTATATACCTTAAATCCTTTATAATTAACTTTGTCTATATTTTCATTCCCTAATGATCTAAGTTCTTTGAAAATGTTCTCTACCAACTCTTTTCCCCTCGCTTAATTGACTAAAAACTTCTACTAGGATATATAAGATTAGGTTGTGGGGACACGTACACTTTTGGTTAATAATCCTTTCCAATGACTTATTTTATGCTACATTTGATCTTGTATTTAACATGTGACTAAGTTCTATTTATTTTTGTAACTCTTTTTCTTATATCAATACCATGTTCTTTATCTATGCACTATTTCTACCTTTTGTTCATTCTACTCCTACACTACTCTTAACTTCTTCATCACATGTCTCTTCTTCTACTTGTTCTTCATCTTCTTGCTCTTTCTATCGATATCCATAATTATTCTCTTTCTTTAACATTCACTCATCATCTTTCTCATTGATTATATGTACTTGTTCATTAGCTACTCTACTATTATTCTTACTTCAATTCGTAGCTACTTGGGTATCCATCTATTTATTCCATCTACTCTATTGTCACAATTCCCTTTTTGAATCTAGAGTTTTCTTATGACTATTCTTCCCTCACATATCCATTATATATTTAGGATCAATATCTATTCACTCATTTATCCATCATTCACCATCATACACACACATCCCCATATGCCCAAAGTGACTACTCCATATTGGCATGGATAAGCACCATGGCCTTTTCCATCACCAACATCTTCAATAGAAGAGGTAGTTATTTTTAAAAAATCCCTCTAATTCCTTGGATGAATTGATCCTACATATCCTTGAATGCTATATATATTTGTACTATGAACTCAATAATGTATCCATCTATAGTGGTTTCTACCCAGTAATCTATCGCTCTTGTCCAATCAGTTTCCAGTTTCACTAACTGGTCTATCTTTTCTTCAATCCAAGTAATAGTTTCTTCCACTCTAAGATGGAAGCATTAGTACTTATTCTTTTCAACTAATTATCCAGTAATTATGGTAGCTCACACTATAAAATATCATATATTTCTATGTTCCTGAATGATTTCACTCAGAGTGAGGCTCATCCTTTTGGATTCTTCTTTTATGAAGTGTTATATTTTCTAGTCTAACCAGGTTTCAATATCTCATTATCCTTGTAACCATCTTAACATAGTTCTCCATGAAAGGAGTGTCTCCATACTCACCACACCATTGTTAGCAAAGGTTCCTTGTTCACTATAACATGTTAATTATGAGGATAGCTATGTTCTATGAGTTTACACAAAAAAAATCAATGAAGTCATAGCGAATGGAAGCATGATAGAGATAAATAATGTGCACAAAGATAAATTAACCAAAGAGTTATTTAGATGTGTAAAACATTCAAGAGTGATTTTAAGATAGATTAAACCTTAGCATTAAACATGATAACATAAACAAGGATAAACATAAGAAATTTGACAAGCAACCATAAACTAGAAAGTCTATATTGATCTTAGAAAAGGTCATCATCTTCTTCATATAAACATACATATTTATAGGCGATATAGCTCCTAAATATTTTTATTATACTTTATAAATTGGTGCCAAATTGAGGAAACCATTCACCTTCTATCATTTCACAAGCTACGAGGATAGAATAAAATACACAAGCTAATAATTACATATATAATGCACAAATATTCAAGGAATATCCTACGTAGTCTTACTTATCCAATTTTCTTCTCCCAATAATAAATCTTCATTTACAGAGTCAACTTTATTGACTCAAATTTAAGTCTGGTGAAAAAGTGGAAGCTTTTCTAAGACATTTTGTAACCCTCAAGGCCTCATTCCAAGCATTAGGTAAGTGACAGATACGTCTCTTGCACCTATTATCTTGAAAGCACTGCCACCCTCTTATAGGATATTTGTGACTACCTTAATTGTCATAGAATAAAAACCATCATTGACAAATTGGTCAACAGGTTAAAATAATAATATTATATGCATGCAAGATAAGAATCAAAAGAACATGTTCTTACCTCTCATCAACAGAAAGGGAAGAGACAAGTCAAGTCTTATAAACAAAATCAAAGTCATTCACACATTTCAAAAGGGATTAAACAATAGAAATTTTGCCTTGTTTATGAAAATAAAGTTGATAAACTGAAGAATTATTTTTATCACTCATTCACACAAGGATCATCAAGCAACAAGAATCCCAATAACCAATAATCATCACATCAAAAGACAAGGTAAACAGAAGGGTAATTGGAAAAAGAAGCCACATTAGTAAGGTAAAATTTTTTAATAGGAAGAGACCCACTCTGAAGAAGACTTCCTATATGTTGCACAGTCTCATGAGGAATCAACTTCATAAAGTTTTATTTGGTATGTCAACTCTGATGTAATTTAACACATGATTGGAAGACAAGATTGGTTCTACAGTTTGAATGAGACACCTCATAAAAATCATGTCTCATTGGGTGATGATTCATTATATCATGTTTAAGGCATTGGTAACATTTCCTTACCACTGGGACAAAACAATTGTAAAATATCATATCTTTTATATCCCAAGAATCACTAAAAATCTACTCTTTATCGGTTAATTACTTAAGCACAACCGAAAGGTTGATTTTGATTGCAAAGGTGGTAAAGAGATGTTCCTGGTCAAGGATAAGTAAAAATTCTCAAAAAATATTTCATGAACCTCTAAATTTGGGAAGATTTTCTAGCTTGACTTTGTTTAGCCAAACAATTAAGATCTTATTGCTAAAGATTTAGACTCAGCAAATTTATGGCATCATAGATATGGCCATGTCAGTTTTGGATACTTGGTTGCACTCAACCATTGTAATATGGTACAAATACTTCCTTAGGTTAAAAATCATATTGATATAAGCCCAAGTTGTCTAATAGGGAAACAACATAGAGCATCGTTTGGTCAAAGTTCCTCTAGAGTATTTAGAAAATTAAATTTGGTGCATACCGATCTATGTATTCCAATGAGACCTAGTCATCATGGATTTCAATATTTTATGTTCTTTGTTGATGAATAATCATGTAAAATGTGGGTATATTATTTAAAGATAAAATACCAAGCCTTTAACATCTTCAAAGAGTTAAAATTCATTATGTAAATAAAAACTAGTAATAAAATCAAATATCTTCACTCAGATTGAGGGTGAGAATACACCAATAAATAATTGTTTGCTTATTTGAAAGAATGTGGAATTTGCCAATAAATGACACCACAATACACTCCCAAGTATAATGGTGTGTAGAATGATTGAATTGCACTATCATGTAAATGGTGTATAACATGATTTAAGATTCAAGTTTGGCATGCACATATTGGGCAGAATCAATAAAGATAATAGTTTATTTTTTACATAGGTCACCCACTATAGCTCTTGACAATATGACTCCACATGAAACCTGGATAGGACATAAACCTTCCATTACTCATATTCAAGTTTTTGGATGTAAGGCTTATATTCATGTTCCTAAAAAGAGGAGAAATAAATTAGATGATAAATCCATAACGTACATCCTCTTATGATATAATGAAGAATCATTAGCCTATAGACTTATGGATTCTAAAACAAGGAAAATATCCATAAGCAGAGATGTATAGTTTGATGAGAAAGGTAAAACCATTTTTCCTTCCACAAACTCACATGATTTAGTAATTATATCTCTAAATAATTTAGAAGGTTGTAAAATTATATAAGGCGACAATGATGATGGGGATGATCGATCAAATAATACAAATCCACCCACTAGAATAATTCAATGTATGCCTAAATGGTATATAAGTACAATAAGAGATGTTAATCTAGAAATAAGTCTGGATACATCAACCACTAGACCAAGAACTCATAGCATGACTTGAGAAGAAATCAATTTGGCCCTAATGAGCATTTTTGTTGAATTAATTGAGCCCTCTATGGTTCAGGAAGCCCTAGAGTCAAAACCTTGGAAGGATGCCATGAATGTAGAATTTCAATCATTGATGAAACATAACACATGGCATCTTGTAGATATTCCAGCAGTGAAGAATCCAATCAACTATAAATGGGTATTCAAAACTAAATATGGAAAAGATGTCAGTATTAAAAAGCATAAGGCATGACTCGTAGCAAAGGGATATGCACAAAATGAAGGCATAGACTATGAGGAGACATTTGCTCCTACGGCCAAGATCAAAAATATTAGAATGATATTTTCTTTGGCTACTTAGTTTAGATGGAGAATACACCAAATGGATGTGAAAAGTGCCTTTCTAAATGGACATCTATAATAAGATGTCTACATGACACAACTAGAAGATTTTTTCACACCTAGTAATGAAAGAAAAGTGTGTAGACTCATCAAATCTTTGTATGGTCTCAAATAGGCTCCCAAATCTTGGTATATAAAAATAGATGAACATCTCATTTAGCATGGATTCAAGAGGAGTACATATGACCCAAACCTCTACATCAAACAACAAGGGGGGAGGTTGTGATTATTATTGTATATGTCAGTGACCTAGTCATCACTAACAGTTCAATGAAGATTATTGATGCAATGAAGAAAGATCTTAGTTGAACATTTGATATGATAGATCTTGGGCTGCTACATTATTGTCTTAGACTAGAAGTATGGCAAAAGGAACACCATGTAGTTGTGTCATAGATTATATATGCCAATACAATGCTCGATAAATTTTTAATGATGGATAGTAAACCAATTATACACCTATGGATACAAGGCTTTAGTTGTCTCATATAGATCCATCACCACAAGTGAATACAACTCTCTCTCAGTAGTTGATTGGGAGTCTTATCTACTTTAAATATATTAGGCTAAACATCAACTATGCTTTTAACTATCTCTCATAGTTCATGTAGGAGCCAAAGATGTCCCATTAGAAAGCAAAAAAGTGGATACTAAGATATATAAAGGGTACAATGGACTATGGCCTAGAGTACAAGAATAATGATCAATTGTTATTGATAAGATATTCAGACTCAGACCACGTAGGTAATATTAATGATAGAAAATCCACTTCAGGATGTGTGTTCTTTTTGGGATATGATCTTATATCCTATGAGAGCAAGAAATAAAACTTTTTTTCTCGATCTTCTATTAGATAAGAATATTGTGTTGTAGGAAGAGATGTCTATGAAGTGATATGGTTGCATTTCATAATTGAAGGATTGAGAGTGCCACATAAATAACCTACTATCTTGTATTATGATAATGAAGGTGATTTTAAACTTATTTTTAATCCAGTGTTTCATGAATGAATAAAGCACATCAAGGTACAAGTACATTTCATATGCAAACATGTACAACAACACAATATCTAGCTCCAATTTTGCTCGACAAAATAACAACATGCAGATGTCTTCACCAAGTCACTTACATGAGACAAATTTGAGGCATTCAAAGAATATCTTTCTTGTTCAATTCAAACCATGTTGAATTAAGGATGGGAATATTAGAATAAAATATTAATGTTAATTCATCATAGTCTTTATGTCATGTGAGGTTATTGCATAACAGAACTCATTATGTTTTAGATTGTTATATTGTTAGTTGTTAACTTACTATTTTTTAGCATGTTAGATCCTATTTTGTGGGGTTTCACTTCAAATATAAATATACCTATGTAACCTTTGGTTTCATTAAAAAAACATCATTAAATTGCTCTCAATAGTTTCCTTCTTAAGGGAGTGTAGAAAGAGATCACACATTTCTCTTTGGTCCATATGTGGTGCATCGATAGATGAGTAAAGAACTTACTATGATCTCAGGATGAAATGGGTAGTAGATTTGTTGGGTTCTTGCTTAATGTGTGAGAATTATTGTATGTCAGTCTTGAGAAGTTTGTTGATATTAAAGGCCTTGACAAACTCTAACATGAGTTATCATAAGGAATGAATAGATGCCTTGAGAAGATAGTAATACCAGTTCAAGGCTATTCCTTCTAGGGTATTTGGGAATATTTTGGCAACTACTCTATCCTAAGGTAGAATCTCTCTAACAGTAGTCACATACACCTTAACATGTGCATTGGAATCTCCCTCTCCTTTAAACTTAGGGAGTTTAGGTAGGGGATGTGAAAAAAGGACTCCTCATATACCATGATCGACGGGATATTTTAAATACTAAACATAGGTCCCCATGACACTAATGTCGACTAGAGGCATGGTCAGATGAACTTGAAGAAGTGGGTTTGGATAGGAGGTGGATGAGAAACTGTTAGGAGGAAAAGAATGAGGTTAATAGGGTAGAGTGTAGTAATCAATAAGTAATTATATAGATGGGTGGACTTAGAAAACATGTGGTAATAAGGTGGAAGAGGGTTAGATGAAGAAACTATATTTAGTCCATGTAAATAAGGAATTTATATGGGTGACACATAACTTGGAGGAATGGAGGGTGGCAACTTGTTGGTCACCACGTTGTTAGGAGGGATGTAATAAAAGATACTTCCAATAAGATTTTGAATAAGATGTTGATAGGATGGAAGAATTTTCAAAGCTATAGGGTTGGGGACTCCATGTGTAAGTATGTCATCAGGGTACTAGTTTAAAGTGTAGTTAGTGAGAGGTGAGTTAAGAATTATGATGATTGGTAAGTTTTCATTGGAATGGGGTTGGAGGAAGAATGGATTTGGTTGGAAGGTTTAAATACCATCCCTTGATTTAGAGAGACTTGGTTCCTCTATAAATATTGAATGTGACCCACCAAGGTAGAGAGGAGTTCATTTGGTGAAGAAGCAGTATTGGACATGAGAACCTCCTTTATGGAAGATTTATGAGGAAAAGATTAATAACTAGTAATGAAATAGTTTGTGTTGGAGGACTCAGGAGGAGTCATTTATGATATTTTCACATGAAATATAGATGTTTTTATTATCATTAGAGGTATATGAGGATGATTCTAGTTTGATCAACCCATCTTCAAGTCAATAGATTCTATCAATGTACTAGTTGAATCTCCCTTTATTATTTGTATCTAGGTTTTTCAAGTTAATCTATGGTTTGGTTTCATTATGAGGTTAAGCCCGTCCTTTAGTGGTAAAATTCATATTGTTAGAGTTTAGGTAGTTACTAGTATTTTTAGAAAGGTCTCACATTTCTTGAATCACTACCTTAGATTTATTTTATGAGTTTAAGGATGAAGGGCTTAGAAATTTAATCTATGCATTTTGAGTTGAGTTGTTATTAGTCTAACTGAATAAAGATGCCTCAGTGGGAATTTTATGGTTCCTCCTATAGTTATCTAGGTCAAAAGGTCTCTCAAATTCCTATCTAGACACATTTTAGGGGTATATAAATACCCACAAAATAAATGGAAGAGGAGAGGAAAGATGGAAGAAAGAAGGGAAAAGAGGATATCATAAAAGGACAAGCCTTTCACATTAGGTTCACCAATTTATATATGCATAGAAAGTGATAGGATAACCTTTATGCACTCAACTTCCTAAGTTTTGGCTAAGATAACTAATGAAAATATGGCATGACAGTAGGTCTACGGGTTTGGTTGATTAGGTTGAGGTGCAAGGACAAGGTTTTGGACTACATGTGGTAAAGGGTGCTCTTGGTGATACCAAAAGAGTTCACCTGCATCACATTTATTTTTGAGATCATAAAATTGAGAGGAGATAGAATTCTAAGAACCCTAAGTATGAGTGAAGATAAAATATCAAAGTTCTTGGTTTATACTAGGTATGAGGAATTGGATGTAATTAGACTAGATAACTTTATGGAAATGGTTAACTCTACCAGGCTAACTATGTCTAGTCAATTTCATATATGAATCAAATTAAATATGATGAGGCTTGTCTTGAGGAGGAAGAGTAGTAAGAGTGAAAGTTTAGACTTGGAGATCATTAAATTGATGGGCTAACATATTAGGGGGGTCTAAATTTTGGTTGCACTTCTACATAGTCTTATTCATTTAGAGAGTTAGATTACTAATGATAAGGTGTGGAATGGGAGTAGAATGTAAAACTTCAACTTTTATCTCAACATTAATATCATTTTGGATATTACTAATGTAAATGAGACATCTAGCTCTAGGAAAGATGCCTATTCTATGAAGGTATGGTTGTTCCAGAAGCATCATCGAAGGGGAAATACAATCTTATTTTGAATGTTTAAAGTGTATAGTTTGTCTTTATTATGATTGTAATAGTTTGCTTATCTTTAATGCTTAGGATTAAGGTTTATGCTTGTACGTGTCTTGACAAGGTTTTGTTTGATTTTATTTTTTATGTCTTTCGGTAATGTTTTGTAAAGAAAATTAAAGTATACCACTTATTGAAAATAAAGATTTGCAATGAGAAACTAAATAGCTAAAATTAAATTAATATAAGATACTTTCCTTTTTTTTTCTTTTTAAGTTTTTTTAAGGATGAAAGTGCTAAAAATTGAATTATATATGAATGGTCTAAGTGTTGATTTGGTTTTTCTTAGTTTGTTTATAAAGTTTTACCTATATGCATTTAATGAAATGATCTTTTTATTTTATTTTTAATGCTATTAAGTGAGATCTTCTATGCAATTTAGGATATTTAGCATACAAATAAATAACCTAAATTTGATACTAATATTTCTTCTATGCTACATAATTTCTAGTTTTTCTTGTGATCTACTCTAGTATGCAAGTTATATACATCCAAAATCCACCACTATCATTTGATACTAATTATATCCTCATTCTATACAAGATATACTTATTAATCACTTTTATATAATTATCCATAATTTATTATAATATACTACTCTAATACTCCCTTCTACATTTCCTACATCACACACTAACCTTATAACACCATTTCTCTCAATTATTTTTCTTATTAACACTTAACTCATCCTTAATCTCTTCTTACATAATGTATTAGGAATTATAAATTCCTTCCTAACTACCTATAATTTGGATCCTACAAAACCCCCCTCTAGTCACTCTATAATCATCATTAACTACTCCTATTGGATTCTAGAAAGCTCTAAACTTCCTAGAGCCCCTCACCAAGCTTCCTCTAGAATTCTCTAGGAAATTTTAATTCCTAGAAAATTCCTCCACTCTAGATCTTCATCCTTCATGGATTAAATCTAGCCATTTATTTGATCCATCAACTCCTATTTAAATAACTACACCCTCATGTACAAGAAATCTTTTTGAATAATGCAATCAATTTACCATTATCTTGCCAATCAAGTCAATCAAGCATCCTTTACTTACATGTTGCTGGAATCTTACGTATCATAATAAAAATCCAACAATTCAAATATCAAGCATTCAATAAAGTCCTTAGAGCCATCCAAAACATCAAGAAGAAGTCTATTGCATGCAAATTTGAGGTATAAGGATTATTCTTTGTGTTTTATTTAGTTTGTTATGATTCTCTTTCTCTTTTACTCCAATCATAGGTTGTTTAGTTTGGCTAGGGAGAGTTTTGTGTCTATAATGTTTATGGATTTCTATCTAATCCCATAGAATCTAAATTAAGCATACATTTTTGGCAACCACAGTGGGATAAATCCCTTAATTTTTACTTGTGAAGGTTTTGGTGTGCTCTAACAAGTTTGTAGGTTCCTTTGTGAGAGGATTTAATGGTCAAAAACTTCAAAATTCTATGAAATAACCACTTCTAAGTTGATAATAGCTTCAAACTATGTTAGAGTGACTTTTATATATAGAAATGTGCTTTCACTATAACCACGAGTGATTTCACACTTAACTGCTAAACTTGATTGTTACAATTTACTTAACCATTTGACTTTTTTGACTATTTTGTTCAAAACAACTTTTATTGAATTAGCAATTCCACTTAACCATTAATGATTTCATGATACTTTTAGAAGTTTTGTACTTTTATATTTTTATTTGTATGTGGGTTACAAAATCACTATTACAAAAGAGTAGTTTCTTTTTCGACACAAGTAGCTTCACAAGTCTAGCCATGACTTTGAAGGTATAATCATTTTTGTTTGTTAACCTTTTCTTCTATCTGTGGTAAAACAACTTCTATATTTTAGCAGCTTCACATTCATATTTAATAGCTTCACATTTATATTTGGTAGATTCATCATTTCTATATCAACTTCATAATTTTGACTAATGAATTCAATTCCCTTTGTATTTTCTAGTCTATTTCATGTATTTATGGCTTTAATTCTATATCAATATCTTCACTATCAATAGATGTGGATTTTTTTCCTTATTGGTTTTTTGTTTTCATGCTAACTTATCTATTTCAGTAGCTTTGTTTTATGTAGAGTGGATTTGTCCTATAAATAGCAGCTTCACTTTAAGAAAAATAAGCTTTGTTTTTAATTATTTTCTTGATTTATGGTTAACTTGTTATGTGTAGCGGCTTCATCCTAAAGATTAGTAGTTTTGCTCTTAGTATAAGTGGCTTTGATTTTTGACTACATATTTTATAGGTTGCCCCTCAAGAATCAAATAAAACTACTAAAACTTACTTGTAGGTCTGCATGTCAAAGAAAAAACAAATCAACTCTATTATAAATATCTTTTAATCAATTATTTATGTGTGTGTTCAAACTTGGTTATCTTAGCTTAATTTATGTGATTGTTTATTTGTTATACTCGAGGCTAAGGTTGTGTAAGCTCTCCCCTTGCACATGCAAGGAGACCTTAGGGATAAAAAATAGTTGATAAATCTCCTCCCCTTTTTCTTTTTCTAGGGGCAACATGACATAGAATTTATCTACATGCACTTGTCATAGTCATTAGGTAGGTTGTGATGTGGATTTCATCACCATGCACTAATCCACACTTTATGTTTTGGTAGAGTATAAATATCAAGGATATTTATTGTAAAAATAAGTTGATTCCCCCATAAAGGTTTTCATGAAGTGAAGATGTCACACTCCAATACTCTAGCATTAGACAACATCCTTATATGGACTCTGTTGTTCCCAAAATCAGTCACTCATTTTTGTGGATAACCTATTGACCATTTTGGCCCTGCAGGCCAAAATGGTCTCTTTCTTTCTCAAAATGTTCTGAGTAGTAAAGTTATTCAATTGCACAAGCCTTTTCAGCTAAGGAAATCACAGGTTCAATAGGTGGGTTTTTGCAAGGAAAAATCTCAAAACACTTAAGGCATTTCCTAAAAAATTGTAAGAAAGGTTCAATGGCGAGATTCAATAATATGGAATGAACCATTGAACTGTTGAACTATTGAACCATTCAATCGTTGAACCATTGAACTCTAAAGGTTCAAAGAGTTCAAAGGTTCAAAAGGTTCAAGCGGAAGGTTTTAGAAAAAGGTTCAACCAAATGGTTCAAATAGTTGGTTCAATGATACATTGAATTCATAAAGAAGACTGAGTGAACGTGGCTCTTTTTAAGAAATATTGAATTGCTGAACCACCGAACTATTGAACCATTGAACCGGTGAACTCCAAAAGGTTCAAGGTTCAAAATGGTTCAAGTGACTAGTGACCAGTGACGTCCCCATGGATGTCAAATCTAAGACAATAGAATAACCATTAGTTTTCAAATAATGCAGACCTAGGAACAAAATTAGTAATCCATCAAGAAAGGAGCCAATGGAGCCAGTTGAAACTGAGAAGGTAGCCCTGAGAGCTCAGATCACTAGGAAGAGACAAAATGTAGTAAGGAAAGAGGGATAAAATTAGAGAATCCAGAAGCATCGATAGAAGAGTTATTCTAGTAGGTAGAACAGTCCACCAAGTGGATATCAGAGAGTGCAAACATTTAATGGTGTGGCCTATTTTTATTTATTTAAGTAAAGATGAGTAGACAGTCGTGTAATTATCATAAAGAGGAGCAGCCTTACCTTTTAGAAGATCAGGCAACCCATGCTTTGGAGAAGACATTTGATATGATTTAAACACCAAAGTCAAGACTGGTAACCTACTCCAGCATGGCCCCTGCACAAAACTTCCTCTTTTCAATGCATTCAATGCAGTATGGGCCATTTCATGAAAATAAGTTCCAAAGTCTTTCTTTGGATGCTATATATTGTAATCTCTTAGTTTGTAGAAAGGGAGATCTCTCAGTTATTAGAAGCAAAACTCTGCCCAAATTGAAAGGTATTTTTGAGACTTTGAGCTTAGATTATTAATCATATTTTATTAGGTGAATGAGAAAGCAAGTGACCTTTCAGAATTTGTGTTGAAATAATTTGTGTTATGAAGGAAATCATTCTTATATCTTTTTTCTAAATACAGTCTTATCTGTTTGATCAAATAAGCAAAGCAAGTGGAAATAATCTAGAAGATGTCCTGAAGTCGATTGTGGAAGACTTTGTGCTACCATAATTGTCTTTAGTTTGTTGTGTGTTTGGTGTTTCAACAGAAAGGATATTGGAAAGGCTTTAAAATACTTTTATCCTTTGTGATCATATACTCTGTTGTAGTTTTCAGTGGAGACTTTGTGTTGCACTTCATCTTACTGTGATATTAGTCTTAAATCAGTAAGAGAAGCAATGAAAGACTTTGTGCTTTCATGGGTTTCTTGTGGATCTAGTTGTTACCTGAGAAGCCTTCCTTTGGTTTAATGAACATCATTTCTAAAAGAAGAGAAATGGATTCATTTATTTCTCAGGAATCTTCTTTTACTTTGTGAATATCATTTCTAAAAAAAGAGAAATGGATGGTATGACCTCACCCTTGAGTCTATTTATAGTTTATATTAGTCTATAATAGTTTATAGGGAACCTTCCCTTACTGAGAGGAGAGATTTATCTCATTATATTGTGGTTGATATATTCATTTTGCCTTCAGTTAGTTGACAACAAAATATTCATCCAACAGTTTTTGGTGACTCCACTGGGGATGAGCACGCAATTTGAAGCCTTAAGCTCCAAATTAAAGCATTTCCAATTATTTTTCATTCTACACTCTGGCAAATCCATGATATACAAGAAGTCAAAGAGCACAAGGTATTGTTGATTCTATATTCAAGTTTGTGCAACAAAATAATTTTGATCTTTCTCCTCCATAAACTCGCCTTCAACAAACCAGGAGTTTTCCTCCTACCAATGTCAGGTCTCTAATACCAGGTGAAGATTATCCTTCTTCTACTAGCAGAGCTTTATCTATACATACCCTACAAAGGTTTTTTATCCCTCCTTTCAATCATCATATCATGGCAGCCCAAGGCCCTTCGGGTAACACTTTTGGTCCTCTGAATCTAACCCCACCTTTACATGAACTACCTCGTAGTTCAAGAAAGAATTTTTTCAAGTTCTATGGTGATGGGAGAGTTCATCTTAATGAGCATATTATAGGTTTTTGTATAGCCTATGGTGTGATAGGCATTGAATTTGAAGATATAGCGGTAAGACTATTTTTAGAAACATTGCAAGGCACCGTTGTAGATTGGTTTTATCATCTGTAAGCACAAACAATAACTGACTAGAACACTCTCAAGGCCAAGTTTGAGGCTAAGTTCAAACTCATAGAAGATGCACATGCCTTATTGACCTAGCTTATGTAAATGAATAAGGAGCCTTATGAGCCTATGTGAGACTTCATTGCTAAATTCGATAAGCTGAGGAATAGGATTCCTACAATTACTCAGCCAACACCAGAAAATCTTAAGTGCTTCTTCATCAATTCTCAACTTCTCAAAGTGAGTTTTTTGTTGAGGTGAGCTGACCATATAGATCTTTCTATAGCTCATATTTTGGCTACTAAGGTCAAAGATGATCTTATCTTTACAGGTAAGATAAGAAGAGATTCTCATAGAAATAATTTGTCTTCATCTGCTGAAAATTCTTCCACATGCACCACTGATCCTATGATACAAAAGTTAGCAAATAAATTACTAGCTCTAAAAAATTGAATGGCCCAAGGAATGTCTACTCCTCTTTCTTATTGAGATATACCAAGGAAGACATTCCCTAACCATTTATATCAAAGCAATGCTACCAAAAATCAAGGGCAACCTAATCGTTTTCCTCCCACATAAGGGAAGCTTGTCATTGAAACAACACTAGTTAACTCAGTAGTTGGTTATCATGAAGTTGATCATGATTTCTCTTTCCAACCTGAGTTGGACCAAGAAGATGATGCTAATCTCTTTGCAAAAGGAGAAGAAGAATTAGCTGATGACTCTAACATTGGTTTTCTGAATTACCAAGATGAAGCTAGAAAAAAAAGATAAGTGTTTGATAGATCATATGTTGTTTTTACTAGGTCCCAAAACTAGTAAACTCAACACGTTGATAAATGAAGAGTAGGAGAAGAACCTCACCCAGTGATCTCAATTGATAAATGAGGGACTTCACTACATTTCTAATCAAAAGACCCAGTGATCAATAAGAAAGTAAGTGCCTCAAACAATCCTATACCTTCTACTTCTATTTTTCAGACCAGTACCACACCAAACCAAACCTAGAATGATGGACTTCCTTCCTCTATCTCTAGTTCATTTCAGTCATTTGACATAATTGATCATGCTAGGAAGACCAAGATCTAAATGTCTGAGTTTGAGTACTTACAAGCTAACCCTGAGCAGTTGGATAGGTTGGTTGAATGTATCAAAAATAAAACTATCTCTACAGAACAAGATTTTTCAAAAGTGACTTTTGATCCCTCAAATAATAAAGCCACCTCAAATAATCTTGTCATTACTCCTTCTGTCACCCCTAAAAAAATAGAACCTTTCTATGTTTCCCTTTTGATAAATGGTCATAAGTTGAGTAATTGTATAATAGACTCTGGAGCCTCTAACAATGTTATGCATGTCAAGGTAGCAGACTCTCTCGTTCTTATCTTAACTAAAACTTTTAGGAGATGTTTCTCCATAGAAAATAAACAAGTGCCACTTGTAGGTCAAATCAAAGATGCCCAATTTGCATTTCCAGCTTTCCTAGATAAGATGATTAAAATGACAGTCTTAGTGGTTGATGTTCTAGCCTCCTATAGCATTATGCTCAGATAATTTTTTTGAAAAGATGTAGGTGGAGAGTTGAATATGGACCTATCTAAAGTGATAATACCTATTAAATGCATCATGCAAGGGTTGTTTCCTTCTTGAGAAGGAATCAAAATATATTGTCACTCAAACATCAGACTCTGAAGCTATTTTGTTTGAATTCTCAAGAATGGGTAATTACTTTCTGTCCACTGAAGATGTTTCTATTTCATCAGATAAAAGTTCACTGAGTGAAAATTCAAAAAATTTAGATGGAAAAATAGAAGAATTGGTTGAGCAAAGTTCAGGTGAAAAAGAATCCTCCCTCCCTAATGAAGAAAAATCTTAAAGAAGATCAGATTCTAATGATGTTTGGATTCTAGAATTTGATGGCAGCTGCTCTTCTACCAATTCTAGAGTTAGAATTGTTTTGATATCTATATAAGGAGATATTTTACCTTATTTTTATAAGTTGCAGTTCATCAATACCAATAATACCACTGAGTATGAATCTTTGTTGCTCAGATTAAAAGTTGTTCATGCTAAAGGTGTTAAACTTCTTCATGCTCGAGGAGATGTTGAATTGGTGGTTTGTCAAGTAAAGAATCTATATCAAACCAAGAATGAAATATTGTGACATTTTCACAATCTTGTATGGGATTGTATTAAAAATTTTGATGCTTTAAATATCTCTATGGTGCCAAGAGAGTTCAATGATCATGAATATTCATTAGATGTCTCTACAACCTTTATGATTCTACACAAAGATTTCAAAGGAAGCAAGTACACTATTGAGGTAGTCTTCCAACCAAGTGTACTTGATAATGCCAACTATTGGTAGGTATTTAATGGTGACAACCAAATCATTGCTTTTCTAGAATAAGTGGATAGCTTTGAGGAGCTTTATTTTGAAGGCAGTGAATCTCCACCATGAGAATCAGCACTTGAAATAGATTCAAAAGCTGGTGAAGAGTTCCTTCAACTCAAGGGGAAAAAAATTCTAAAAGGTTTAGTTTCTCTTGAGAAGTTATTTGATAAACATGACAAGTCTGTCAAGCAGTGACCAATAGATTCAAGCTCCTCAAAGGAGTTTGATCAAATAAATTTGAGCACAAAATAAAATCCCAAAATAGTCAACATTGGGAATTGTTGCACTTCTGATGAAAAGCTCAAATTTATTACTCTACTTCACCATTACATTAATGTTTTGATGTGTTCTTATGATGATCCAAAATCTCTCAGGCCTAAAGAAATTTGGTATAAAACTCTTCTTAAAATTGGGTCTTTACCTCACAAGTAAAAACAAAGGCAATATAAACCCAAAATATTTGGTAATATTCTTTTTGAGATTTAGAAGATGGTAAATGCAAAGATAATTTTTCCAATCCATTATTTCACCTAAATTGTGAACATAGTTCCTGTGAGAAAAAAAACTAGGTAAATTTGTATTTGTGTTGATTTCAGAAACCTAAATCAATCCTCTCTAAAGGATAACTACCCCCTACCCATCATGGATCAAGTATTGTAAACGGTGACTAGCTCAGAGATGTTATCAATGCTAGATAGTTTTTCTGGGTATAATCAAGTAGAATTCAGTGAAGCAAACTAATATAAAACTATCTTCACTACACTTTGGGGCACCTTTGCATATCGTAGAATGCCTTTCAGTCTGATCAATGCTAGTGCCACCTTCTAGAGAGCAATGTATCTTGCCTTCAGAGATGAAATGGAGAAGTTTATTATGGTATGTCTTGATGACTTGACTATTTTTTCCAAACATCATCCTGATCATGTGCATCATTTACAACAAGTGTTAGAATGTTGTCGGCAAAATGGCATCTCTCTCAATCCTAAGAAGTTAGTTTTTGAGGTTACAGAAGGGAAACTTCTCGGTCACACTATATCCCAAGAAGCATAAAAATTAACTCAGAAAGAGTCAAATCTATCCAAGATCTTACTCTTTTTGCTAGTAAGACTGCAGTTCATTCTTTTTTTGGAAAGGTGAATTTTCTACGAAGGTTCATTACTAAATTCGTAGAGAAGACTCACCACATTATTGACATGATGAAGGGTAAAGCTACTTTTCACTAGACTAAAAAAGGCAAGTCGGCATTTGAAGATATCAAAAAAGCTATCGCCCATGCCCTGATCCTGGTTTGTCTAGATTATACCAAAGACTTTGTAGTATATAGCTATGCTTCTGAACACACACTTTCAACCATTCTGGTTTAGTAGGATGAAGAAGGTGTGGAATCTCCCATATCATTTATGAGTTGTCCTCTTAAATCTCATGAATTAAAATACTCAAACATGGAGAAGCATGCTATGCCATGGTCAAGATGGTGAAACACTTCCATTTCTATATCTTGAATTCACATATTATTACTCTGGTACCTGATACAATAGTAAAGTCCATTTTAACTCAGTAGGAGTTTACAACTAAAAGAGGTAATTGGATTGCTAAAATTCAAGAGTTTGATCTTTTTATCAAACCTACGAAGCTTGTGCAAGGAAGAGGTCTCTGCTAATTAATTGCTAATAATATACCAAAGAAAATAGGACATGAAAAAATAGAAGTTGAAGACATGCCTACAGTTCTCTTTGTCATGACTACTGATGAGTGGTATTCTAATATCACTCATTTTCTTATCTATGGTGAGTGTCCTACCCAACTATCTCATAAAGAAAAGAGAACTGTTAAGTTGAAAGCTGCTAACTATGTCCTGTGGGATAATGGTTTATACAAAAGGAACCTTGATGGGGTGTTTCTTTGTTGCGTGGATAAAGTGAAATAGAGTAAAATTTTGGAGTTTTTCCATAATTTGGCTAGTGGAGGACATTTTTATGTCCCTGCGATTGCTCATAAGATTCTACGAGCCATGTACTATTAGCCTACTATATTTCAAAATGTATACACTTAGGTGCGTATGTGTGAATTGTGTCAACAGTTAGTTAGGAAACCTAAGTTGGCCACATTACCTCTCAAGCCAATGGTAATTGAAGAGTCTTTTCAACAATAGGGTATTGATTTCATTGGCACCGTGAACCCATCCTCAAGTGCAGGACATGGCTATGTTCTCACCATGACATACTATTTTACTAAGTGGGTGGAAGCCATTCCAGTCAAGCATGCTAATTTAGAAGTGGTATGTAATTTTCTCAAGAAAAATATTATTTCCTAATTTAGAGTCTCAACCAAAATTATAATAGATGATGTTGCTTGTTTCTCTTCTCATGAGGTTACCAAGTTTTGCTACTATTATAGGATTATTCTCTCCCACTCCTCTGACTATTATCCATAAGGAAATGGTCAAATGGAATCAAGCAACAAGAATTTGGTTACCATTATCAGGAAACTGGTAGATGACAATCAGAGAACCTAGCATAAAGTATTATTTGATGCTTTATGGGAAGATAGGATTACACTTAATAGGGCAATAGGTATGTTACTATTTCAACTTTTGTATGGTTTGAATGTGAAAATACTAATCACCCTGAAATTACCAGCACTGAAGTTGGCGAAGGTAATCGAAGATAAAACTTTTGAAAATTCTATTGACAAGAGGATCATGTGCTTAACTGAACTAGAAGAGAAATGAACTCTAGTAGTGGACCGTATTGTTGCACATCAAAATCAGGTAAAGAAACTCTTTGACCAAAAAGCAAGGATTCATGATTTTTAGATTAGAGATCAAGTCTTGTTGTGAGACGAAGAAAAAACCAAAAGGAATGCATGGAAAATTTGATTCCTTGTGGAGAGGTCCATTTGTCATTCATCAATTCAATGGTAAAAATAGTTTCTTACTAAAATATCAAGATAGAACGCCATTTTTACTGCCTCAAAGTGGGCAACATTTGAAGCACTTCAATCCTTGAAGTATCAGACAAGTCCAGTTGTACATATGTATAGTCTTTATTTGTTTTATATTATTCATTTAGTTTTTGGCATATTTTTCTTTTTGGATGGCATGACTCTATAGCCTAATGGCATAGATTAAGGCACTTAGAGTCTAGATTCTACTCCTTTTGATCATTTTAAAATACAATCGATGGAAATTTCTTAACTAGAGCCAGCTGTTGTTCTAAAAATTAGTCACTCATTTTTTTGGACAACCTATTGACCATTTTGGCCCTGTAGGCCAAAATGGTCTCTTTCTTTCTCAAAATTTTCTGAGTAGTCAAGTTATTTAATTACACAAGCCTTTTTGGCTAAAGAAATCATAGGTTCAATAGGCAGGTCTTTGCAAGGAAAAATCTCAAAACACTTAAAGCATTTCCTAAAAAATTGTAAGAAAGGTTCAACGACAGGAGTCAATAATCTGGAATGAACCATTGAACTATTGAACTGTTAAACCGTTAAACTGTTGAACCATTGAACTCTAAAGGTTCAAAGAGTTTAAAGGTTCAAAAGGTTCAAGCAAAAGTTCAAGCGGAAGGTTCCAGAAAAATGTTCAACCAAATGGTTCAAATAGTTGGTTCAATGATACATTGAATTCATAAAGAAGACTGAGTGAACGCGGCTCTTTGCAAGAAATATTGAATCGCCGAACCACTAAACTATTGAACCATTGAACCGGTGAACTCCAAAAGGTTCAAGGTTTAAAATGGTTCAAGCGACCAGTGACCAATGACGTCCCCATGGATGTAAAATCTAGGACAATGAAATAACTGTTGGTTTTCAAATAACACAGACCCAAGAACAAACTCAGCAATCCACTAAAAAAGGAGTCGATGGAGCCAGCTAAAAGCGAGAAGGTAGCCTCAAGAGCTCAAATCACCAGGAAGAGAAAAAATGTAGTAAGGAAAGAGGGAGCAAATCAAAGAATCCAGAAGCATCGACAGAAGAGTTAATCTAGTAGGTAGAATAGTCCATTAGGTCGATATCAGAGAGTGTAAGCATTCAATGGTGCAGCCTATTTTTCTTCATTTGAGTAAAGATGAGTGAACAGTCGTGTAAGTATCATAAAGAGGAGTGGCCTTGCCTTTCAGAAGATTAGGCAACCCATGCTTTGAAGAAGACATTTGATATGATTTAAACACTAAAGTCAAGACTGGTAACCTGCTCTAGCATGGCCCCTGCACAAAACTTTCTCTTTCTAATGCATTAAATGAAGCATGGGCCATTTCATGAAAACAAGCACCAAAGTCTTTCTTTAGATGCTATATATTGTAATCTCTCAGTTTGTAGAAAAGGAGATCTCTCAATTATCAGAAGTAAAACTCTGCCCAAATTGAAAGGCATTATTGAGACTTTGAGCTCAGATTGTTAATCATATTTTATCAGGTGAATGAGAAAGCAAGTGACCTTTCATACTTTGTGTTGAAATAACTTGTGTTATGAAAGAAATCATTCTTATGTCTTTTTCCTATATACAATTTTGTCTTTTTGATCAAATAAGCAGAGCAAGTGGAAATAATAAGGAAGATGTCCTGAAGTTGATTATGGAAGACTTTGTGCTACCATAATTGTCTTTATTTTGTTGTGGGTTTGGTGTTTCAACACAAAGGATATTGGAAAGGCTTTGAAATACTTTTATCCTTTGTGATCATATACTCTATTGTAGTTTTTAGTGGAGACTTTGTGCTGTACTTCATCCTACTATGACATTAGTCCTAAATCAGTAAGAGAAGCAATGAAAGACTTTGTGCTTTCGTGGGTTTCTTATGGATCCAGTTATTACTTAGGAAACCTTCCTCTAGTTTAATGAACATTATTTTTGAAAGAAGAGAAATGGATTCATTTATTTCCTATGAATCTTCCTTTACTTTGTGAACATCATTTCTGAAAAAAGAGAAATGGATGGTATGACCTCACCCCTGAGTCTATTTTTAGTTTATATTAGTCTATAATAGTTTATAGGGAACCTCTCCTTGCTGAGAGGAGAGATTTATCTCATTATGATGTCGTTGATATACCCATTTTGCCTTCAGTTAGTTGATGAAAAAATATTCACCCAACAAACTCAAGCCCCACATATTTGGAGGTATTTAGGGGACTCTATTATAGAGACTTGTCAATCCTATATTAAAACCCTTCTACCACAAACAATTATTAGTACAGGGGAAATAACATTCTTGAATATTACTCACGACATATAGATATAGAGTGAGGGTTGGGAGACTAACCTAGTCACCAATTTGCTTGAATAGATCAATGGGTTGTAGTTATATTGTACACCCATAATTTACTAGCGTAGGCTTATCATATTGTGTGACTTTATTTGTGTTAACGATACTAGTACTATTTTTAGAACTATTCCCTTCACCTCACAAGTTTCCCCAATAAATTTAACACTAGACTCACACATTAGTCTTATTGTCCAATCCATACAAAAATCAAAACTATCACCCTATCATAATCTAACAACTTCCCCTTTTACCTCATCTCTTACACATATCCTCTCAACAAGTCTGTTATTGTCTAAAATTACCCCCATATCTTGTCCATTATCAAACATCTTAAGCTTTTTTGAAATCAAATACATAGTCAAGTCAGCTTGCATATCCCAATCCAATCATCCCATTATTAATCCATCCAATTGGAGTAAATCCCATTAAATCACTTAGTTGATTTAATCACAATCAAATTAATTCAACTTTAGTTAAGGTCAACCACAACCTAGTCAACCTATCAAATCACTTCTCTTTTTAACCAACCCAAACATAACACTCATCGAATCAAGTCAAAACATGAGTTTGTCTCAGCTCATTATCCAAGTCAAGAACTAGTCAAATCTGGGGATACTAATACCCTACCCATATTAAATATAAAATAGCTCATGTCCAAATGTTAAATATTCTCAAGAAACAACATGTCAACAATGTCATCCCATATCACAATTGGAGTCATAACTTGATCAAAGTAAGATTATCAATCAATATCCTTCACCTCATATCATATAAACCCATCCAAACACATCCACATATTAATGTCATTCTCTTAATTTAGGATTGGACAACTAGGGCACAACAATGACCTTAAAAATCTTTTATTGGGTGAGGAACATCATGGTAATGATGATGAAAACCTTATTGATATGGATGCACATAAGCAAGGTTCATAATATGAATTATTGAATATTAATCAAGGTAGAGCCCAACTATAGCAGTGTGTTTATGACAATATGGATGAGTTATTACTCTATCTTATTGAGGTAACACCTAGACTCCCCCCCCCAAATTTGACCATGATAGCCTAAAATATATTATATGAAGCCCTGAAAGATAAATTCCTACACCTAGTTTTAATTCTTTTGAATAATAATAAGAGGAGCCTCAAGTTGAATCTATCAATATTAACCATGTCAAACTTGGCAAAGGGCAATCCACCTTCTAAGATCAAGTTGAGTAAGATCATAAATAATTCTTGCTAGATTGAATTAAAAAAATCACCCAGAAAGTGGCCTCCCTTAAATCTCAAATAGATCATGATGATAATAAACTTCAAACTCTCAAGAGGCCATCCAAAACTGATCCACCTCTCACAAGTCAGAACCAAAAAAAGTATGGTCATCATTTATCATCATCAATCCCATTTTCTGACCCCACATTTTCCCAATAATGGTAAGCAATGAAGTATGTTCTCTAAGGGATATAAATGGGTTCAAGAAACAAGAAGTATATATTTGAATACCTATGCCCTATCCACTTGACACAAACATATTGTGTGTTCCCTCCCATCTCATTTTGAACCACATAAATTCAACAAATACAAGGGGAAGGGGGATCTAAGGGAACATGTCAAGGAACTTTTATGTCCTATCAAGAATTTATTTACAATGATGTTTATCTTCTCATACTATTCCCTCATAGTCTTGCAAGACCAACTTCAGAATGGTTTATGCACTTACCAAAGGGATAAATCACATCATTTATAAACTCATTAGAGAATTTTATTAAACATTTATTATATAATGTGTAACATGAAATTACCATATTTGATCTATATAATGCCTAAAAAATAAATGGGGAAACTTTCTTGTGATTCTTATAAATACAATAAATTCTAGCAATAAAATTCCCATGTTCAATCCCTGAGAAACAACTGGTCACTATTTTCATCACCAACTTGAATCAAGAACTAGCTCTCCAATTACAACTAAACTATGTCAATACCTTTGATGAGATTGTTGAAAATGGTATTCAGATTCATAAATCACTCATTGCCAAGGGGGTAATCAAAATATTTTCAAAGAATGATCAAAGTCAAACTAATACTTCAACAAAAAAGTGAAATTTCTTTAATTAGAATAAAAATGTGGTTAGTGATGGAGTTTCAGATGCTAAACATGTCTAAACCATCCAAGGCTCTAATCCTTCTATATCTCAAAGTGCATATAACATAATTCTACCTAGAGGTAAGCCAAAGATAAAATCTAGGAAGTGACGATACACTAATCTCCACAAACCTATGGAAAATGTCTTGAAGAAGCTTATAATTGTGAACATGATTGTTCTTCCTGAATAAAACCCTTGATGATAGTCAACCAAAACCTAAATAGTATAAGGAAGATGAATATTTTATATATTACCAAGTTAGTGTTCATGACACTTGAAAGTGCATGCATCTCTGAAATGATATCCAGCACTTGAATGATCATGGATAAATAAAGCTTGAAGGAGAAGAGTCTTCTACTAAGAATTAGTAGCTTGGAATATACCATTATCCTTTTCCCAAGTGTGACCAAAAATAAAAAAATACACATCAGAACCAAGGTCAAACTTCTCATTCTAATCATGTGGATTACAAGAGGACCCCTCACAATTATGACTTGATTGTCAACCAAATAGACCAATATAAGCATAGAGTCACCACTATCAAGATAAGGGTCTAGGCTCATGAACACCCTCTTACCCAAAACTAGCTTGTTATTAAGATCAAAGGACCATCATTTGATTGCGTTGTTAACACACACTATGGAAAAATCACTATATTGGGGGTACCTCCTAAATATCCCCCTTAAAGGGCATCCCCAAAGGTTAATATCCAACTACCTCCTCTGACTACTCCTATAGGTGACTAAAACATCATCTAATAGATAGAGAAGACCCCAACCTAGATTTTTATCATGAATCTTCTTAAAACATCATTTATTCACTATGACATTCTCAACAAAACTCTCCAAGAATCTAGAGTTTCAACATATATTGACCCTAGTTAGTTTCAATCCCTCATGGGTTATCTCTCATATTCCCAACATATTTCCTTTGATCCTTAAGACATGCCTCTAATTAGCCCAATCAAAATGATCCCTTGTATATCGAGGTCTTCATTACCAATCACAAAATTAAAAGAGTGTTTGTAGATGGTGGTTCTAGAGTCAACCTCTACAACATTAATCTGATAGAGAGTCTAGGATATTTAAAAGTCCATGCTCAGGCCACATATCATCACAATAAAAGCTTATGATGATAATAAATGACAATCAACCTACACTATCTACCTTCTTATCATGTTGAGGCCTATTACACTTTAAACCCTAATCCATGTGGTAGACTTTAAAATACCGTAAAAGTTATTTTTGGGATGTCATTAGATACATGAAATGCATGTTATGCCATCCATGATCCATCAGTGTCTTAAATTCCCTCATTTTATAATGGAAGTCACAATCCTCAGCGATCCACAACCCTTCTAATATTTTCAAACATTGGAGGGACACTATCAAGACACCATTTATTTTCCTAGCATAGAGAGTGTTCCTCTTGTCGATAACAAGTTCAAGTATTACATCCATCCATATGATTTATCATGTACTTCCTCTAATTTGCCTACATTTTCTCACATCAAAATCATCTCCAAAGGATGTGGTGAATATGAACACCATACCTTCAATATTGATGAAATCCATGTGTTAACACAAAGGTACAGGCATCCCACCATGAAGGAGATTACGTTAACATCTCATCATTTTGGCAAGATAACATTTGTAAAAATTAGCCTCTTATTAGAAGAATAGATTGAGTGATCAGATGAATTTTGGCTATTTGAAGAAGACATCTTGTCATGTTTTCAACATCTAAAATATCTGAAGGCTAATCAAATGTGCAATAAGTTAAACTATAAAGTAAAATGACTTAGGCTCCATGAGGAGGGAATTATAGAGCCCATCTATATTAAATATCATTAGTTATATCATGGTCTGGGATACAAACCACCAAATGGTGATCCCTATGATGTCATCTTTGACACTTCCTTAGTTTCTAAAGAATACTTATTTGATGAAAATGCTAAAACATGGTCCACTCATAGTCTCTATGAATATATTTCTAACACAAACACCTACATTGATATATTTGTCTATACCAATAACCTTCACCTCTACTACCCTAACTTGGTTGACTCGAACTAGTAGGAAGAATCATCTTTTGATATCTTTCAGAATGATGAATCTATCACAGAGTTCATGGGCATATGAGACCATTTGCCATCTAGAGACCATAAAAAGGGTTTTGAAATCAATTTGAATGAGTTTTCCTACTTTTGGAAATAAGGAGAATTCTCTAAACAAAAAAAATAGAAAATTCAAAGGATAGTCAAAAAAGTTGAAATAATTTAAAAATAGAGTCCCACGGTGAAAACCTCTTTGAAGTGTTAGTGGACAAAAAGAATGAAAATTAAAAAAAGGAAGTATTTGTTGGTGAAAACCTTTCTTAAGTGCCAAAAAATAAGGAATTTTATTTATCCTCTGAGCATGCCGCAACAACATTAGACCAAACCCCAATCATATCATCATTAAATTCTCTTAGTCCCCAAGAACAAAAGGCATTTGATGATCTATTCATAGAATTTCAAGATGCAAACACTTGAAGAATACTAGATTCCTCCTCTTCTGGCATATATGCAGCATTAATAACCATCATTACTTGAATAGATAATTGATGTTAACATTGAAACAAAAAATAACCTTGGGATGATTAAGCTTGGGGTCACCCTCACTTCTGAAGAATAAGAGATCCTGACCACTTTCTCAAAGAATTTATTGACATATTTGTTTAGTCCTATTTTGATATGCCAATCCTGGATCCATCTTTGGTAGTAGATCACCTAGTCATCCATCTAGATGCTAAGAGTGTTAAGCAAAAACTTCATAGAATGCACCCTAAGGTGGTAATCCTAGTCAAAGAAAAGCTACATAAATTCCTAAATGTGAGCTTCATTTGTCCCATTGATTATTTTCATTAGATCTCAAACATTGTACATGTCAACGAACCATGAGGTGGTATTTGTATATGTATTGATTTCAAGGACATCAACAAAACATGTATGAAAGATGACTTTCCCCTACTAAACATCAATATCATAGTCATATCGATAGCCAACTATGAAATGTTGTCACTCATGGACGGATTTTCAGGTTATAATAAAATATGTATTACACTAGAGGACCAGCACAAGAAAACTTTTACCACTATGTGGTGAAATTTTTGTTATCAAGTCATGCCCTTCAAACTAAAGAATGCCAATGCAACATATCAACAAGTAATGACAATAATATTCCATGAAATGATGCATAACATTATTGAGGATTATGTTAATGAAATTTTGGACAAATCAAGAACATGGGTAGAGCATCTTGTGTTTCTCAGGTGGACATTTGAGAAACTAAGAGAGTATAAATTCTAGTTAAATCCCAAGAAGTGCATATTTGGCATCACATTAGACAAACTATTGGGGTTTATTATTTACAAATGAGGTATCAAAGTTGATATAGCCAAATAAAATACTTTAAAAATATGCCTCCTCCACAAAATCTCAAGTAGCTTCAAAGTCTCCAAGGAAATCTTTAGCCCATTCATCACTTCATATCACAATTCGTAGATAAATGTCAACCATTGATGCATCTTTTGAATAAAGGGGTTGAATATTGATAAAGTATAAAATGTCAAAATTCCTTTGATGATTTGAAGTAATATATTTTTCATCCTCTAGTCCTAACACCAGTAATACCAATAAAACCATTGTTTCTTTATATATCAGCTACTCAATGTACCTTATGAGCCCTCTTGGCTCAGCATGATGAACATGGAAAATAATGGGCCATATATTACCTTAGTAAAACACTAGTATCATATGATCTTAACTATATCCCAATTGAAAAATCATGTTTAGTAATTATCTTTGCATCCCATAAAATTCATCATTATATGCTAAACAACCAAACTAAACTCATTTCCAAGATCGATCCTCTGAAGTATCTACTATTAAAATCAGCCCGTATAGGATGAATTGCAAAATGGATCATACTTCTTAGTGAGCTAGACATTAAGTATGTCACTCATAAAGTAATTAAAGGACAAGTTTTTGTAGATAAATTGGAGGAAGCCCATTTTTATGATACGCAACCATTGGTTATAGGATTTCCTAATGAATCCATCCTAGCAATTGAAGAGTCATACATGCGGAAGCTCTATTTTGACAGTTTCTTCACTACTTGTGGCTCGGGAGTTGGCATAATTCCTATTATGCCTCAAGGTGATCTCATTATAAAGGCCTTCAAAATCACCATCCCTTACACCAACAACATCACAAATTATGTTTTCAACTTACTCATAAATGGAATATCCAACATCTCAAAGTCTATGGTGACTCTCAGCTTATAACCAAATAGCTCAATAATTATTTATAGATAAAGGATGATAAGCTTCTCCCTTATAAACACATGATTGATAGTCTAAAATCATAGTTTCAACATATCACATTTGATCAGGTTCCAATAGCCAACAAATTTTTTTTGAATGTAATGGTTATCATTAGGTATATGCTTAATATGTCTCTGGAAACACATCGACATCAGTTCTTGGTTGAACAACTTTTAATTTTATCCCATCAATCTCTTGTGTTAGGTAATGTCTATGACATTGATGGTCCTAGTCTCCAATGGTATCAAGATATATATAATTACCTTCATAATAATATCCTTCCCCCAACCTAAATCAACACTATCACAAAACCTTCATTCAAAAATCCTATCATTTCACCATTCTCAATAGCATGCTCTATCGATGAAGATATGATATAACCCTATTGAGATGTATGAAATTGGATGAGGCTCACTTAATAATCAAGGAGTTTTATGATGGAACATACAAGTGGGATGGTCCTTGCTAAGAAGCTCCTCTGAATCAAGTATTATTGGTTGACTATAGATCATGACACATGTCAATATGTTAGGAAATGTGTAGCATGTCAGAAGTATGGAGACTTAGTTCATGCTTATTCATATGGACTGCAACCCATAACTACTCCATGGCCTTTTTCCACATGGATATTCAATATCATTGGTAAGATTAACCCCTCATCAGTTGGCCATAAGCACATTATAATGTCCAGTGACTATTTTACTAAGTGGGTAAAATATGTGCCACTCACTTATGTCACTAATAAGCAAATTTATAAATTCATCCTTCATCATATCATTTGTCACCATGGTATCCCCTCTCTCATTATTTTTTATAATGGTAAATCATTTGAGAATAAATATGTCAAGGTTGTATGCAAAAAATTCCACATCCAACACAAGTGTTCCACATCATATTATCCCTAGGGTAACGACCAAGCAAAGGTGACCAAAAAACCCACCATCAAAATCATCCATAAAATTTTCAATGACAATGGTCGTGATTTCCATCTTCATCCATATCATACTTTATAGGCTTATCGAACAAGCATTTGTACTCCAACTAGTATAAATCCTTATCTATTAGTCTTTGATGCTGAGGTAATCTTATCAATTGAGATCGGATTGTCCTCTTTGTGTATATCCCTAAAAGACCTCATCAATTAAATACCATATAGTATTGCTCAACTTTAGGAGTTATAATTCTTGGATGAAAATCTTTTATGTGCCTTAATCATTTGAAGTCATATTAAAATTGGTTGTGCAACTAATAAAACAAGAAATTCTGACCAAGAGAGTTTGAAATTGGTGATTTAGTCCTCAAAGAGAATCAAATAAATATAAATGTTGATCATGAAAAGGACAAGTTTGATCCCAATTATCTTGGACCCTATGTCATTATCACCAAGTTTAGTTCAGAAGCATACAAATTAGTTACTCAAGACAATCAAGAATTGGATGAGTTGATGAAAATTATACAATTGAAAAGGTTATATACCTCAATTATGTCCCTGATTTCACATCATTATATATAGTTTATTCATACACAAAAAAAACTTTTGTCCAATGGTGAAAACCAGTTCTCTAGTGCCTTACATAAGCATGGTGATGAAAACTAGCCTTTGGCATCACTAGTGGCATGCCTTTGTCTACAAACATCTCATGAAGAGACCTCATATACTTAAGTGTAGTCCATTTATCCTATCAACCTACTCTTTTACCTATCCTATCATATCCATTGTCCCATTCATCTCATTTTACCTTGGTCAAGATTGTGTACATAAACAGGTGTTTGGGAACATATATGGCATGAGAGTGACTCTTTGACTTGAATAACTAAGTAAGAAACTAAAACATGAAAAGAAGACCCTTAAAGAGATATCTAGATCTTCCTTTCCATCCTTCCTTTATCCATCATTCTTCATCACTATTTCACTTCTTCTCTCATCATTAGTCCTACCCTCTTGGCTACTAAGTATGGATTCCCTTTTTCCAAGTTTCATACTTTTGTTTGTATTCCCCCAAACAACACTTATCTATGTTCCATAATCCTAGCCTCTTATACCATTTTGTCATCCCATGTCTAATCCCATGTTACTATTCAATAATTTATTGTGCTTATCTTCACATCTCACCATATGGTTTATATCTTGGCCTAGGGGCAAGCATCCAATAGATTAAGATGAATCATGATTCACTCATCCCTCATCCCTGGGATTGTTAACATGACAAAGTCTAAATCATAATGACCATCATCATTGTGCATGTACATATGTGTGTGCGTCTTTTATGATATTTTGGTGCATGTATTCATTATGTGTTTTCATCTTCTTTGCATATAGGTAATGTCATGTCATTTGTTCTATCTTTTTTATTTTTTCTACTTACATCTTATCTTGTGTTTTTTGTGTAGTGGCATAAAGTAATTATTGAGGTGTGTTTTGACATGCACCAACATTATAGGCTCATGTCATTACTCACTTCTCTTGAAAGGAGATTTTGGGGAATCTCCTTGAGGTTTATATCTACCTAGTCTAGGCACATTGATCTTTGCTCAGTGACTCATTGTTCAAACTTTATTTCAGTAATTTTTGTGTACTTGAACAATGTAAAATGAGACTGTCATTTTATTATTATTTTATTAAGTTTCATGTAGGTTTTGAAAATAGGTAAACATGCATTTGATGTGGTTTTGCTCAATTTCAAACCAGTATTTTAGGGTTTTGTTAGTGGTTTGCAGTTGATTTTATTGTGTTCATTCCATAATTTTAACATTCATTAATGTAAAATCCAAATGGAAAATACATTTAAGTAATAAAGATAAACATGAGCATTAAATTTCATATATTTAAACCCTAGACTAATAACTAATAAAGAAAATGAAAAAGAGAAAAGAGAAAAGAGAAAAGGAGAAAAATCCTAGAGGAAAATGGAGACAAATTTGAAATCTCAATTGAATGTAACTCATGAACTAATCCCCATTTGGCTAGCCTTCACACAACCACAATGAGAAATAGTGCCAAAATCTTAGGTATGGAAAGCCAGGAGGAGAGCTAACCCCACCACCATATTACACATGCAAGTAGATGCAAATCAAATCTTCTACAACTTGTATTAAATAAAAATATTAATTAATAACACAAATAAAGTTTTACTTTAGATTATTTCAATACAAAATTAGGTAGCACCTCCCCATGGAAATAAGAAGGAAAGAGAAAATAAAAGCAAAATGCAGAAATAGATGACTAGTCTACAATGTCTTTGCAAAGTAAAAATGAGCCGGTTAGAGAACAATTTATCTAGAGACTCGAAAAGGGAGATAAGTGTCCCAAAAATGCATTTTCACTCAGGGAGTAAAACATGAAACTTATCCACATGAGAGAGGTAGATAATATAGGTAGGATTTTGAGGTCCAATAGGCATGGAAATTAGTAACCCCCAAAGTAGGTAGGTAGGCAAGAATTCCTTGTGAATGGAAGTGCAACAAAACTTCACTTCGGGGCCAAGTGTTATATATGAAACTTTACCATTCAAACTTGGTCATCATAATGGGATAGGTTTCAGTAGCTTGAAGGGCATGGATATTGAGATGACCTTTAGGAGTAGGCAAAGGGAGCTAAGAGAACTTAGAGAGATGGTCTTCAAATGCAAATGAGGAGGCCAAAACTCCACTTTTATGCTAAGTGTAAAATATAAAGTTGACTCATGTGGACATGGTTTCTCTAATGGTGATGGTTTTAGGTCTTAGTTTGGAATACAAACTGAGATAAACCACCAAGGTAACTTAAGGTGTTGAGACCAATGAATCATGAGTGCAAGTGGAAGTAGAGCAGAAGGCAAAAAAGTGAGGTTCATTGATTCTTAGAAGAATTAGGGTGTGTTATGCAAGCAAAAAAAATTGGAGACTCTAATGTAAAATACTCTTGAGTATTTAAAAATGATAGAAATATGTCTACAAATCTAGAATTTATAGTTGATAATACCCATGGAATGTGAATGGATTTGAGAGAGGAAAAGATGGGAGTAGCTAAAAGACCAAATCAAACATTCTCATTGATTGGGTGTGTGAAAATGAGTTAATTTACCTCTTATTATACCCTATAAGGACTAATTACCATGGATCCAATCATTAGGATAGTGAATCCTACCTTGATAATGCTTACCTAGATATTGTTCCACTACTAGATAGGCATCTATAGCCCTAATAGAGTTGCCTCTGGTCCCACTCAAGGCCTTGCTCCACTGCTAACTAGGCCAAAAATTCCATGGTGGAGTTACTTGAATCACCCAGAAGTGAGCTTTTTAGATATTGAATTTTCTTTTCTTTTCTTGTATTGATTTATCTATTTCTCTTTCTTGTTTAACATCTTAATTCTAGGTTGGGGACCATTGTAGCAAGTGAAAGGTAGGACTATAGATTTTTCACCCTAGATATTTGTCATAGCAAGTTCATCTAATAAAACCCAAATTTTGTGTTTGGTTTCAAGAGAATGCATTCATTAGCTAGATAGTTTTACCTAAACTCAACCTAGTGCAAACAAATTTAGAATACATATGATAAGCAGACCTTTGAAACTGAATTGAAAATAAAATTTAAATTTACAAACTACTCAAAGTATTTAAGCACTAGAACATCATTCGAGTTACCTACGTATATGCCTTTAGTTCTTTAATTCTTTTAACCAACACAAGAACCTATAGGGCAAAACAAGTGGACCAAGCCAAAAAGAGACAAATAATGAGGTTAGACCAACAATGAAAAGTAGGAAATGTAAACTAACTAAAAATAAAGAAGGAAATAAAACAAAAACAAAAAAAGATAGAGAAATAGAAGGTATTTACAAGAATTTAATAGGTTAATGCATGCTTGGAAGCAAAAATTTGGGGAAATCTCCATCAACGAGTAATAAGACACCCTTATTAGTTAGACATTTGATATGGAATACATTCTTGTTCAATATTTTGAGAATATTGTTAGGTATCCTACCAAGGAGACAACATATACTTACTCCTATGTTGACCTCTATGCTTATGAACACTATCCCAGATATTTCTATTTACATCATTTCTATGTAACTTAATCAAATTAAAATTGTTCAATTTAGCTATGTACTTGCAATTAATTTGCAAAAAACATTTGGGATAGGTTTGGATAAATACCTCTACTCATACATTAAATTGCAATGAGGGGTGGGGGTGGATATCAATATATACCAAGGAGACTTGCCTACCCAACATAGCAGAGATATGTTCTTTGTGGCAGTTGATCAGTGAATCCATTGTTCGATGTTCCTTAACTAAAAGGAATATTGTGGCAGCATCCTCTTTGACATCTTTGTCATCTAAAAGGCATAGAAATGGTTCTTCCCAAGTCAAGGATATTTTGGACTTGTCATCTATGGAATAATTATGTGGGGAGCTACATCGGATCAATGTATCTTCAACTCAAACTTTCACCAATCTCATCTCTTCATTGCTAGGGCAACCATGCTCATAATCATGCATTTCTATCTTGACTATTTGCATTATTGTGAGGAGCATGACTGTTATAATCATCTTCCTTAGGCTTCTCCAAGTGATCTAACTCCTCGAATGTAAGGATACCAAATTGATTTTCTTCTTCTTTCCACCTATCATTGGTAACGTACAAGTGTTACTCTTTAGTGATGAGGACGTTCATGACTTCACCATTTAATTTCATGCAAATTAGATCAAATTTAGAGTTATTTGGAGGTGAGAGATCTACCATTTTAAACTCATTTAATTCACCTTATTCAAATAGACAACTATTTTCATCATTTTTTTCATCTAATTCATTCATCTCTAATGATGGGATGGGTGTCAAACTACTACAAATAAACTATTTATTGTCTTAAATCAGCTCGTTAGGTGTAGGAACAACAACATATGGTAATAATGTCTCAGATAAATATTATGCATCTTCTTCATCTAGTTGATCCAACTCTTCAAAGTCTTCTTCAAATTGATTGCAAGAGATGTCTAATTCTTCTTCTTGCTTGGGCAGTTCAATGATATTTTGATTTTCAACTAATAGGTCACCTAAGATAACTGTTATTTTTTCATCATCAAACTCATCTTCATCACTACTATCAGATGTCAGTTCATGCTTATGGAATGGTGCATTATCAATCAATAGGATTGTTTTAACATTTATCTCATTTTCATATCCATTGATACCAAACTATGAACTTTGGATTGCAGTGTCATGTCCCATTTCATGCAATACTTGTTAGGGATTTCCTACAACAAATGGAATTGGATTAGAAAAAGCACCAAAATATGGTTGATCACTAAAGCAAGGAAAAATAGCATGTTGTCCACATGAAAAATTATCATAAATGCATATATTAAGAGCAATAGCAGTGTTTTCATTTGTCACAGGGAGGTTTGATTTATTATACGCTTGAGGTAATACTTCATTATAAGATTCAAATTGGCCAATGGGCTGACTTATAAGTCTGTAAATCAAAGGATTTTGGGTGTAAACACCCAACTATCCAAGCAAATAAAATATATTTGCATAATAGTCATGTGGCATTGATTATTGTTCAATTGTGAAAGCCTCTTGGTAAGTCAACACCAAATATGTGAGAGTGGATATAGTCCCCTGAATGAACATAGAAATTAGGGGATCCAATGTTTTGAGATAAAATTTAATAGACACTACTTTTATTTATAGGAATGGGTCTTTCAACCTCTTGTATAACTCATGAAAGCAAACATTGAATGTGCTAATAAATTCATTAAGCTACCTATGGGCTATAGTAAATTGGTAGTACAAGGTAGTAGAGGCAATGGGCACAATAAAAACGTTAATAAACAAGTTTTCTTAGATTTCACATGAGGTCATACATCCATCCAATAAGATGAAATACCAACTATAGCCTTCCTTATCCAAAAATCAAGGGAATAAATAATAAATAACATATTCATGTTGGATTTGAGTCTTGATTATGACATCCTCAAGTTCCTAAATGTGTTTTTCTACCATCCAAATCCCACCATGTGTGTATTTTTGACATAATTCATTGGGATATTTGGGTAGGTCATGAGGGGGCCATAGAATGTTCATATGGCAGCCACCTCCACCTAACTAGGCAAAAGCCATAGGTGGGTCTAAAATTCATATTTTTAGTCTTAAAACTTGGAAACCTACTTGGACAAAGCTCTAAAGTGTTAAAGCTTTAATTTTTTCAATAAATTTTGAGTTTTAAGTTTGGGCCCTCCTTCTAGTGCCAATTTTGTTGATGTGTATTTCAAGCACGTAACAAGTTGAGAGAAGCATAAAGGAGAGGGAGACAAGTTAAAATCAAGGGTAAGTCTGAAATATTATAGCTCATGCCCTCCTTCTAGCACTAGTTCTATTGAAATGCATAATGGGAGGTGCCAACATTATAGGCTTGCCTCATGACTCACCTCTCTTGAAAGGAGATTATGAGGAATATCCCCAAGGTTTATATCTACCTAATCTAGGTGCATTAATCTTGGCTCAATGACTCATTGTGACCATTCCATTCAAGGGGCCTTTATTAGTTCAAATCCTTCAAACTTAAAACTTCATTTCAGTGGGTTTTGGATACTTGAACAATGTAAAATGAGAATTCCAATTTATTTTTTTGTTTGATTAAGTTTCATGTAGGTGTTGAAAACATATAAACATGCATTCAGTGTGGTTTTTCCCAATTTTAAACCAACAACTTAGGGTTTTGTTAAGTGGTTTATAGTTGATTTTGTTGTGTTCATTCCATCATTTTAACATTCAATAATACAATAGTAGAATTGAAAATACATTTAAGCAATCAAGATAAATATGAGCAATGGAATGCATACATTCAAACCCTATGCTAAAAATTGATAAATAAAATGAAAAAGAGAAAAGGGAAAAGTGAGAAAAAAACTAGAGGAAAATGGAGCCAAATTTGGAATCATTCAATCGAATGTAACCCATGAATTGATCCTCATCTATACAACCTTCACATAACCATAATGGGAACAGTGTCAAAATATTAGGGATGGAAATCCCAGAGGAGATACAACCCCACCACCATATTTTATGCACAAGTAGATGCAAATCAAATCTTTCGTAACTTGTATTGAATAAAAATATTACTTGATAACATGAATAAAGTTTTGCAATCAATTATTTAAATACAAAATTAGGAAACACCTCCCTAGAGAAACAAGAGGGTGAGAAAAAAATAAAATAAAAATGCAAAAATATATGATTGGTCCATAATGTGTTTGTATAGAAAAAATGATCCAGTCATAGAACAATTGGTCACGAGACCCGACAAGCAGGATAAGTGTCCCAAAAATGCATTTTTGATCAGAGAGTAAAACATGAAACCTATCCACATGAGTGAAATAGATAGGATAGGGTAGGTCTTGGAGGTCCAATGGGTATGTAAATAAAAGTGACCCCCCAAATTATTTTAAAGTCACTGAGAGAGTAGGTAGGCAAGAATGCTACGCAACTAGAAGTACAACAAAACTTCACTTTAGGACCAACTGTTATATATGAAACTTTACTATTTGGATGTGGTTATCACAATGGGAGAGATTTATGGAGCTCAAAGGTCATATATATTAATATGATCTCTTGGGGAAGGCTAAGGGATCTAGGAGAGATTAGATATCCAAGCTTAAAATGTAAATTAGGAGGTCAAAACTCCACTTTTATACTAAGTGTAAAATACAAATTTGACTCACACAGATGTGGTATCTCCAATGATGATAGTTTTGGGTCTCAATTTGTCATGCAAATATAAACACTAGTAAAATTATGGTGATGAGACCAACAACCCATGAGCATAATCAAGCATAGAGTAGAAGGCTAAAAAGAGAGGTTCCCTGATTATTCAAAGAATTAGGGCATGTTGTGCAAGTAACAACAATAATGATGGTGTCTTGGTCTATCAATACCAATGGTGCCTCTTTCTAAATACTACTTGTTCATTTTTGTGTTTATCCTTTTACATTAGTCGATTATGAATTATGTAAGAATCCATCATGGCTATATATGTATCATGGTACATATTGCCTAATGTTATATTAAAAGGATTGCTCAATACATATCGCTCAAGATATATCAACATAACGATCTATATCATAATTTCCTAATCATGAATATCTAATCATCATATCATATATATATCATAAACATACACACTAACATAATGATTATCCTCTAATTAATCACCCACATCTATATCATACATAATAACATCACATATATCATCATATATCGAATCAATGTCACATCAACACAACATATTTCTAACTTGCTAGTCTAACATCATAAACATCATCATCTAACTAACATCACATCATATCCTAATCTAACATCTCCTCATTAATACGATCTAAGAAAGCTAACATGAAAATTAAAATTTAGGAGCAAACTCGTCATTATAATCATCATATACATCATGATCATCAATAAATGCATCACACAACTCATAACACATAACCAAAGTCCATAACATGTAATATATAACTCAAATCATCCTCGTATATATCAAAACATTGTCTATGAATACATCAAAAATAGATATATACAATAGCATCATGGACATCTATATGTCAAAATACATCAATAAAACATAATTCCATATGCCATGTCTAGATTTGGACATCTAGAGGTGTTGGTCTTGGTAGAAGATGCACTAATTATGTAGAAGCTCAGAATTGGGATAAACCTTCAGAGTGTCTTCTCTTTATAAATGATGGTTCACTCTGACCCATTAGGATGACCAACTCATATAAGCTTCTATAATAATACACCTCTTGATTAACCCTCATCAACTATCTGTCCATCTATCCCAGTCCTTATGTAACCAAATCACTCTATACAACATCATGTTATGATTCCAAAACTTAGGCCTCAACATCCTTCAAGGTCAGTTAAGCATGCACCCCTATCAACTAGGCATGTATGGTTATCATTTATGTAACCTAAGCCTTCAAAGTGACTATCTCTAAATCATGAGATATCACATGAGCCTACAAAGTGGTTACTTATCCCTATGTCCCAATTAGCTAAGTTTGTAATCCTATCACCTTTATCTATAACCTACATATCTTTGAGACCCTAGCAATAATCTCTCTCTACAAACAATTTATCAGATCTTACTCCTTTATTGATCTAGTATGCCATGATGATCCATCCTCATTTATACCCACTTAAAAATCCACTATATCTACTAATCTCTCTAGTTGATACTCAATTTTCACCCTAAGAGTCCTCACAGTCACCCTATAGGGTACTAAGCCTACTCTAGATGTAAAATCTAGAAGGATAACCAACCACTATCCCCCATCTCCCCCCTCCATATCTTCAGTCTTTGTCCCCATATACTTCATCCCCATGCCCATATCCATCTCCAAGCTACCCGATTTGAGCTATTAGTATCTAAGATCTGCATCCATATTCATCTCTCACCTACACAATATGAGCTACATAAACCTATGTGCCCCTCTATCCCCATATTCATCCATGTCTCTCCTCTGTCATCTTGGTAATTTCTATAATAAGTCCCCATGTCTTTACCTTCATAGGTAAGTCCTCATCATCTCTCTTATAAAGTCATCATAGGTACCAATGATCGGGTCAATCTATCTAGATCTCTATCAGCCCACCATGCATCATTGTCTCATATCACCCCCACATCTAGAATCACTATTTGGTAATACCACTACACAACACCCACTGTATCAAAATCTACTAGCATTATCACTATGTTTAATGTCATCCCCCATTATGACCTCTCTCTAGTAACTTCTTAGAACACATGAGACCCTTATGGAATCCGCTATCACATGCCAAACTATCATTGGACTCTATCTAGTAGACACCTTTTTATAACCATGTCTTGTCGACCTATCCAATAACACCCTGTCAATACATACTCCATATACTCATCATCTTCCCTCTATCCCTACTAAATTTGTTCATATGGCATCCATGAAACCTCATCTAAACTCAACTTATCCAACACCCATATATAAAATACTAAGTCCCTTGTATGCCCTCGTTGAACCCCCATAATAATCTCTCATCCATATACCGCATGCTCATTAGGAGCCCTCTGGTGTTGTGTCCCCATAGGTCATTTGATGGCTATATACTCCCATGACCAAATCTATAATAGTGTCATTGCTCCAATGCTTTGAGCCCCTTATAAGCTACCAAATGAATGTCTTGGTATAACTAAACTAAAATTGTTTGGCCCCAAATAAATACTCTCTTGTGCTTAATCATGCATGCCACCACATCACCTAATCAAACCTAAAATAATTGTCTATTCTTATCAGGCAATAAGATGCCATTGAAAATGGCCATGAACATAAAATTAAGTTAGTTTATCATCTCCTCATGGAAACACCTATCTAAGTCAATGTGGCCTTTGTATAGTCTCACCATAACATATCCAACTAATCTTGACATTATCACCATCTAGCTAGTCAATCGCTAGTATAATTGATCCCCTCTAATCAGGATCTAAAAAATCCACCAAACATCCTCTAGAGTAATGGTCATCTCCCTATTCATGAATTAGAAGGTGCTCATCTCTAAGTACCATAGCTTCACAAGGGTTGTCATCAAGGCTCTATATGTCTGGATAAGTGGCATATGTGCCACATGATATAAATTGACTAGTTCCAACATGCCATAATCACATATTGTCAACTCATATATCTACATCATTTTTTAATGTCTTCCACATGAAGCAATCACTGACAGCTACTCTTATAATCATCAAATGTTATCCTATCAGTTCATTTATCACTAACAAACATACTAACTATCTTCACATCACTTTTTTATCATGCCTACATCACCATCCTTTATTTGTTTGGCCCTATAGGACCTTTTAGAGTAAAACTACATGTACTTTAATGGAATCACTTTTTGTGAGTTCAAAATTGACTCTACTTAAAATACGGCATTAATTTTGACATTAAACAAAGCCACTTATCTCAGGCTCAAAACCACTATCAAGTTTCAAAGTCACTAATTGGTATAAGCGACTTCATTCATGACTAATTTCCAAAGTAGCTTTTCCTTTTAACAAAGCTAATTTTACAGATTGTGAATCTACACATCCTTTTTTAAATTCACTTCAAGACACAAAGCCATTAAAACCCATAAAAACTACATGAAATTGCATTCACCCAATGCAAAGTTGCATTAGACCCTAGTAAAACCATTTTTAAAGATAGTGAAATTACTTTGAGTTAGCTTATCCCTCTAATCAACTTCACTCTAACTCTACTTTAAATCCTAATAAATTCTATTAAATATCAAAATTAATTAAAATTAAAGTACTCACCAAGTCACCATGCTCTATGTCTTGATGATGCTCCCAAATTTGCTCTCCTTAGTGGCAGTGGTGTGACACATGATCTATCTTTGTTTAAAAAGTTGGGCTCAAATCTAGAGCAAAATTATAAGAGGTGGGATGCAAATGAATATGTTCCCCCCCTCTTACCTCATATTTAACCTCTATTTTCCACATTTTTAACCCCTCCAACATTTATTTCCCACTTATCATCTTTCTTCATTTTTTCACATAGCATCCCCATTTCTCATCACCATTTCCACCGTTTCACTAATTTCATCCAACCCCTACTCTAAATCCACTTTTACATTATTATCATTAATCACTAATATTGACAATTTGCCCATCATATCCTAACTTGTCTCCCTGGTGCACCTTTTGGGGCCTCCCCTAACATCACATTATCATCATTTCTCATCATCCCTCCTATTTTTTGGATAATTACATTGGGTTTAGGTCCATCTAGACTATGTAGGTAGTGCTTGATCACAGGGGGTGTCTGAGGTTAGCTTAACTACCATTTTCACCATCCTTCATCCATTGGCTACTTGTCCTCATATCATTTCCTCCCTTATCCCTTATCTCTCATACTCTCGACATTATATCCACTCATAGAATCCTTGATCTATAATCAATCCATAAATCAATATCTCTATCAATACAATCACATATCACAACTCTCCCTGGCATGTGTCCTTGCCTAAGATACATCCAAAGTTCATGACATCAGTCCATCAACCTCAACACAACTCTATCTAGCATGTATCCATACTTGAGATACATCAAAATCTCATGATATCACCTAATCAATCAGTCAATCCAAACTCACAACTCTTCTTATTATGCATCCTTGCCTAGGATACGTCTAAATCTCACATCTTTACTTATCTACTCATTCAAAGTTTATAATTTCCCCATTTCATTTGTCATTGACTAGGGCACATCCTAGGTCATAACATCATCCTCTTTGATCCCTCACATGTCTTTTTACCATTATCATTATCAAAATTGTATCTCATTGTACGTCAATACTATTCTTTGTTATCACCTTTCATATCCATCACATCTATCATATTTAGCCCAACCCCTCTTTCTGATCATCCACACATCCCACCCCTGTTTCTCTTTTGAGTGTCCATATGCCTCATTCCTCCTCACATAACCCATTGAGTGAGAATCACTCACATCAACTTACTAATTCACATGACCATTTTCTTCTTTGAAACACCATCATTTCTTTCCATCATAATGCCCTTTCAAAGAGGGGTAAAATGTATACATCCAAAATTCACCACTTCATCACTCACTATTAATTCAATCCCCATTCCATATAATTCTGCTTATTAATATATTTTATATCATATTTCATGATTTATTTTAATACACTATTCTAATACTCCCTTCTACATTTCATACATCACGCACTAACCTTATAATAAGATTTCTCCCAATTAATTTTGTTATTAACACTTCATTCATCCTTAATATCTTCTTACACAATATTTTAGGAATTTTAAATTCCTTCTCAAATACCTCCACCTACCACCACTATGTTTCATAAAAATCCTCCCTCTAATCACTTCCTAATCATCATTAGCCACTCCTAATGCATTATATAAAGATCTAAGCTTCCTAGATCCCCTCACCAAGCTTCCTCTAAAATTATTTAGGAATTTTTAATTCTTAAAAAAAAACTTCGCCCTAAATATTCATCCTCCATGGATGAATTCTAGGCATTGATTAACTCCATAAAATTCTATATAAACAACTAAATCCCCATACAAAAATAATCTTTTGGAATAATACTATCAACTTGCCATCATCTTGCTAATAAATTCAGTTAAGCATCCTTTACTTACATTTTGCTACAATCTTGAGCATCATAAGATAAATCCAACAATTCAATTATCAAGCATTCAATTAAGTCTTTACAGGCATCCACAATGTCAAGAGGAAGTCTATTGCATGAAAATTTGAGGTATAAGGATTCTTTTTTGTGTTTTATTTAGTTTGTTACAATACCCATTCTCTTTTGCTCCAATCAGAGGTTGTTTAGTTTAGCCAAGGAGAGAGTTGTGTTTGTAGAATAAGATTGTAGAGAAAGTTAATTTATGTATTTAAGACATAAAACAAATGACAAATATTAAATAACTAGTGTGTTATGCCTACTCCCTTGAGGGGTGTGGATCAATGGAGTCAAGAAAGTTAGACGAGAAAACATTGGCAATGTCTTCCCTAAGTTTTCTTCCTTAAAGATCGATCCGTTAATCATGTTCATGCCTAGATTTGGTGCTCTAAGTCTTTATCAAAGTGGTAGCACAAGCGGCTTCATACATTTCTCCTTACACCAATGGCTTTGGCTCTTGTTTTGATCAATTTTGGAAAGGATGAGTAAAGCTCTTTAGAGATATTTTGGCATAGTTTTTCTACACAAAAAAGAGCTTAGAGGTTATGGCCATGGCTCATGTATTTATAATTTTTCCAAAATGAAGAAACTAATTTGTGGCCCTCCATCTCAAGATCAAAATGGAGGGTTATAAATCCATTCAACTTTGAAGGGACAAGCAATAAATATGGCCATCAATATTTGGAAGAATGGAGTATTAATAGGGTATGGGTAGCCTTAATCATGTTATTTATCTCCATCAATGCTTTGTGGATGACACCCATGTGATGATGTCATGGGTGATGTAATGGCCTAGATATTTTGAATTATGAATTTCCAATAATAGATATTCAATAACTTTCCATTGATTTCTCACTTAAGCTCTTAATCTAATTTGATTTGCTTAATGATTTTACTTAGTCTTTTTGCTATTCTTGGAAATTGGTCATTTGTTTAATCAAAATGGTTGAAAATGTCAATTTACTTAGTCATAATTTGACTAGAGTTGAATTAGAGGAAGGTGTCAATTGCATATAGGTTAATACTCTAATTAGGGTAGTATAGATGTGAATTAGCACATGCACATGATGTGTGCAAATGAATTAGAGGATTTTAGTGGTCTAGAACATCCTTTTGCTTGGTCACAATTTGACTCAAAGTGAATTAGGAGAAGATAATAATTTCATAAAATGCATTCCCTAATTAGAGATATATGGATGTGAATCGACACATGCACATGATGTGTGTGACCAAATTATAACATTTTGGTGATTTTGGTCCAGTTTGTGTGCTATTGTAGAAAGTCATTCAAACGTGCAATCTTAGCATGATAGTGATAAGGAATTAGATGTATACATTTTTCCATTATTTGAGAAGGTAGGGTAAGACATTTGGTTGAAACAATGACTTTTCAAAGAATAAAAAGGTCACTTAAAATGACCATAATTAGAAGAAATTTGGTTCCCAACTTTTTTTTAAATTCTACATGAGATGAAGAAAAATGTGGTTATGAAAATGCCCCAAAAAGTGTTTAGGCAACACATGATGCCCACTTGATGGAAGAATGGAAAAAAAATTAATGTTGATGAGTAAGCCAAAAATCAAAAGAAAGGAACATGTAATTAAGTAAAAGAGGTCAAAGAACATAATAATTAGAAGAAAATGGCTAGAAAATGGATAAACAAGACTAAAAAGAGCCTCCCATGAAGAACCAAGATAACAATAGGTCTATGGGGGAGATTGGATCAAAATATGGAGATGGATTTGTATTTGTTTGCCATGGTTTTGTTATCTTCCATGTTTATCATGTGAAGTTATTCTTATTATGATATGATAATATATGTTAATGTTAGGATATGCATGTCCTTGATTAACATATTGATTATTGATTTATCCCTATTTTAGATTGATGTATCACTAAATATTAAAGATTAATTTAGGAGATGAATGTCATAAACCAATATATAAATAGCCAAATATGTTGGGTAAATGAATAGATAACATGACCAAATTCGTAATCCAAGAGATGCACATCCTGAAGTAACAAAGAGATTCATACTTATTTCAAATTTTTGGCTCAAGATTGGAGGATGATATCCTAGTTAGGCAGCAGATATGTAGGATGGTGCTTTTAGAGATGTATGTTCGACATCATATTATTCTATAAGGCTAGAGCATTTGGTGTTTAATATATCAAATGAAATTATGCATCATAAGTATGAACAACTTATAATAACATTGGATTTCAAATTGCAAATGGATCAGTTCAGACATGAATATTTACAAATCAAAATAATGATATAAATACCAAAACCTAAGTTTAAAACATTTACGTTTGAACCAAAAAATAAATAAATAACTAAAATTAAATACAAAACATAACCAAATAAAGAATAAGATATGAATTATCAAGACTTAAGTGGAAACAATAATATAGAAACATAAACAAATTAAAAAAAAAATTAAATACTCAAGTAAACAACTCAAGCCCAAGTTAAGGAAAGACTCGACCATTTTTCAAAATGTATGTAGACATAACACTCAAAATAAATAAGCACATAACCCATAAACAAAACACATAAAACACAATGCAATGAAGATAAAGAGACTAAATATAAGTAATCAAAAATTATGCATATGTAGTGAATAAGGTGCTATACTAAGAGTATGAATAGGTTGCCTAAAATAGTGGAATGGAGGAATAAGGAAGGGGTGGCCGAGTTTCCCCAAAGTGCTCCATACAAGTCCAAAGGTACCTCAGGATGACATAGTTTTCCCAATAATTGAGATATAATAAATGTGATGATAAGCAGAGAAAAAATGATTAATAAAGGAAAAATAGGAATGGGCTTGCAAAATGATGAGAGTGTAAAGGCATAGGGTATAGTAACATGAAAACTAGAGTGGCCAAACTGACCCAAGATGCCTTGTGCATCCAATCATTACCTACATAGTCTGTGTGGACCTCAAACTGATGTAGTTCTCCCAAAAAGGGGAGTGTAATGAAATAACATCAATGATGAACATAATAAATGGGAAACCCACCTAGAAGATGTCATGGATTTATAACTCTCATGGATATTTTATGCTGACCTTCCCTAACTAAGAATTCTTTTGGGATTTTGTCTGGTGTTTTATAATGTTTTTGTATTTTTTAGAATAAGGAAAGCAACATAATATGTTCAAATGTATAATAAAGCATCTAATAAAGGACCTTGGTCCTTAGGTAGAGGCTCAAACAATAGTTAAACTAGCTGGAACAGTGTTCCTATGAACCAATAACATAATCTGAGGCCTAAGGGAATACCACATAATAGCAAATAGGAATGAAACAACATACAATGGGGAAATAATAAGAGTATGAGCAATTAGAAAATGGTCTCAAGGAACTATCAAATAGGTGAAACCATATGTTGACATGCCCTAAGATACTATTCTAGAAAAGATGTTACTGATGCTAATGTTGACCACTCAGAACTTCCTCTAAAATATTCATTAAAAATGTCTGCATACTTATTGGTTCATAATCAAGATCATGACTAGTAATAGGATTAGAATGACCCAAAAAAATAGGGAATGGTCCAAGGAAAATAAAATTCTTATTCTAATAGAATTAGAATGGTCTAGGTAACAATAGAATGGTTTAGGTAGCAATAGAATAATCCAGGTAGGTGAATATAAATTGTTTAGGTAACAATATAGGAATGGTTAAGGTAACAAGGTACAAATAGTCTAGCTAATGATCTGTAATGAGTGCCCCCAAATCAAGGGATTTCATAGACAATGGACTAAATTAAAAGTCAACTATGGAAATGCTTAAGGTGCAATATGTTCATGGGTTCCTCGAGATCTTGTCCATCTAGAGTAGCCAGCTAGTATGCCCTAGAACCATAATTTGTAGTGACCACAAATGGACCCAAAAAATTGGATTCAAAGTTGCCTTTCTTTTTACTCTCAGAGTTGGTGTTTTTATGATTTTATTTCAGGACCAAGTTACCAACTTCAAATCATATAAAGAGAATGTGTTTATTATAGATATGACATAGCCTATTTTGATAAGCTTTCAAATGTTCTAAGGTGGCCTAACACTTTTCATCCATAAGCTCTAACTCTTGTAATCTGAAAACTATGTATTCTTCATCATCAATAATATCAATGACATGTGTAATGAAAGCAACTCGATCTTGATGAGAATAATGGCCTTTGAATTAAAGACTAAGGAGTATGGTATAGCTCCCATAGTGGTTTGATGAGTAGTTTGATAAGCCTAAAAGGGAGGGAACAACTACAAGTGTTAATCATAGCCGATGTCATTATCAATCTTCTTAAGTATCACAATAATGGTCTTGTTAGATGCCTCAACATCACTGTTGACTTATAGGTTATATGGTGTGTAATGTTTATGTTTGATCTTAAATTGGGTACATATGACTTTAACATTCTGGTTCTTGAAGAACCACCATTATCAGAGATGATTTTGGAGAGGATGTCATAGCAGCATGTAATATAAAAATAAATTAACTTGGTTATTTGGTTATTGGTTATATAAGTGAGGGGTATGGCCTATATCCACTTAGTGAAATACTTCATTGTAGTAAGGATATGTTTGTAGCCATTAGAGAAGTAGGGTTTATTTTACCAACAAGTCAAGTCTCCAAGTTGAGAATGGCCATGGTGTGTAATCGGCTGGAGTGGTAGTGAAGGTGCATATTTTAAATTGATATGATTCTGACAAGCAATGCACTTCTTGACATAGTTGTAGGCATATATCTTCATTTTGGGACAATAATATTCTATGTGGAGGAGTTTGTTAGCCAATACCATGTCACTGGTGTGGGCCCCATAAATTCCTTCATGGACCTCTTTAAGTGATATTGTAGATTATCCTAAAGATAAAAAATAAAGTAGTGTTCTATCATAACCTCTACAATAGAGCATGTTTCCAAGTATGGTATAATGAGATGCTCAATGAGGAATAATTTTGTTTGGTTCTTTGAAAGGTTCAATAGAAGGGTTTGATCTTGGAGATGAGTATACACATATTGGTACCAAAGGGGATTGGGACCAGTAATATTACATACTCTCCTTGAATATGGTGGTACATGATTTGGCTATAAAATATTATCGATGAGGAACTAATACTCTCTAGCATTTTTGGAAACTTTTATCATGGACCCAATGGTAACTATGGCATCTGTCACTCAGTTATTGGCCTGTGGTATTTATTCAAATTGAAGAAGCTAAAAGTGTTATTTAAGATTATCTACTATATGCTTGTAAGGTACATGTTTCTCATCTCTTGTTTGGTAATATTTTATGACATGATTGATGATTATTTGAGAACTCAATATACCATCAATTGCTTAATATCTAACTGTATTTCTAGATGAAGTCCTACAAAAAGGGATTCATACTCAACCATGTTAATATAATGGAAGTTAATGTGAAACACCTTGGGATTAAGGTCCCCTTGTGGTTTGAGCAATAAAATATTGGCTCCAGATCCATGAGAGATGAATGAACCATCAAATTATAGTGTTCACTATTTAGATTCAATAGTTACCTCGTCTAAGATCATGATTGATTCATCTAGAAAATCAAATGAAAGAGGCTTGGTATTGATCAAAGGAGCTTCAAAAAGTTGATATGTTAAGAATTACCCCTTGATGGCCTTTTAATTTTAATATTCCATATCTAATTCACTCAAAAACATAACCCATCTGGTCATGCATCCTGTGAGAGTGGCTTTTGACAATAGGTACTTAAGTGGATCAACATTGGCCATCACAATGGTTTTGTTATTCAATGTATAGTGTCATAGCTTTTGGGAAGCAAACACCATTATGAGACAAGCCTTTTTCATAGGTGTATATTTATGCTCATAAGTTACTAATGTCTGGTTAAGATAGTATACTACATGCTCTTTGCCCTGTTAATCATGCTGGGCCAAAATTTCCCCTAATGCATGTTTTGTTGCTAAAATATATAAAAGTAATGGTTTGCCTGATGTAGGTAGAATCAATAATGGTAGATTATCCAAGTAGGTATTTAATTCAATAAATGTGTATTGATAATTTATATCTAATTGAAATGTCACACCTTGCTTCAAAAGGTGTGTAAATGAATGACGCTTATTACCCAACTATGATATGAAATGGTGTATAGACTAAATGTTGCCCTATGAACTAAAGAGATATTTTAAATTGGATGGAGGAGCCATTTCAATAATAGCCTTGACCTTATTTGGATCTACCATAATACCTCTTTGTGATACAATGAACCTTAGTAATTTTCCTAAAGTCATGCCAAAGATGCACTTCTTAGGATTGAGATACACCTTGTACTTACAAAGCCTCTCAAAGATTTTGTATAGAATATTAGGGTGGCTTGAACATGTTCTTGATTTAGCTAAGATATCATCAATTTAATCTCTAATGATGTCATGCATCATGTCATGAAATATGATATCCATGACATGTTGGTAGGTTGCACCTATATTTTTCAAGCCAAAGGATATGACTTGATAATAAAATGTTCCCCATGGAGTGGTGAACCTAGTTTTGTGTTAGTCCTCTAGTGTAATCTTAATTTGGTTATACCCTGAAAATCCATCCATGAGGGACAAAATTTCATAGCTTACCAGTGAATCGACTATCATGTCGATGTTAGGTAGTATGAAATCATCTTTAGGGCATACCTTGTTAATGTCTCTAAAATTGGTACATAGGTGAATGCCCTATGGCTTTTTGTTAATTGGGATAATGTTAGAGACCCACTCAAAATAGTTAAGTGGTCTAATGAACCCTGATTCCAATAAATTTTCTAACTCCTTTTTGACCAGGATGGCTATGCACAAATACATTTTCTCCAATTTTTATTTGACTAGTTTGGCACTATATGGACAACTAAGTGATGTACCACTAATGAAGGGTCAAGACCAAGCATGCCTGAGTAGGACCATGAAAATAAATCTATGAAGTCTTTCAAAATGGTACTAATGAATTCACATTCCTCATTATTAAGGGGTGTGCCTAGATAAACCATCTTAGGATCATCATATGTACCAATGTTAACCTTCTTAGTATCTTTAATGAGTAATGTTAAGCCATCCTCAATAATAGTAGGCAAGGAAGAGAATGGATCCTCTTTAACTCCCTATTGATCATAATCTTCACCCATGTAGGAGGAATCTGAATCACTTATGCTAGGCAATGGCCAGTTGGCAAATACCTTAGGAAAATCTTGACCAAGGTGCTAAAAAACATGATAATCTTCATAACTGATGTTAGAACTAATGGTAATGCTTGGACTAAGTGGACACTACACTTCTTGAGGAGAGAGGTGAACTTCCCCATCCAAGAACACCTAAAACAAGTTTTCACTCATGGACTTGTCTTTATCTTTACTCTTTCCCTGACCCAAGGATGCCTCAAAGAGGTTTTCACCCAAAAATCTTGATGTTTTACTTTTATCATGACTGAGGAAGTTTACCTACTCTCCAAAATAAATAATAAGGTCCAAATGGAAATTGAATCCTTGTTTGTGATCACTAGTCAACAATCCATCTTGAAGACCCATGAACTTGACAATAGATTCTTCATTTTCAAAGTCATCCAATGGTATAATAAAATCTTGTTAGTCCCAATAGACTAGGCCAGGATGATGAAGGGTAAGTGGATAATGGGTTGTAATGGTCATGATGGCATTAGAATCAAATAAATCAGTATCTAATAGCTCATTATAAGCACTAGAATATGTCACTAATAGGAGTTTCATTGTTGGTTAATGAAGCATAATCACTCTCAAAATTAATGGGGTCACCACCAAGTGGTGTAAATCCGATAATTCAATTCCCTGTAGGTTTAAAAACTAAAATAGGTTCAAGAATTACTTGTGCATTGGATCCCACTCCTTTTCTTATATAGTCCAGGGTATCCATGATTATATTTGGTATAGGGTACTTGCACTTTAGAAGAAATTATCAAAATTGTCACCATAAAACCAACCTCCCTCAACGTTGGTGACCCGATCTTGATTGGGTGACATATTAGGTACAAATATGAGTGGCTCTTATAGAGTGGATTTAAATTTCTTTTGCCAAATCATGTTGGGCCTATTAAGAATTTTAGAAGGTTTAGGATAGTCAAAAGACTTAGGGCACTTAAGCAATTTGTTGATGTGGAATGTATCATGAATGTTATATGTGGCAATACCATAATCCTGAATAGTGAAATGGGTGGACATGGTAGTAGGAAATGGATAAGTAACAATGGAATCAAGGTCACTAGGGTTGATATAATTAGACTTGGGAGGTTTTAAAACCATCCCTTTACCTTTTTTGCCTACCAATTTAATGCTAGGATAATAGGTATAGTTGTAATATTTAGTTTCTAGATGTTTGCAATATTGGTATGGTTGTAAGTCATCGTAAACAATGACCTCTAGACTAGAATGGCGAAACTTGATGCATTGATGTAGGGTGAAAGGGACTGCTCATACTTCATATATCCAAGGATGAACAAGAAACATATTATAATATAATTATATATTAATGACATGGCACAGGGTATCATGAATAACAGGCCCAACAATGATTGGGAAATAAATGGTTCTTATAGATTCTCTTTCTATGTTGTCATAAGCCTTGATGGTGATGGTATTTGGTAATATGTCTACCATTATATACCGCAATATTTGGACCAGTTTCAACAATGCAATGTCCAATCTAGATCCATTGCCTATAAGAACCTATTTGATTTTAAGATGGGAAATAATGGCTTTAATGTACAAGGGATTATTATGCAGGGGACCAAAGGATGACATATCTCACCAGTCAAAGGTAAGTTGTTGTCCTAGAGATAAATGTGCAAAAAGCACTTGGAAATGCTCAGGATTAATGTCATCATGCATAATGGATTGTTGAAGGAAATCATTCAATATGGTCCTATGAACTTCAAATGTATGCAAGAGATCTAAAATAGATATCTATGCAAATATTTTGATTAATTTTTCACTGATACTATATGGCTTCTCAATAATGGGATGAGTAGGTTTGGTTTTATTCAATACAATGTTTGGTTTAGGATTGCTCTTTATCAGTGTAGTGTTTGGCTTAGAATTAGTGTTGGAAGAAGGCAAAGGACCATGAAGGATAATTTTCAGTCGTCTAGTTGTGATTGTGCAATTTTGAGTCGAGAGGGAGTTAATATAAATAGAGGAATGAAGAGGTCTAGGAATGGTAACTCATGGAAACTAAGGTGCAAGCAAAGTGATGGAATCTAGTGCAAAATTACTTGAAATAGAGGATGGTGATCTTAAAATAGAGGGACCAATGTTTTGATCAATGTTGGATGATACATAGAGCTTGATCTTAATGGTAACGACATGATTACTAGTAATACACCCTATGGTGTTATTGTAATCATATGGCATAGCATGATACTCAATTTGATTAGTTTGAGTGTCATGATCTTGATTACAGTTATTATTCAGATTTAAATTCTAATTGTAACCCCAATTCTATTTTTGATTATGTTTTTGGACTTGGTTTTGATTCCTCCTATGTTATTGGTCATTATGCTTGGGAAATGGATATTTTTAGATACCCATATTATGATTGGTGTTAAGAGGTCTATAGTCTATCTCAATCTTTCCATTCTCTAAAAAAATTTCAATAATGTGCCTTAATTGCATGCACTTGTAAACTACATAGCCAACAACATAATAGAAATCACAAAATTCATCTTCACAATATGTAGTCATATAAAATGTGAAAATTGGTAACTTGAATGTGGCTAATGACACCCAACCCATTAAGTTCCTCCTGCTTATTCCCATGACCCTCCTAGGCATCTTTCATTAATTCCCAATCATTCATAGCCTCCCATACTTGATCCCAACTGAGCCAAACCCCTCTTTACATGATAGATCTATCCCCCCAAGTCCCATCTACTCAAGACAATAGCACCACACTAGGACTATAGCATGGGTGCCACTCCTATCCACTTTTGGCACTGTTGTCTAAGTCCATTTCTAGCCCTAATGGTTATTTCTTTTTGATTCTCCATCCTTCTCCTTGTTAACCTAATGTGAGCACATTTAACCCATGACCAACATATCCCTATAACATCCCATTCAAAGATCATTCAGAAAGGGTTGGAAAATATCACTAAGCAAGCAAGACTACTCAAGCAATCTTTCCTATTTTCTACATACAACCAACCAACACACATACAAGCTCATCCAAATACTTACACCAGTCCCTAGCCACCTCAAGCACATCTAGTTTAGTATTTTTCATCTTCATATACATAATTGCACAAAGCACATCAAGTGGGAGAACTACATATGGATTAATCCCTCTTCAGAGTATTGGTATTTAGGCAACATTCCCACACATGAGGTGTGAAGCACGTCTAGTGCATCTTACACACACTAATCCCCCCTCTCTTACTCAAAATTGGTCAAAGTCCAATGGAAGATAGGGTTTAAAGAAAGAATCTAATCTATAGGGAGCTATATAGACTTACAATTGCCAAAACTTCATAGATAGGGTCACACAGACATAACAAACAAAACCTAAAAAGCTTAGATCCTCAAGATAATAGTGGTAGAGGTGGACTATAGCACTGATGCGACACTATCCAATTATGGTGCTCCTATCCAATCACAAAACAAAGTTTACATCTAAGTTTGTGATAGTGTCTCAGTCATGCATAATGAATTCCAACCTCTATCTCAGTCAGATCAATCAGTTTCCAACTAATTTTTGTTTTCTTCTCCTTATTATTATTTTTAGAACAGTTCAAATTACAACTAATTTACATATATCATTAGGTTAATTATTATCTATTTATTTACTAATTTTACTACTTAGACCCTTTAACTAAATTAGGCATAATACCCCAATATTCTCAAATAGGTTAAATCATTTGGTGAACCCAAATTACTTCGTTTGCACATAAAAACCCTAAGGTAAATTTTTTATTGATTTTTCTTATATTTTTTTATTTTTTTACCTACATAATAAAATCATAAATTAGCATTAAATTTTAAAATTATGCAGTAATTTTAAAAATAATTTTCTTTTAAACCCTAGTTGCCCATATTGGGTCCCAGTATTTTTCCAATAATTTTCCAATCATGTTTTGAATTTTTAATAGCATATTTAAATCAAAAAATTCATTTCAATTTTAAATTTTCATGTAATTTATCAAAATATTTATTTTTCAGAACCCTAGTTTCATCTACTAGGTCATATTAAATCACTAATTTTCCAATAAATTTTTGATTTTTTACTTGCGTATCTAACTCAAAAATTCACTTTCAATTTCAAATTTTTTTAGTAATTTATCAAAATATTTATGTTTCAAAATCCTAGTTGCATGTACTAGTTCTTATTTACTTATTGAGGTATCACCTTACATGTTTGTGAGTTTCCTATCCTTTTTCTAAAATTTCCTATTAGCTATTTTTAGGACTTTACATTCCTATATTTGGTACTTTCATTTTTTAGCACTTTGTCTATTACAAATTATTGAAAAAAAATCAATCAAATCTAAAGTTGTTTTCCTACTTTAACAATGGCCTAATATATCGATTTTGATGAAACTTATAAAAGGGAACTTCAAGACCTCTTAACTAAAGACCCTAACATGCAAGATGACATGCTTAAAATACTACAAGAATAACAATAAAGAGTGAACAATGGTCAATCTTCCCAAACCATAGAGCAACCAATTACAAATGACACTACAGGGGCAACTATACCTCAACAACCCCCTATAGCAGCCCAACTTTCTTCTTTACCACTAGTTACAACTAGTACATCTTTATCTCCTGATGTGGTAGCCCTTGTGTAAGAGATAAAATCTCTTGAATCTAAGGTGCTACATCTTGACCAAAGTGCCTCTAGACCTACACAGGCTTTAATTTCTTTTGCTCTACTACATACACCATTGGCACATCATATTGCTTCTACACCCTTGCCACAAGGTTTTGTTCAACCTAAGCTTACTTTATATGATGGCAAGGGTGATCCAAAGATATATTTGAGAGCCTTTCATGTAACATGCTTGGATTATGTACCAAATGATTGGCTACTTACCAAGCTATTTCCATGAAGCCTAAAGGATTATGCTTTACAGTGGTTCTATAGTCTACTAAATTACTCGATCAATGCATTCGATTCTTTAGCTAACATGTTCCTAGCTCATTTTAGCATTAACATTGGAGATAAGGTTTCATATGCTTAAGTTGCATAATATAAATAAAGGTCAAATGAGCATCTCACATATTATGTTCTCTGATATAAGACTATTTTGGCTAAGATGACTAGTCCCATGGCTGATCAAGAGCTAAAAGACCTCTTCAAACAGAGTCTTCTACCAACTTTACATGAATCAATCATCTTCAAAATATTATATTCCTTCATTGAATTTTGTCACACACTAAAAGAATGAGAAGTCAAACTAATTTCAATGAGCAAACTCAAGTACACAAGTATCTCAGACACAACAAACAAGAGTAACAACAAAGTCCCATACAAAGTCAAGGTTAATGATAACAAGAGTCAGAATCAACCAATACTTAATGCAAATTTTGAGCCCCCTTAGTGAGTGGTTTTATCATCACCTTTTCGGTGAACCTTAAAAAATCTACCAGTTTCTCCAGCTAGAGTTTTATAGCAGCTATTGGAATGTAACATTGTATATATCCCTCCTATTTAGGAAGTTGACTTAATAAAGCCTCTTCCATATGGATATGATCAATGTGCATTTTGTGAGTTTAACAACGTACCAGGCCATACAAAAAATAGATGCATCAATTTGAGACACAAGATATAGGATTTGATAGATGGAAATCATATTAATCTTGGCACTTCAGTTGGGCTTCCTTAGGCAAAGCAAACACATGATAAAGCTTTGAATTTTTTTAGATCACTTTTCATAGCATTTCATAGGAGATAGGGGACACTTCAAGGGTTCACCATGAATATCCACCACCAGATACATATAGGGCACCTTTAGTTAAGACACATCCTTTAAGCAACATGATTGGTGTATACAATTTCAGAGTTCTAGCTAGACCTTCCACCTCCTTCTCAGAGTAGGAGATCATCGAGGATGATTCAAATTATCATGTACTATTTATCAGAGCTTACATTCATAATCATCCTATTCATAGTGTTCTCATAAATAATAGATCTAGTGTGAACTTGTGAACTATGACATTATTACAACATTTGGGATATTCAGAGCAGGATATTACCTTGATGAACATAGTTATCAATGAATTCAATGGGCACATATAGAGTTCATTGGGTGAGATTATACTTCCTCTATAGGTTGGCCCAATACATGTGACCACACCATTCATCACAGTTCCTAGTGTAGGAGTTTTTGATATGTTACTTGGTTGACCATGGATCTAGAAACTTCAAGAAGTACCTTCTATAGTTCATAAATGCATGAAATTCATTCATGATAATCAAGTGGTTATAGTTGGTGTAATTATATATGAGTTACCACTCCCCACTTCAAAACCATCTTCTACTTTGCAGTCACCAATTTTAATTTTGCCACTAGTTCCAGTTTTGCCACAAATTTTAGTTTTGTAACTAGTTATAGTTCGTCCTTTAGTTCTGATTCAAACACAGTTGAAGCATCCATCACTAGCATAGAGAGTTCACAAACCTCCATAGCTTTAGGATTCTAGACATCTTCTAGCCATAATTTTCACACCCAGGGTAGTATTATTGAGATCTCATGCATATACTCATATAGCACATGTTACTAGAAGGGTCCCTAAGAGCCCTATAGTTGCATCTACTTCTCAGAGTTACAGGGGGACCCCACACTCAGTTTTTACTTTAGAGATTTTAGATCATATACAACTTTTAGATCCATAGTCTCAGCATTTCCATCATGTTTCACGATCATGCATGATTCCTCTCCTTGATACAGGACAACATGATAGGGAGCCTCCCATGAGACTCATCAATTAGTATCATCCTTTCCCAACTTACCTGTACATAGTTTCTTATGCTTGATTATGCATAGCTTATATTAAAAATACCAAAAGCATTCAAATAGTTCAAAAATATCAAAAACATTCAAATATTTCAAAATACAAAAACATGCAAAAAACTCAAAACACTAAAAATAATTCAATTATATGAATTATTCATGCTTTACATTTCGACTACAATGCTAGACTTACATTTGCTACTCTATGTTATAGTTTGTCAATTTATCTACATTACCATGCTTCATTTGGTCTCTTTTAAGTGTGTATAGTGACATACAACTCTTTGATTGATTCACTCTACCAATTGAGGGGGAATCCTACTTCTACATCAAGAAACACATCAATATACATACCCACTCAGGGCATCTTATACATGACTACACCATCCAGGTTATGTCATTCTATTTTATTAATTTAAGAAATTAGATGTTTTATTACTAAGTAATAAAGGTCTAGAATAGGGAGAAAATTATGGTTTTATGTATTGAAATACATATTTTTGCCAATTTTATCAACTTAATTCATATAGGAAAGAGAAGACAAAGATAGATTGACTTAGCTTATTTTGGGCTAAAATGGGTGATGCAGAGTCTAGAAATTGTTATGCAAAGATGGAAGTCTATCACAAATAAGACCCAAAACTTTGTTTCTAGATTGGATAGGACAACCAAACTTAGGATAGCCTATTACTTGGCACTGTAGTCCACTTTCTAGCACTATTTTCCTAGTGGTCTGGCTTTTTTTGGGTTCTATTTGGTAGCCCTATGACACTCTATCAGTGAAATATTGAATTGCAAGACCATGTAGAGCTCATTGTGTGTCAGCTTCTATCTTCAGTGCCTATATTAACCTGCATACATAGAAACAACAAAGTAAATCAAATCATAAGGGGGTGAAAATTGGGTTGTGGGAAGAATGATTGCATAATCAAGAACCCCTATTGTTCTAACTGTTGCCTACATTAACCCTCATGCTAAGGGTCTTAGATCTGATGTAGTTCTCCCTTAGGGAATGTGCATAATCAACACCCACAACTAATGCAAGAATGAATCTCACCTAGGCCCTTTCTTGATCAAGCATGGAAATCTATGTGTGATGCAGAGAAGCTGAGCTATACTATTGATTGATTTTATTATCTCTAATGTGCCAAAATAGTAAGTGCTAGATATAAAATGCCTTGTGTAGTCCTTTATATAGGAGACTCGTTATTTCAAATTTGGGAACTTTTATAGCATTTAGCTAACATTGGAAAACTCAAACACGAAGTAAAGAAAAGGGGTAAGACTCATCCTACAGATGAAGCTGACTGTTGGGGCTAAAATTAGACTTAGACAACAACATCAAAAATTAGACACCCTAGGTTTTCAACGTTATAGTCCTATTTGGGCATTATTGTCTAGGGGATGTGGGACCTAAGGGGATGGTTTTGGACCTCAAATATGTTACTAGGCCTGAAAGGGTTAAGTCCAAAATGCTACAGATGTTTAGGAATAAGCAAAAAGATGTATAGGGAATGTAGTAAGACCAAGACAAGTCAGATAAAAGGACGTGACTAAATGTGAATAAAAACTCATATTCTCTAGTCAAAGTCTCCTCTAAAATGAATATGAAAAGACATAATATGTGTGTTTTCTTGACCAATTTAGGGTATATACACATTCCTACACCACACACTCTAGTTATCATGTTGATGTACATTATTCACTAGCTTACATAGATTACTCTATCGACACTCACTAGCATATAACACTTGTACATTTCTTAGTATATACCCAGTCTTGTACTAACATGTCTTGCATACATTCAATTCTTGCTTTAATTAGGTAGATGCATTTGTACTTCTAGTCTTTTACATGTTTTCCTTTCTTGCTTAACATAGCTTGATATGATTGAATTTCTCAATTTTTGTTTGTTTCCTATATGTGACTTAGGACATTTGCTAATGTCCTTTGCTTCTATTCATGTGTGTGCTTTAGTACATTTTCCAATGTCCTTTGCTTGTAATCTTATATGTGATTGTGGCTTCCATGCCAACTTTGCTTGTTTTAATTGTATGTGTATGTGGCATTTGTACATGCTTTGTATGCTTTCCTTCCAGTATGTGTGACATGTGTCCATGTTCCTTGTTTGTGTGGCCCCTTGGCCACCCTTATATGCTTATTGCCTTGTGTGCTTGTTGCTTGTTTTCTTCTCATTATTTGCAATGCCATGAACCACATCATTCATTTATCTTGTTTTCTTGGATGCCATGATGGACATCATGCACCATCCCTCCAACTAAAAACTAACAACTAACTAGACTTTCATTTCTAGTTCAGTACATTGCACATGTTATTAAATTGTTATATCCATCTAGACATACCCCTGTTGATCTAACAATATCTCAATATAAATCATGTTATATCTTAAGATATCTTATTGATTATCATTGCTATATCATGTATCTTTACATCATAACACACTTGTAAGGCTCTTTCTTATGAGGGCAGCCATTGTAGGGTCTTCATTCTTAGCCTTAGAAGAGGGGGAAACAAATATGGGTTTTATCTCTGAGATCAAAGCTCTTAATGATCAAAACAATAGTTTTTAGAACACCCAAAACAACAACCAAACATCAAACCAGTCAGAACAGACCAGGTAGATAGTGAAAATACCAAAATAGTCATCAGATTTGGCCCTAGACAACAGCTCCCAACTTGGACTATAGTATCGGTGTCACTAGTGACCACTTTTGATGCTCCTATCCAAATAGAAAAAAACTAGACTTTCTAGAAGTATACAAAAAAGTAGGTTCAACTATAGTTTTGCATAACTAGAATAGTTCAAAATCAACAATTTTTAGTACACTTTCACTTAGAGAATCTAGATATAAGGGAATCATGCATGGCATGATGGCTCTTACTTTCAATTTTAGATACAATAGTTGATATGCCTTCCATATTAGAATCCATGTTTCAGACATTAGTGATTGGGGGCAATGTGTGTGACACATTTATTTCTTTTCTTTCCAAGTTCAACATTACCCAGGCATTCTCAGTAGTTGCATACCTTGTTCCATCTATAGGTGGTTGGCATCATTTTGGAATGACTTTAATACAAGCCTAGCTTCCACATTTCTTGAGTTCCTGAGTGGATTTCATACACGCTCAGTGTACCAATTTTGAAGTGGCTTTCATATAAGCTTAATCTCCATCTTTCAGAATGGCCAAGAGTGGCCTAGTTTCCAGCATATATTTGACTATCCATGCCAACATTGTTAGATCATAGTACATTAATGGATTTCAAAAGCCATCTCATATAACACATATTTCATATTGGTATTTGTTCATAGCTTCACTTCATAGGGTAATGATGGAGCCAAAGGACTAGCTAGCCTTTGTATTCTTGAGCCACCTATTTAGACGGATTAGACACATAGTCCAAACATCGATTAGCACATGCATGATCACCTAAATTCACTTAGTGGGAAACACTAGAGCTAAAGGGCCAGCCTTTGCATTCTTGATTGACTCTTGGGAATTGAGCACTCAGCTCTGTTCATGATATTACTCTTGGTACAACATCATCTAACATTACTTAACATTATTCAACATCACTCAGCATCACAACAGGTTTTGTATTGGTTCACATACCCAATGAGGTGTATTTCTTTCTTTCTTTTCCTCTCTATTTTACTTAGCTTTGTACATTCTTATTTTATATATAGCATATCTAGTAATAATTGATCTACTTTCTATTTTTTCTTTCAGATTTGCACTTTGCAATATGCTCTCTCTACACACACCCAACATCACACAACTTCATGAGCTTCACCCTTACAAGTAAGTTTAGGTATGCTTTTTATTTTTCTTTTATCCATGTATTTCACTTTTCTGCATCACTAGAATAAAGGGGGGGAAATGTAGTCATATAAAATGTGAAAATTGGTAACTTGAACGTGGATAATGACACCCAACCAATTAGGCTCCTTCTGCTTGTTCCCATGACCCTCCTAGGCATTCTTTCATTGATTTTGTCATATGTAGCCTCCCAGACTTGATCCCAGCTAAGCCAGACCCCTCTTTACACAATATATCTATTCCCCCAAGTCCCATCTACTCAGGACAATAGTGCCACACTAGGACTATAGCACCGGTGCCATTCTTATTCGCTTTCAGTGCTATTGTCCAAGTTTATTTTTGGCCCCAACGGTCATTTCCTTTCAGTTTCCCATCCTTCTCCTTGTTGGCCTAACATGAGTGCATTCAAACCATGACCAATATATCCCTATAAAATCCCATTCAAAGAACATTTGGAAAGGGTTGGAAAATATCACTAAGCAATCAAGACTAGTCAAGTAATCTTTCCTATTTTTTGCATACAGCTAGTCAACACAATTATAAGCTCATCCAAATCCTTACACCAGTCCCTATCCACATCAAGAACATCCAATTTAGAATTATGCATCTTTATATACATAATTGCACAAAGCACATCAAGTGGGAAAACTACATATAGTTTTATCCCTCTTCAGAGTATTGATATGTAGGCACTGTGTCCACACACAGGGTGTGAAGCATGTCTAGTGCATCTTACACACACTAACCCCCCCCACTCTTTCTAAAAATTGGTCAAAGCATAATGGAAGATAGGGTTTGAATAAATAATCTACTCTATAGGGAGATATATAGACTTCCAACTACTGAAACTTCGTAGATAGGGTCACATAGACATAGCGAACAAAACTTAAAAAACTCAAATCCTCAAGATAACATTGGCAGATGTGGACTATAGCATTGATGCCACTACTATCTAGATCCATTACTCCTATCCAGTCTTAAAAAAAAGTTTAGATCTTATTTTGTGATAGTGTCTTAGTCCTACACAGTGAATTCTAACCTATGTCTCAATCAGATCAATCAGTTTCTAACTAAGTTTTGTTTTCTTCTCCTTATTACTATTTTTTGAAAAGTTTGAATTATAACTAATTTACACAAATTAGTAGCTTAATTATTATCTATTTATTTACTGATTTTACTACTTATACCCTTTAACTAAATTAGGAATAATACCCCAATATTCTGTTAGGTTGTGGAGCTAAAAGCTCATTGATGCAAACAGGGGAGGAGGTTGCTGAGTGTCACAGTCACCAGCGTCGGTCAGGCCAACTGACATCTGTCAGGGGTAGACAGGAAGGCAATCGACATCGGCAGGAGTCGGCCGACGTCGGTCACCTCTAGACTAACAGGGACCGATGTCGGTCACCTGTGCGGTTTGAAACTGTGAGTTTCATGGATAGTTTGTTAAGGAACCGATTGTTTGCATGATAAAGGCTAATTTTAGTCTTGGAGCTATGGATCTAATTATTGTAATTATATGTCTAATTATTGTTTGCATGAGATCTATATAATAGACTCATGGGCTGTATTGTAATTTGTCCTAGTTTGAGTTGAGCTTGGTTAGCTCCTTCTGAGAGTGAAGAGAGCAAGGGTAGCTCCTCCTAGTTCCACAGGGGTGCCGAGTGTGTATGATCAGGGAGATCTACTGGTTGTTGCAAGATCAGGTAGAAGATCCACCGGGGTACTAGTTTGGAGAATCATAAGGACTTGGTGAGGCAAGGACAAGGGTTCTTTAGGGTGTAGAGAGATCTACATGGTAAGTAAGATCATTGATTTGCAGGTGTGTGTGTGTGCGAGGTTAAAGGAGATTTGCGGGGTAGCAAGATCAAAGGTGACAGCAACACAATAGGTAGCAAGATCAAGGGAGATCTACTTGAAGTATGATTGTGTACTTGGAGTGCGGTGTGTACTCAGATTTGGAGTGTGTGGAGCACTTGTGTACTGGCAGTAGTGATACTGACTGGTGATACTAGCAGTAGTGATACTGACTGGTTGGAGGTGAACACCAACTCTGTGTTTGAGTTGTGTGTTGGGACCATAAGAGAGAGAGTGAGCTCTTGAAGAGATTTATTGTTTATGCCCTAGAGGTGTGGGAGCCCTAGAGGTGTGTAAGGAAGAAGACTATGGCATCTTCTTTGTTGTATTTCCTTCTGGAAGAGTATTAATACAATTGGGTATTGTCTCTCATATTCTATGTTATTTCTGAATTCTAGTTACTTGTTACTTCTAGTTAAATTTTGCATATTAAGTTGCTTGTACATGGTAATCAATTGTACTTCCTAGATCCTAACAGTGGAGTCAGAGCATGTTTGTTGTTCTAGATTCCTGACATATTCTCAAAATTGTTAAATCACGATACCAGTCAAGTTTAGGTTGATCCTCAGGAAAGGGTTTTGACACAAGCTAAATAATCATGTTAACAACAACTAATTTCTTGAACACCAACTCAATGGGCTCCCCTAGGCTACTAAATGGATTTCATCTAGGAAATCCTCTGCATGGTAGAGCTCTTTGTAGTGTGAGCAATGGATTCAATTACATATTTTTCACAGGTGGTGTTTACACTATTTGCACATGTTATGATTTGATAATACCATTACCCACCATGTTCTTATTTTTTTTAAAGGTATTAATATTCTTAATGATATTGGTATAAATAGGTGCTTGATCTTGATATGATGTTTGAGCTTGAGAATAGATTTTGACCAAGCCTTTATCAATAAGGGCCTTCTCAATCTATACACCCGTATCGATGATTTGTTTAAATGTGTTGGCATAAGCGAGTCTTGGATTATGAGCGACCTCAGGGTATAAGTTCAATGTGAAGATATCATCTAGTTGTCTATCTAGAAGATTGTGTTAGAATTGACTAGATAGTGTTCTCCATCATTATAGATAGGTTGTGAAGCTTTCTCCATCCCTCTATTTGGATTTACATAAGTCAACCACTATCAACTCATGCTCGATGTTGTAAGAAAAGTGGTTGACATTTTTATTTGATAAATCATTGAAATTCATAACTGATCCTTTAGGTAATTTGATAATCCACTATAAGGCTTGTCCACTCAAGCTACATGGAAACAAACATGATAAATACACACTATTATAGGCTACCTCTTGGTATGCAACAAAGAAGGATTTTATATATGCTCTTTGGGATCACCCTTCCCTTTATATTTATCAAATTTGGGTACCTTAAAATGAGGTAAGAAGGGTAATTAAAGGATGCTCATGTAAAATAGATAAAGGCATATGTCCTCAAACTTGTACTTTTTGGTCTAGTTACCTGTTTGAAGCCTTGAGACTACCTCCTTCATTATGTTCCACTCTTGGATATTTGGAGCAGTTTATTGTGGAAGGAGATAGTTTTGTTGATTGTTCATAGAATAATAGGTTTGGTTGGTGTTTGCATGGGTAGGAATATATCCTCCCTACATGGTCTTGTTGGGAATGTGTACCCTATGTCCTAAGTTATGTGTTTGGTTTAGTGTTTGTTATTGATTTTAAGACACATAGGAATATGTATGACACTATTGCTTCAAAAGGTTTTATTACTGATCCCTAGGTATTTGATGCTGATTTTGAGGAATCCATTATTATAAGCTAAGGGAATCTACATATTTTGAGGAACTTGGTGCTAATTTAGAAGAAAATGTTATTGTTGGTAAGTAAGTGAAACTTGTCGTTATTATAAATTTGGAAAAGTTGGTCTTACATTCTGTAGATTATCCACCACTTTTTGGGGTGGTGGATTATTAATGGCTTATTATTGGGAGTGATCTAACACTTGTTGAGAAATATTAGGTACACATTATGCATTAAAAATGGGTTCCTGATGGTTGAAGAATGTGTGTTACGTATCAAGTGAAACTTGGTACGAAGCATTCATTGGTAGAGCTTGTTCGAAAGGAGTTAAAGGATATACCTCATGGGTAGGGTTAACTTGGTCTTATTTTAGTTATCTAGGTAATTAATTTTTCTCTATTGACATGGTTTTGTTAAATGAGTTCATAGCTAAAGAAGTGGTTAAGTTAGTGACAAGCTAATCTACATAGTGTTGACTAATTTTTTGTGCTATAGATGTAATAATATGACTCATTTGGCAAGAGTTCACCAATGGACCCTTCCCTTTGCTAGAAGAATCAAAGATTGGTTTGGGCATTTGAGTTCAAGGTTATTTTTATTCAATAACTAGTTTGTATTATTGTTCTTTTATTCGAATGAGGGTATGCAATTGTTCTTTTGGAAAATCTGAAGGGAATATAGCTCCTGATTCTATCAATCTTAAGAGAGCCTCATCTTGGTCTTTAAGTGGTTGATTATCAATGTATTGACCTTGGTTTGATCCTAAAATGAGAGGGATTTCTTTGTATATGATTGAATGTTCTTATCCATCATAAAAAAATCCTCCTCATAATTAGGGACATAAAAGACCCCACTACGAGTGCACCTCTACATGGTTGGAATAGTACCCAGTCCTTTGACTAATGTTTCAAATGTAGCTTTGGTTAAATTTAGATTTTGAAAACACTATCAAATAGTCCTTTGAAACTTTAGAATCGGCTTAGACAATGTATCAACACAAAATGAGAAGAAGTGAAGTCTTTGGAATGTTTGACCTTGGTAGGTCAAAATCGGTAAACTAGAATAAGGTAGAATAATCTTAAAACTTAAAGTGTAGGCTAACACAAGAGAACCTAAGTCCAAAATGTGTTAGTACCATATAATAGGACAATGAGACTGTGGTTGGTTTTGATCATCAAATTAGAAGAAGGTTGAATGGTCTAGGAATTTAGAGCGTATGGTGAATGTAATAAAATCTAAGTTCAAACTTTAGAAAAAATGGGCAGCGTAACTGCACACAATAGAAAAAAAAGTTAAATGGTTCAGGAACTTAAGGTGTAGGTTAACATAACAAAACCTAAGTTTGAAATGGAAAATAAAATGGGTAGCATAATGTTACTAAGTGAAACAAAGGCTATTATTTTAAATGATAGACATAACGTTGTGAGAAATGGCTAAGTGTCAAATGGTAATGTGAATAGTATAACACCTCAATGTGTAAATAGATGACAATGTGTAAAATATGGGAACAAGACTCACACTTAGGTAAGGCTCTAAAATCAAATAAAAATCCAATCCAAGTGACACGACCCAAACATAGAGAGTAAAACACTCAAGCCCAAGTGATAGGTAAGACTCAAGTGCAAACTAATTATCTGTAGATCAAATACTTGAAAATGGACTTTGAATTTGGTTTGAGAGGCTTTAGGACCTGATTTATTTGTGAGACATGTTTATTTTAGACTCAAAATGAAATTAAAGAATAAGAAACACCCAAATGCATGCTCCTACACTAAACTAACATAAGGTGTGCATAATATTTGTTAGAGTATATTTCTCATGCTTGCTAGCTTTTAGCTAGGATTTGTGTCCTTTTGCTAGTTTTGTCCTATGTGTGGATTTATCCCACATTGACTAGTTAGGTTTGATTCATGTTTTTCCTTGCCTACTTAAGTAAAGGTTCTCCATTGTATTTTACATGCTTTTTCACATGTTTTTTGTGAATAATAAATTGGTTTTGTTCATAGTTGGTTTATTCCTTGTGTGTATGTTGAAGCACTCATGGTTGTGGTAATGGTGTGTTGGAGAGATCTTGGTTGAATAGTGTTGTGAAATCTTTTATGGTATTAAATCCACCCTCCAATAGTCATTACCCAACTAGTATGCAACCATTACTCAGCATGCCTAAGTTATCCCTAATACAACATTATAGCTCTAGCACCTTATTCTGTATAGAGCTAGTCTTAAAGATCTGATTATTTTTTAACATCTCCAAGCTTTTGCATTTGATATTGCATCAACACTGATTTACTTCATTGGAGTTGGATTTGTTGTTAAATCTTGTTTTCATATTAAACTACTCCTATTGTGTTGGTTTTCTATATTGTTTCTCAAAACCTTATTTTGGTTTTGAGTGAGCTACACAGGCTGTAGCATCTATATGGCCTTTTTTTTAGTTTTATTTTTGTAGATATAGAAATGGGAAGCATAGTAGAGAGTATCTGGAGGGAAAATTTTACATGGAGGTTAAGAAATAATTGTGTTATGCCATGACATCTTGTTCAATCATGTCTCACTAAAGGCATTCCTTACAACCATTCTGCTCTCCATTAGCACCCATGTCATCAAAGGTTGCTCATGGTTTTCAACACTGCCTTCACCTAGTTTTTTTTATGTTTGCCTTGCCTCTCTATTGTCAGCCCATGTGCTGAGCCACTAGGTTTGTCAAGCCACCTAGTTATGTTGTTACCAATTTAAGAAAGAGGGATGTTGTGAGATAAGCTGTCAGAGAGTGCATGACTGATGTTGGGGTAGGGAAGTCTGGTTCTACTAGACATTTTATCTCTATATATAAGGAATTATACACTATGTTTGGGAGTTTAAAGGCCATTTTGTTACAAAAATATAAGCTTCCCAAGCCCATAAATTTTCATGATGAATGCTTGGTATGGTGACCAGATCCATTAGTTGTGCTGATAACATTTATATGGATGCATATTGGTTACTCTACATTGAACCCCTTCTACTCCTCAGGTTGATATGTTATCGAGGTGGTGGGTGCTTGAAGTTGTATGTGATTACAGAGCCAAAGGTAACCTTTAGTAATCAGAATGGCTCAATAGCCTACATAATCAAGTTGATCTTACATTAAGGTGATCTATAGGGTTATGTTGAGGAAAACTTGGTGTTAAATTATTCTCACATGGTCTCTACCCAACAATATTCAATCTATACACTACATTTTTTGCATTATGGAAGATGCTTCAGATCTTCAGAACCATTATGCTCCTTATTAGCACCTATGCTATCAAATATCTAGTCCTCTCACCATTTTCTACCTCTGGAAGTCATGTTAGTTTATCTTAGCTTTGCCTCGTGACCTTCACATGTCTAGTCATTTTTTTTTCATTAATCCCTTCTCTATTGTTGTTAAATGTGTGTTCCACATTATGTCAAAACCCTTACTTCATGACTCACCTTTGAAATTTTTATGTGTTTGTGGGACCTGCACTCAACATTCAATTGTTCACTACTCAACTTCTCTATATTTTCTACGGTGTTTGGTGTATTCATACCCTTTGTTGTGTTTCAACCCTCTATGTTATGCATTGAACTGGTTGAAGCAGGACTATTGGGCATGGATGCCTACACAAATAACCTGGGGGTGAGGAGCATGAGAGTTATATAGGTTTGGCTTAGGCTTGTAACAAGTTTTTTGGATGAAAATCTAAACTCACAAGCTAAGTGCATACAGGGTTTGGCATAGACGTTATATCTGATGTTGCCTACTTCTTACCAAGGTGCATTGATAGCTTATCCTCATGGCTCATTCTATTTGTGATCCATCACATGTATTCTTCTAATGTCCTCAACCATAATAATTATATAGTCTCAAGAAAATTTCAGGCTCCAGACAAGGATGATGAAGAGATTAATTTTGATGAAGATTTAGGATGTATCAGATTTAGAGGGTGAAGATAAGTACAAATTCATTCTTGTCTTTGTATCGACATTTGGGTTATTCACTATCTGTGGTCTATCGATATGTTAATCCTCTTCACCATTCATTACACAAGGAGTTGGATCGACATTAATTTGACATACAACCTTCATGTAATCTTTTTGTTTTTGGTGTTACACAATAATTGTAAAAAAAAGGGTTACAGACTCCAAAATTTGACCTTTCCACTACATGGCTCACCATTTTGAATGCTAGTGTTTGGCACCAACCTACTCCCTCACCATCTACCATGTGGTTTCACATGTCTCATGCGATTTTATTATAACATCATTATTGACTATGGCAAGATTTTTTTAGTGGGGGACATTTATGAGTGGTGAAGGAGATTTTCATAGGAGGTGAATATTATGGGGTCCCTTTCCTTTGAAAGGAATTATTTTGATTATTTTTTAACAAAAATAATATATTGTAAATTAGATTGTTTTATTAGGTTGATTTTACCTTGTTCTTTCGCCATATGAAGATGAAGGGTGAGGCCTAGGTTGGTAGGAGGCCAATTCCCACTCACAATCTAAACCATTGTGTTCTCTACTTCTTGTTGGTTCTAATGAGTGGCTAAAAGGCTACCTTACCCCTTATTTAGTCATGAATTTAAACTACTTGTGAAAATTTAATTAAAATAGGCCATTAATGATGGGAAATGTTATTAGCCATAACTTTTGCTTGGTAACTCAGATTTGAGTGCCATTTTTTGCAAAAGTACTTTATTTTCATTCTCATTCCATCAGTCCTATATTTATTCTAAAGGCATTAAAGTTATAAAGTGTCATATTCAGGGGGGTTGCATGTGTTATGGGCCCTACTACTTTTTGCATTGTACTTTGTGCATGCACTATCTCAAATGCATTTTTAGCTGAACACAATGTCCTTTTGCATATGCTTTACAGGTTGTTATTTTTGGCTGTTGATCCTTTTTTGATGTGTTTTTTGCATACATGATGGCTTTTTTTTTGCCATTTTCCATACTCTTTCATCAACCCACGACATGCATTGGTACTTTAACACACTTGTAATTTGTGTCATGTCTCCATCAAGGCCCCTTTCTTAGTGCCTTACCTTATATGGAAACATTTTTTACCTCCCTTATTTTTGGAACACCTCTTATGATTATTGATGGCTTATTTGACAGGTCGATAGTCTCCTCATTTGGAGCTATTTTGGTGAATCTCAGTGTCTTCTTTATTTCTACTTGGTATTTTTTTGTGTATGGGTTATATTGTACTTGCATTAATTTATAGTGTCATGGGGGTTTTGTTGAATTAGCCTTATCTACCTTCATACATTTGTGTGCTCAATTCTACACATCTTTTCACTTCTTAAATTATTTTTGTCTCCCATCACCACTAGGGACATCCTCTTGAGAGATCTCATCTATATTTTTGACACCACTTTTTTGATAGTTGACAGTCTCTCACAGCTTGAAATATAGCTATTCTGGTGAATCCCAATGTCATCTTGTCTTCTTTAATAGTTTGACAATCTCTTTCAGCATGATATAGAGCTATTCTATTATATATAATATCAACTTATTTGGTGTTTGAGTAGTGGATTCAGACCACTCATGTAGACCTTTTTGTCATCATTCCACTCAGTCAGTAGTATGGGGGGGGGGGTGTAGTGTAAATTTTACTTCTTAGGTGTTGAGCATTCATTGCACATGTAGTACTCTTTTGTACTTCCATCACCATTATCAATCTTCTTGATTGAAGTTATTCTAGTGAAGCCCAATGTCAATTGTTTTTATGATCGATTAGTGGATTCAGACCACTCAAGCAAATTGAGTTCTTTTATGACTTTTGAGTGCTTAGAGTGTGAACTATTTCAACATCAACTTTTGGGGGCTTTCTATCTCTCTTTTCTTCTTTTCTCTTTTTTGGGGGGAGTTTTTCCTATGGGGTTTCTCTTTTTCTCCACTTTATGAGAGTTTTATGTATTTGTTGCACTTTTTTTAAATGTTTTTTAGATTCTTATTTTATATATGGGTATCTTATTTAGGAACTTTGTTTGTCAGAACCTATATGAGGATTTTTACTTGAATTCATGGCCTGATTCTTATAGTGACACTAGTGTGGTATACCTACTAGTGACACCAGTGTGGCAACCCCACCAGTCTTACTGCTCACTTCTCACCATCTTATTGGAGGGTTTTCAAGTAATGCTTCCTCAATTTCAGCATTCTACCAAATATTTTGGAGCATAGTGTTCATGTTCAGTGATCCTCTTATTCAACACCATTCCTACTTTCACTTGGTAGTTATAGTGACTTGACATCCATGTACTCCGATAAGATGGATTGGCATCCATAGTAACACATGGCTTCACATTGCATCCTCTATTTTTAGACCCTAGTTTCACTTAAGGGGGGGTGTTAGATTATATTTCTCATGCTTGTTAGGTTTTAGCTAGGATTTTCATCCTTTTAATAGCTTTGTCCTATGTGTGGATTAATCACACATTAGCTAGTTAGGTTTGATTCTTGTTTTTCCTTGCCTACTTAAGAAAGGGTTCTCCATTGTATTCTACATGATTTTCACATGATTTTTGTGAATAATAAATTGGTTTTGTTCATAGTTGGTTTACTCTTTGTGTGTATGCTGAAGCACTCATGGTTGTGGTAATGGTGTGTTAGAGAGATCTTTATTGAAGAGTGTTATGAACTCTTTCATTAACCACCAATATTTCATTGATAAACTAGTTTTGAAAGAAATTAATTGTTAATCCAAAAATAAAGAGCACATGTATGTAGATATTTTTAAGCTCCCCTCTATCTCTCAAGAATTGATATGTGGCAAGGAACTTAGAGCATCAAAGTAACTCAACATTTGACATGATAATCCATGGTAAGTGGGGTCAAATAATCTAAATTTTAAACTTGGATTATCTAGATGGTCCACAAATGCCTAGAAACAATTAGGCACAATAAATATCCGTCAATGGATTCAAACCACTTAGCTTGTTATGCAAGGGTCTTATTCCTTACACAACAACTTCAACCATGTACTACTTAATGAAGTCTGATGTCTAGACTATTACTTGAACCGAGTCCTCTTCCATCTAGTTAGGTTAATCATTTAACCACTATCCCATCTATTTATCATGCTCAATTTATATACCCCACCAAATAAGTGGGGTTAGAATAATGTTGGGAGATGAAATCCCTAGTTAAGGTCCACCTAAAGAACCCATGAGGAGGTGATGAACTCCTGTTCACAAGCCAAAAAGAAAATAAAAAGAAGAATTAGGTCATTTTTGAGTCATCCAAGTCTCTAGGAATAAAGAGAGAGCATACACGACATTTCTTCAAGTAAACTTAATCAAACAAGTAAAACAATGTATTTTTGGTCACCCAAGTTCCCTAAAGGGGACAAGAGGAGAGCATATGCACAAATTTTTACTAAAACTACTCCAGTGTTTTACAAAAATGAAGAACAAAAAGCAAAGTTATCCTAGAAGCTCTAAGTCTAAATGTGATTATTTATTTTTAAACACTTATGAAAATATGATTGAAGTTTGGCCTTTGTTTAGAACTTTGAAATGATGAAAAAGAAAGTTATTTGCACAAGTCTTTAAAGCACCAAAATATAATGTGAGATGGTTTTGTTAATTAGTTAATTTCCTTCTCTTTAGATTAATACATTGTAAGAAGCATTAGAGGATTGATTTGTGCTTGATTAGATAATGAATGCCACCTGTGAATTATCTCAAAACCATGAAAATATGCCCTTTAGAACTATTTCATAGTTACACAATAAAGTGTAAATTGCAAAATTACAAGTGAATGAAAAGCACATAAAAAAGGAAGTAAAAAACTTACAAGAATAATTTTGCAGTTTTTGAATGGTTAAATAATTCACCTCATCAATTTCACTACTCAGTTGGATAATTTCGTAGTTATTTTTAATGATTTTGTAGTTTGCCAATGATTTCGTAGTTACAATTTCATATGACTTCACACTTATGCCTTTCAATTTCATAATTTCTAGAAACCTATGAACAAAAACAAATAAAAATGATTTCATAAATGTTTAGAACAATTTCACAGTTTAAAAGTTACAAATTCACAATTATATTGCCCAATTTTATAGTTATGACGTTTTCAAAGTTATGTAAGATGATTTCATAAATTTATGCTTCAATTTCATAATTTATAGAAACTTGTAAAATAAAATATATAACAAAACAAAATGATTTCACAAATAATCTTTTCAAATTCGTAGTCTTGTAAAAACACAGAGAAACCCTAAAACCTGTAGAATGAATTCATAGTTACCCCTCATGAAAGAATAACACAATGGTCTAAATTCATGATTTTGTAGAGGAAGTCCAAAATAAGGATGATTTCACATTTTTTGGAGATGATTTCACTATTTATTGCAACATTTTTATATAAAATCCTTCTGAATTTGTAGTTTCATAGCTAACATTTTCATAATTCCATACTCAACGGATTGAGAATGAAAAATCTTCAAATGTTGTCTAATTTTAACAAAAATTAACAAATGATAAAAAAAGATGATAAGAAGTAATTAGAAGAATTTTGTGGGTTACGATCCCATCGAACATGCTAAAATGTAGAATAGGATTACGATGCAAGTTATTTCATGCATTCAAGACATAAAACAAATGACAAAGCATAAAGAATTAGCATACTAGGCCTACTCCCTCGAGGGGCATGGATCAATGGAGTCAAGAAACTTAGACAACAAAACATTGACAATGCCTTCCTCAAGTGGCCCTCCTACAAGATTGGTCTATTAATCGTGTTTGTGCCCAAATTTTAATGTGGTAGCATAAGCATCTCCATACATCTCTCGTTGCACCAATGACTTTAGCTCTTGTTTTGACCAATTTTGGAAAGGATGAGTGAAGCTCTCTAGAGATATTTTTACATAGTTTTTCTACACCAAAAAGAGCTTAAAGGTTATGGCCATAACACACATATTTATAGTTTTTTCAAAGTGAAGAAACTGATTTGTAGCCCTCCATCTCAAGATCAAGATGGAGGGTTACAAATCCATTCAACTTTTGAAGGATAAACAATAAATATGGCCATCAATATTTAGATGAATGGATCATTAATAAGGCACGGGTGCCTTAATTCTGATATTCATCTCTATTGATGCTTTGTGGATGACACCCCTATGATGTTGTCATGGGTGATGTCCTGGCCCAAATATTTTGAATTATGAATTTACTATTAGGTTTTATATCTAATGGTAGAAATTAAGTTAGTGCATTTTTGCCCTAATTTGTAACCCTCCTTTGATATGAGGGCATTATAATCAGGTGGAAAAGAGTGAGAGTGAAGAGGATATTACAATGGATGTATTGCAGTGTTTTCCCTTTATTTGTTGGACTGAATAATAAGGACTGACGGTTTTTATGTAGACGTAGCCCATATTGGATGAACCACGTTAAATCTATGTCTCTATTCTATTGTGTTTATTGAATTTTAATTTTGTCTTTATTTCATTATTATTGCTCTACATTCTATATTCCTAACACCAATAAGGGATACATGGATGCGAATCGACACATGCATGTGATGTATGCGACCAAATTATAACATTTTCATGATTTTGGTCTAGTTTGTGCCCTATTGTGGAAAATCATTCAGACTTGCAATCTTGGCATGACAACGATAGGAATTAGATGTCTATAGTGTCTAGAATGTTTATGGCTTTCTATCTAATCCCCTACAATCTAAATTAAGCATACACAATCTAGAATGCCAATTTTTGAGTTGTTTGATAATTATATGGAGATATAATGGTTGTATAACTGAAAGAATGAAGTTTTAGAATTCAGATTATATGAGTTTATTTGACATGCAAAAGAGATAAACTATATATAGTGTGCAAGTTTTGATTTTCCTAGCTTTTGTGTGTATGTGCTTGTTTGCTAAATATGTGTTGAGGGAAAATTGAAAATATAATAAATTTGTGTGGTTGTACATAATGATAAAGTTCACATAATCTACCATATATTGAATGAAAAACTACGTTCTTTGAAGTGTTGACATGCAACTACAAACTAAAAGAAATAAAACTATTTTTTTATTCAAAACAAGAGAGAGGAAGATGATATATATATATATATATATATATATATATATATAGACACACACACACACACACACACACGAGTAAACAAACTAATACAATATATTCTAATAAACAAAATAAATATGAAAACAAATCCTCCAACTTGATCAATGGTGAGGCCAAACAAAGGTGAAGAAATGGTTTTTTTGTGTATACGATCCTTAGGTAGCTAGCTCCTTTGCTCAATATCAACTTTGGCAACTCTCCAATAAAAGGATGAAAAAAATAGAAACAATAATACACAATTCTAAAAGTGAGAGCAACTGGACCGATTCATGAACAAAGAATTGGTTGCCAATCAATTGATTCCATTCTCCAAACTTGTGTAGAGTAACACTAAGACCACTGCATATTCAAGAAAAACTTATTCAAAACAAAAGTAGGCGAGTTAAGGCTTTATAAAACTTGAAAGTTTCAATCTTTGGTGCAATTTTTAGATCTAATAATCTAGAAAAAGTGAGATACTTGTAAGGAAAGATAGGAGATTGCATGTGAGAATTAACTAAAGTTTAATTGTGAGTTTGGTCAAGTTAACTCAATATTGATAAAAATAAGATTAAGTGTGAGTTGGGTAATTTTGAAGGTGATCATCAAGTAAAACAACTAACAAATGTAACTAAAAGCATGTAAAATGTGTGAAAATTGAAGTCTCAAATACTAATTTAAAAAATACTCAATTGGTGATGAAAATATCACTTCTTACAGGTGGTGAAAATGGAACCATTGCGACACTTCTCAAAATCACCACTTTGGCTAACGTTTTTACTATAATAAAAGATAGAACCACAACTATAATTACATTTCTGCCATAATGATTTACGAAATTGTCATGACAATTAGGTTTATGTCACGATAATTTCGACATTGGGCAATTATTTTTAAAACTTTAGGAAAACACTTAGGAAAAGAAGAATGCAAAAAGCACAAAGGCCAATAAAGAGGTAAAAGCTAAAAAAGGGGGAGAGAACTGGGTCTGAGCATATTTTGGTAGAGGTCCTTCATCATTATTGAATTTGTCATGAAATGTTACACTGTGCAAAATTTGGGTGTGTACAAAAAGCTACATATCAGACAATACATGTTGTTTCAAATAAAAATTCATATAAACAATACATATTGTAAACCCCTACAACCAATACCAAAATTTTACATTTATAAGAGTGCACTGTGACACCCAATAGTCGAGTCACATCGTTATGACCAATCAATGATTTTGCACATAATAAAATTATCCACATAATACATAACCTCCTATAATTTGTATAATTTAATATGTGTATATGCATAATATAGTTAAATGTTTTCAATTATTTATGGTATAAATTTACTAGCTTTTCATAGTAATAGTAGATAAAACATTCAACTGTATCATGCATATTCAAATATAAATCAAAAGATGTTTTTTTAATACTCATCAAATTATGAAATTAAATTATCTTCTGCCAATAACTCATATATAAAACATCTTATATTGCATGCCATTACTTCCCTCCATCCATCATCACCATGGAAAGTTGGCGCGATGGCATAAATATTGGGATGCCCTACACATTTGTAGTTTATTATTATATACCAATATAAACATCAATGTTATTCAGACAAGAAGCTAAGATTTTACACTTGCCATTTTAAAATATTTGTTTTAATAATCATTTCATAATTTGATGACCATGGAAATTTTATCTTTTGATTTGCATTTGAATTATTATATATTTATAAGGTTTACAGTAGTTAAGGATTTCCCTGCAAGTTGAGGTTGGTTTATAATCATGTTTGCACCACATTAAATTTATTTATTTTGGGGTTTTTAGATGGTTTTTAATATATAACCCTAAAATTTAGCATTATAATATAAAAGATTAAAATTGTCTTCAAATTGAGCTATGAATTTAACCTTGACATAACATTATAATCAACTATGCCTTCAAATTGACACCACCTACCATTATAATATAAAATTATCGTACAATGCCTACATTTTAGGGTTACGTATTAAAAACCTTAGGTACAATGCCTAATTTGATCACACATTGTCTAAATTTTAGGGTTACAATACTAATGTCAAGTTAGAAAATTGATAGAAGCAAATAATAATGCTATAAGGATTTATGGATGTCATCAACCCCATTTATGTGGGTGTAATTTTGAATTTAGAAACTAGTTTCAAAACTAAAAAACACACCATATATACAAGCAAAATATTTGAAAAACTTATAATGGCGATTGGCAAGTAGTTTGATATAAGGGAGATTGGGTTGAAGAGCTTGTTAAAAACTAAAAAACACATTACATATATAGGTGACTAAAAAAACCAACACAAATGAATACATAATATATATAACTACGGTTGGGAAAAACCCACAAAAATAAACATACAATTTAAAAAACTCATAATAAAGAAATATTATCTAGGAAAAAAATGATTGTAAACCAACCTCAACTCATAGGGAAATCAACATGAGATGTATAAAACCTATCAAACCATTAACTTCGACTTTGTTGGATATTTGTTGTTTACTACAAACAAAACCCACACAAATCAATCAATGAGGAACATAAAAATGGAAACTTTGCTAAAAAAATAATGGAACCCAATTATTTTTTCATAACACAAATGTTAACTACATAAATCATTGACCTGCAAAAAGCAATTGAAGGGGAACATAAAAATGAAAACTTTGCTTAAAAAAATAATGGAACTCGATTAAATTTTCATAACATAAATATTAACTATATAAATGACTGTATACCCAATACTGCATTAGTCAAAACTCCTCTATAGTAAAGACCTTTGTCAATTCATAGTAATTGCATTTAAAAAACAACTTCCAAAACGATAATAGTGACAAGAAAACAATGAGAAATTGAAATGCAGAAGGAAAAATGACTCATGAGAAAGAAAACTAGTCACACAAGGCACATCACCTCGAGAAATAGAACTTTGTGGAGTTATAAAAAGGTTGTGGTGGAGTCAATGGCACTGTTGATGTGTTTGGTTGGCATGGCATATGTGGGACATCCTAATGTGTATGCCATCATGCCAACTTTCCACGATAATAATGGGTAGGGATATAAAAACATACAATTTCGTAAGTATTATAATAAATTTATATATATGATGAAATTTTCGAAACATTGAAAAATATAATTTATTTTTGTATTATTTTTTGGGTACATGTTTTCATTAATTTTAATTTTATTTAAAATTTATTAGATTTATACCTATAAATTTTCTATTTGACATCATATATCCCAATCCATAAACACAATTTGATATTTCATGAAATTGAGACGTTGAATGAATCAGTTTTGATATTTTGGCGTGGATTCAAATTTACAAGCAAATTGATCCGTGGTGCCCGGCCGTTGGGAAAGTAATTTAGATTTTCACGTTGCTCACATGTTTGACGATGTGTACTTTATTTCTCTATCCCTTTTTCTGGGGTCGTACGTCAGATTCTTTGCTCTATATTCTTCCCCCATTGTAATATCTTCTTGGTGTTCACCCGTTATGATGTCTTCTTGGCGTTTCTACCAACTAGCAGTGGAAAACTGTTGATCATTCAATTCAATCCCTTCTTCCTCTCGCCATTAGGTGGGTTTCTGTTTTAAAGTTCCAGAAGGTTTAAGAAAAGAAAAAATGCATGATTCTTGTCAGATAGGGTTTCAGATTACTCAGATGTGGGTTGTTGGCAGCGTAGTTGGACAAGAGAAATGTAAAACATCTTAGCGGGGGGATACTAATTTAATGCAAAGAGGGGGTTTTTGTGAAGGATCAACAATGGCCATCGAAATGCCCATTATGCACGACAATAATCGGTACGAGCTTGTTAAAGATATTGGGTATGGCAATTTCGGTGTAGCACGCTTGATGCGCGACAAACACACCAAGGAGCTTGTTGCTGTCAAATACATTGAGAGGGGCGAAAAGGTATGTCTTTCCTCCTTGGGATTTCCACTGGTTTTCCTGTTTTCTCACCTCAGCTCAATTTATTGTTATGATTGGTTTCTTTTTCAGATAGATGAGAATGTCCAGAGAGAGATCATCAACCACCGCTCGTTGCGCCATCTCAATATTATTCGCTTCAAAGAAGTAAACATTCCTGAGTTCTGTTTGTTACCCCCAATTACGTGTAATTGAGGAGGCTAATAAAGGCTTGAATTCTTATATCTGTTTGTTACCCCAATTAGGGGTAATTGAGGAGGCTAATAAAGGCTTTAATTTTTAGATGTGTTCTGTTCAGCTTGGTTCTTGTTCTAAGGCCGAGAATTGAAAGTTATAAATAATTCTATTTGGATTTTTTTCTTAATTATCGTTGGTAAAATTCGTCTTATATCAAGGTTTTCAAGAATGTTATTCTGATTTCTTTAATATCACGAAATTGGTTAAATTTGTATGAAACGTCTTCATTTTTAATATGCGTTCTGTTCATCTTGGTTCTTCTTTGAAGATAGTAAGTTGAAGGGTGATTATGAATCGATTTGGAATTTGTTTTCTTCTGTAAAATTGGGTTTAAAATTCAAAGTCAACGTTTTCAACATTCTTGTTTTCTGATTTTTGTTGTATGGAATTTGTTGTCAGTTGTGTTATGATCCATGGATGGTAGCATTATGATCTCAACATTAGCATACTATTGGAAGTGGGATACTTGAAATTTCAATATAACAGTAAGCCCTAAGTTGGGAAGATGGTTTTCCATTGTAGCTATAAATTTTGAAGCAATATTTTTAACAACTAAAAGGAGGGCTATTATTTGTCAGGGGCCCTACTCGTGAAAGGGAGAATATATACAGTCAATACAACCGAGCATAAACTGCCATTTTCATATCTGGCATTACCAGAACTGATCCAATAACAATGGCAATTAGCCCCAAGACTGTAGCCTAAATCAACAAATTTATGCAATCAGCAAAGCCATATATCTTGACTCTTCAAAATAGGACCACATGCCTTGGCAGAAACTAAATCCCGATCAATGAAATATTTTAAACATAAGTATTGGATGACTCTGTACAATTAATGATTGGGTGTTTGACTACATTTTTGAATTGGAACTGCAACATTTTATTAACTTATTAGTTTTCACTATCAGCAGAAAAACAGTATTTGGCATTGATGGAAATTCTGCAATTACGGAAGGAGATTTTTGGTATTGAACTTTTTGACTAATCTTGACTTGAGGTTTCCAGTGGGGAAGGGGATTTTTTTGTTATACTCCAACATCACAGAGCTGTTTTGACTAATCTTGACTTGAGGTTTCCAGTGGGGAAGGGAATTTTTTTGTTATACTCGAACATCACAGAACTGTAGAAGCCTGTCTATATTCTACTTTCTTTTTCTACATATTCAGTTTTTCCATATCAATGACAATAAAAAATTATCCAGCATATTTTCTTCAAAAAGTTTGTAAGAGCCCTTGGTTTCTTTGCTGCAGGTCATATTGACTCCAACCCATCTAGCAATTGTTATGGAATATGCTGCAGGGGGTGAGCTCTTTAAGCGCATTTGCAATGAAGGCCGCTTTAGAGAGGATGAGGTGAATTTTCCATAAACAAATTGGTTGAATAGTTCATGGAACTGGTGGATGTTATAGTTTTTAAACTCTTCTTATCTCATCTGTATTTTGCAGGCACGATTTTTCTTTCAACAACTAATTTCAGGCGTTAGCTATTTCCATTCTATGGTAAGCAGTAGATTCTTGTTCTTATTGGATGCTGCTACATTGCAACAAAACAAATGATGTAGAACAAACATAATTTTTAAAGAAGGATTTTGCAAATGTATGTTAGGGAATTTCACAGCCTATGTAACAAATACATATTATACTTGAGAGAATTGTTTCTTCTTATTTTAAATTTTTTAGGACTTCAGGACAAAATTGAGATTAAGGCTATCAGAGAGGAATAAAAGTCATTTCAGAGGAGAAAATAAAGAAAGACGAGGAGAAAGCAGATGCAGGTTGAAAGGAAAAAGCGTTAAATAAGGTAAGCAAAAGATGAAAAAGAATAATGAGGAACTGGTTCCAAATAACCCTTTCTAGTGATGTAAAACCATCTTTGGGGTCTATCCAAAAGGTTCTTTGGCTGGAAAATCTTTTGACTTTGCTCGGTCTGAGGAAGAGGGTAGGAGTAACGATAAACTCAGTTATGGGCAAGGATCAACTTGGCATGGTGTTTATAACTTTATCTATGCTTGTGAATGATTTTGACCGGTTTCTTAACAGCTTAGTCCTCAAGTGGAAGCTTATTTAAATAAGACCCATGACTTTCTTTTTGTCTATTACTTATGAAGCAATTTAAACTTTAATGCCTTTTTAAATTGTTAAATAAAAAACATTAATTTTATGTCGTGGAATGTGAGGGGTGCAATAGAAAGCGCATTGTGGCTAGTTTCTTTTTACAAGATTTAAAAACAACAGGTTTTAGGCTTAAGAATTTTTTGATTTTATGTGGGATGGTACAGGGTATTCCCCTGATCATTATGAAGTTAACAGAGGAACCTTTGGTGGTATAGTCCATCGGTTATCTACTAGAATTCTTGGTAAGGTCAAGATCCAGATGCTATCTACTTTTGATGTATGGTCTAGTTACTTTGCTCTGTTTATGCCTCAAAATTAGCTGAGGAGATCATGAGAGAATACAAGCATGGGACTGTATTACTAATCTCCCCCTAGCAGAGTGGATGTAGGTGTAGACATCCAATTCCTATTGCTATTGTGTTGAAATTGTCAATCTAAACAATTTTCTACGACAACACACAATTTGGACCAAAATCACTAAAACGTTCTAAATCGTTTGAACTTGTCACGCACAGGTGTCGATTTGTGCTAATGTATCCATGAATGGGGCAATGCATTTTATGTGATTATCATCTTTTCTTAAATCATTTTGAGTCAAATTGCGACCACGCAAAATGACGTCTTGGACCATTGAATTCTTCTAATTCGGCAGCACATGTCATGTGCATGTGTTATTTCGCATCCATAATACCCTAACTGGGGTATTATCCCGTATGCAACTGACACCTTTTAATTATACTCCATTCAAATTATGACTCAGTAAAATGACATTTCTTACTAGGTTGATTAAGCATGCAACAAATTTCCAAAGAATTATAGAAAATTAATCAAAAGCCACTTAAACAAATTAAACCAAATCAAGAGCTTAAGCAAAAATTCCATGAAAGTTGTTGAATATCTAATTACTGGAAATTCAATAGTCAATTCTGCATCATCCCATGACATGATCAAGGGGGTGGCATCCATAAGCCATTAATGAGATAAATATCAGAATTAAGCCCCCCTATGCCTCATCAATTGCCCATTCTTCCAAATATTAATGACATTATTTATTGCTTATCTCTCCCAGATTGAATTAGTCCATGGCCACACCTTGATCTCAAGATGGATGGTCATGGTTGATCCTGGACATTTTCAGAAAGCTATAAATAAGAGGGCCAAGACCACCATTTTTAAGCTTAAGTTATACAAGCTTACTATGTAGAAATTGCTATAGACAAAGTTCACCTATTTGCACAAATTGACAAAATCTTGTGAGTCTAAGCCAAGTATTCTTTCTTATGTGTTGAGATATCATAGAAGTGGTTTGTTATTTTATCTCTCTTTGGAATCATTCACACCCTTTCTAAGAATCATATACTTTCTTGAATCTAGCATATGAAATATTAAGGCAGCAATAAATACCTCACCTTTACGTAGGAAGATACTCTTCTACAGGTTTTAGGTTGTGTGATATTGAGTTCAGGCAATGTTTTGCTATGGAGTGTCTCCCTTTTAAGTGATTTACTGAGTTCTATGCTTCCCTATATAACAATTATACAAAAGGGTTTTTATATTGTGATTTTTGCATGTTGTTAACTCTTTTATGTTCATTGTGTATGCTTAAGTGAGTAGAGGGTATCATAATATTCTGGTATACTCATTTTGCTTTTAGTTTATTTATTTTTTTGCACTCCTCCCTTTTCCTTGCAAGTGTGATAGCATTAGTGTTAGTCTTAGGTGATCCATCAGGGGAAGTCGGCCCTCTCCAGAGGTTCACTCCAACCATAGTGGACCCATAGCCTTGGGATGTTCCCATTATGTCGATTAGGTGAGGAGACATGAAAAACCTCCTCAGAGGGTGAAACCCAATGCAACAACAATTTTTAGCATACTTGATGGGACCTTAATTTCATCTATTGGAGAATTGTTGTTTTATTCTTCAGTACATTAGCCTTTGAGGGCAATTTTTACAAACACCAGTGGCATGTTAGTCTTCATTGACAAAGACTTGGAGCACCAAATCCAGGGAAAAGCACGCTTCTTGACCGCTTCTTGGAGGGGGGACGCTACTTGGAAGGTTTGATTGTATTCCTTTCTTAATTAGCTCTTAGAATTCATTAACGCCCCTTGAGGGACTAGGCTTGATAAGTTAGGTTTTTATGCGTATTTTAGAGATTTCTTGACTAATGCATGATCTAACTTTATTTCGTAATCCTACTCTACAATAGGGAGGCCACTTTATAATAGTTTCAATGAGGGGACACTCTTTCTGAGCTATTTATGTTGAAAAGAGAATGTAGTTGGTAGTAGCATGCTTTGCACATTAGTGATTTTATTGGTTGTAAAACTATAAATAAATGGCTGGCAGGTTTACTTGGATAAGCAACAAGTCAAGTTCAAGATTCTCACTATGTGGGACATGTTTTATGGTTGACCAATCTCTTCAGTATTTTAGCTCTTCAAATAGGATTGTCGAGGTGTTTATTCTAGTTAAAATTTAACACTTTTTGGGTGCTTATTTTCCTTAACCTCTCACAAGACATGAAAGGCTAAGCCTTTGTTTTAACATAGTGTCTCTTGCATAGCCTTAGAAGATTGCACAATGACTAATGTAGTGGTTGGGGATCTAGTTTAGAAGGCATCTAACAAAAAGGGTTGTATAATTTCGAGCATTCTATTTGCAATAAATTTTGGTTTCTTACAAGTTGGGACAAAATGGTGGCAAGGCAAGGAAGAGTGAAGGTAAAAGACAAGGAATAGTGTAGATAAAAGGCCTTAGATTCTAGTTAATCTTGAAAATATCTCTTATTGTTTGCTTTAATTTATCTTTCTAGGAGGAAGTGGAGAAGTTAGGAAAGATCCTCTTTATTCACCTTTAGAGTAAATTGGGTGGCAAAAGAAGGTTACCTCTTGTTTCATGGAAGATTTGTTCAGTGGATAGAGAAAGGAGATCATTTCATGTGGGGGATGTTAAGAATCGTTTCTAGTTTTGGCTGCGGAATGAATGCTAGGGCTATCCTTGAGAATGTTGCTTGGAAGATCTCAATTACATATCAAATCCGATAAGCCAAGAGTATGTTTGTGGAATATGGCAAAGTGGTTTACATGAACAATTAACTACACTAAACCATAAATAATGTTGCAGTTCAGATCGAAATAGGCCTTATCCAAATAAAAAATGAAAACAAATGCAATAAAGGAAAGTATTAAAATAGCTAAAATTGACAAAGAAATGGTTTCGAGAAGAATATAGTAATCTATAGACTATCGGAGGCTGAAATTAGGTCCAAGAACCAATGTGGACATAACCCAGGAAATTCCAAAGAAATTGATAACTTTGAGAATTTGTCTCAAAATGCTACTATCTTGGCATGACTAGGATCAGACTGGTATGATCCTAGCAATTGTCTTTCATAAAATAAATTTGACAACTATGCTCCTGTGTTCCTATTTTCCAAAGACCTCACTCGCTTTATCAGAATATGTTATGGATCACTCAAAAATCCTTCTCCTTGAAACTTTAATCAGCTTTCAAAACCTTGCAAGACTTTGAAAAGGGGTAGTCAATTAGGGGCCCTGCCCCAGTCAAGCCGGGCCCCATCCTTGGAAAAGTTGGAAACCAACTCTCTATATAGTTCAATAAGAAATCACGATGATGTAAACCCTAATCCTTATATGACTTTTCACTACATGAGTAAAGGCAATGATGCAATATGAAGAATTTGGATTAAAACTCTACTTCAATTTTTGAACTTTCTTTTTCCTTTTCTTGAACTCTTATCACTGTTTTTCTCCTTCATTGCTTTTCCTCTATGCACTAATGCACTTGTGCATATATAGACTTCTCAAATTCAAACTAGGACCTTATAGGGAAAAGTCTATATATGCACTCATGCACTTGTGTACAAGCCAACACATGTAAAGCTAACAGAATGAAACATAAAGGCCAAGAAAACAATGAGACGAGGTCAAAAGGACCCAAAGATGAAGGGACCATGAGTGTAGTGGTATGCTCTTGGTGGACACAAAGACCAATAAAATAGTGAGAGAGGGTCAAAGGGACTCAAAGAAGAGGGGACCAAGAGTGTACAACTATGCTTTTGGTCAACTAGGAGCATAGTAACATGCTCTTGAGAAAAGCCTAGGAAGCACACAAAACACCATGGGAAACATGGGGAACAAGGAGGAGAGAGAAAACAAGAGACAAGGAAAGACAATGTGGCCCAAAACACAGAGAAAAATGTGCCAATAAAAGCCTAATATGAATTGATGATCAGTAGACATAAAAATACCTTGAATCAATGCAAACTAACATATAAAACTACCCCTAGATGAAAATTAGGTGTCTACATAATGCCTCATTTTGATGTGTGTGCGTGTGTACATATCAAAGTTAAGCAAACAAGTGTACCTAGGAGGGCTTAAAGAAGATGTTGCGGTCGAAACCTGTAAGAGTTCTCGAAGTCAAGATAGGAAATGATAATGATCTGAAAGCCAAAAGGAAAAGAGAGGTTACTTTATCTTTTAGTCTAGCTTCTGCAATGTGCAAAATAAAAAGAAACCTTGTACTCATTGGAATTTGTGGAAGCATCTTGATTGCTACCATGAAGACCTTGGAAAAAGCATCCATGCGCATGTGTTTGTGATATAAAACTTGGGTACCCAAAAACATAAGGAAACCATTTGCAAGTGAATCAATGTTTATATAAATTGATAATCAAGGATCTGCTGGAATCAATTGGAGAAAGCGACAAATAAGAATGAATATACATGGTTGTGTAGGAACTGTGAAGCTATCTTAGTGAAATCCATATCTTGGAATCTATGCCTTATTGAGGAGATCAGGGGGAACATGCCTTATAACTCTCAAGGATTGTTTTCGAATGCAAGAGCAAGCAGTATGCCAATATAACTCTTCAGGACTGCTTTCAAATGTGGGAGCAAGAAGAAATATGCCTTATAACTCTTTGGGACTCTTGTGTAGCATCATGTAATTGTAAATAGGATAAGCAGATCATATGCCCCCTTTTGAGGTGTGGGATGAACATGTGAATCACATATCTCAAAAGAAAGGGATTATGCATACCATGTGTCAAATAGGAACAATAAAGGCTCTGATGTATAATCATAATAAGATATTTTTAAAGCATGTATGTATATATTTTTTGGTATAATCATATAAAAATATCATCATGAAAGTGCATACGTAGTGGGACTTCGGCCTAAGTGTGTCTAGGACTAAGTCATGTATGTAACATATGCTCATGAAAGCACATATGTCATAGGAGGGACTTCAACCTAAGTGGTTCAAGGTCTAAATCATGAGTAAGATATTATCATGAAAACACATATGTATAAAGAATGTTGCTCCTTGTGTGTCTATGTGTAAATCATATAGGTAAGATATTATTGTGAAAGTGCGTATGTAATAGGTAACTTGACTTATGTGTGTCTAAGTCGGAGCAATGTAGGGAAAGGTGATAATGGGTTGCCCCTATGTGAGCAAGATAAAGGTGTTGTAAGTGCAATAGTAAGAGGTTGCCCCTATGTGGGCAAGATATAGTCTATGTAGGTGTCCAAGTATTGTGCCTCTCTACGGGTAATATATAATAAAAAAAGTGCTAGTGTGAGATATGTTCCTTAATGGGCAAGATGTAATCAATGTAGGGGAACAAACAATTATCCTTGCCATAAATAGATGCATGATATGGATCATGGTAATGTCAGCAATGACATAAAACATCCTCGTGATATGAAACATGGCGAATAACAAACTTTGAGACACATGTCGTCACAAAAAATAAAAATAAAAATCTAGTGTGAGACAATTAGGAAAGGGATTGGCAAAGGCGCTAAGGAAAAGCAAAATCAAAGAAACAACTAGAGCCTAATGGAAAATGAAATATGCGAAAAAAGATAATAGGAAAAGAGATGTGCAAGCGCTCAAAGGAAAAGAAAATCAAAGGAAACAAGCAAAGTCAGCTGGAAAATGAAATCTGTGAAAAACCATCAAGACAGAAAATGACTGGTCAATGAAAAAGGAACAATCAAGAGATATAAAAGATGTAAAGGCCAAAAATCAAGTGTAAAATCTTTGCAAGTGCATGATGTTCATTGGGTTTTTGAAAGGCTTGCCTTTTAATGTGGCTAGGCGGTATGCCCCTGAACCAAGTTTGTCTATGATAATAGAGGGCCAATTAGGCTTAAGCTTGCTTTTATTTTCATTATTTTCATTTGTATTCTATCGATTTTATTTTAATACCTTATCAGCCACATTGAATTCTCTTGATTTGATCTTTTTGTTACAACTTTTATTGAGGCGATTTTGGTAAATTCTTAGGTGCTCAATTGCATGAATACATGTTTCATCTAACATTTCCAATTGATGTAATTTCGTTTCTCTATAACCATTGTCATCAATGATACCTTCTAGGGGAACTCTGAAGTGAAGAAATCTCAAGTTCTAGGGGCAATATTACTTCTGCACCATAGACCATTGAATAAGGGGTTGCCCCTGTGGCTGTCCTTACTCTCGTTCTATAAGCCCATAAAGCGTAATGTATTTGACTATGACAATCTTCTCCATTTTCGTTCACTGTCTTGCGTAGGATATTAACAATAGTTTCATTGGTTGCTTTTGCTTGGCCATTACATTGTTGGTAATAAGGGGTTGAAAATGAAAGGTGGATTTTATATCTAGCACAAAATTTCTTTACCATATAATTTTTGAAAGAGGAGGAGCCATTATTAGTAATGATAAAGGATGGTAGGTCAAATCCGGAAATAATGCATCATGAGAAATAATCTTGTCAACTAAATCAAATCCCCATATGGAGAATGGCCATGGTGACATAGTAGGTTGTAATTCTTGAGATGGAGCATGAGTAAGATTATCATGCCTTGACATCGTTCACATTTTTTTTGCATATTGTGGCAATCATGTTCCATTGTAGCCCAACTAGACCCTGTTCTTAGCAATTTGTATGACATGGCTTTTCCACTAAAATGTCCACACTTACTATCATGAACTTCTTGTAACTCCAATTGAACTTTTGCATGCCCAAAGCATCTAAATGATTGCCTATTCAAGGATCTCTTGAAAAGGGCATCTCCAATTATAACACATCTAATGGCATCTCTTCATAATTTTCTTTTATCATTTCTTGAAAAGTGTGGGGGAATGACTTCTTCTGATAAGAAGTTGAATATATTTGTGTGCCACTCTAATTTATTTATACCACTCTCTAGTGCAAATACATCTAAGGCGTCCAGAATTTGTAACTCAGTGGTAAATTGTAATATCTTAATGGTCTATAGGTACGAGGGAGGCAACACTAACCATAGCATTGGCATGTTGGTTATTTCTTCTAGGAATGTTACTAATCTCAAACTCATTGAACTAGCGATCAAACTAAGTACTAAATCTCGATAGGGGATCAATTCATCTTCTTTTGTTTGATAGGCACCCATTACTTGATTTAAAGCAAGTTGAGAGTCAACATAGACTTTGATAGATTAAATATTTAAACACGCGTTGCACGGAGTCCTATAATCAATGTTGCATATTCTGCTATGTTATTGGTAAATGAAAAGCTCAATTGGGATGCTAGTGGCATAGTATGCCCCCAGCGTTAATCAAAACAATACTGCCCCCCACACCTTAGTTCATTTGGACCCATCAAAATTCATAGTCCAAGTCTTATTTTCTCTGGTACACATAACAAACTCATATGGAAAGGGCCATCTATAGGAGTTTGGTCTATTGGAGGAGCCTTAGCTTGCTGGTTTGCAATGACTTGCCCTTTAACTCTTTTTCGTGATACAAACTTAAGATTAAACTCCTTAAGTAGCATGACCCACTTGGCTAATTTATTCGGAAAGATATGGCTTAAACATCATATATTTCAAAAGATCAATCTTTGGAATTATTTGAGTTTCATTGTTATGCGTGTAGTGTTTAAGTTTCTACATTGCAAATAGAACATCCAAGCATAACTTTTCTCTCGAGTTGTACTTCTTTTCATAATCTTCGAAGGTTTGACTAATGTAATAAATGACTCCTTTTTTTGTGATTATCGTCATATTGTGCAAGCAGGTTTCCTAATGCATGTTATGGGGTAGAGAAATATAATATTAGGGATTGGTTGAGGTAAGTGGCATCATGACTAGGGGATTGGCTAATTGCATTGAAAGCCATTGAAAATTTTAATCCCACTCCTACTTGGTGTCTTTTCGTAATAATCTTGAAAATAGTTGGGTTATATGTATTAACTGAGCAACAAATCGCTTAATAGCTTGATTTTTTTTTTTGTAAATGTCTTAGTTACTTAAGACTCTTGGGAGGAGGCATTTCCACGATTGCTTGAACTTTCTTGGGATCTACCTCTATACCTCTTTGAGAGATGATGAATCCCAACAACTTTCTTGTTGTAATCCCAAAGAGACATTGTTTAGGATTTAACCTTACTACGTATTGTCTCAATTGTTCAAATATGTTTTGCAAGTCGTGTATGTGGTTGTCTCGTCTTTTGGATTTTTTCAGGATATCATCAACATAGTCCTCTAGGATGTCATGCATGTAATCGTGGAATGTCTCATATCTCTTTGATAAGCGGCTCAAGCATTTTTAAGTTCGAAAGACATGATCACACAACAAAATGAATCCCACGGGGTTGTGAATTCAGTTTTATGTTGGTCACTCGGATTGATCTCGATTTGATTGTAACCATAAAATTTATCCATAAAGGAAAGCATCTCATGCCTGGTTTGGAATTTATGATTATATCAGTGCTAGGCAATGGGAAGTCATCCTTGGGACATACTTTGTTTATGTCTCTAAAATCAGTGCAAATTTTGATGCTCCCAATGGCTTGCCAATTGGGACAATGTTTGAAATCCAATTTGAATAATTAACAGGCCGTATAAAGCCTGTGTCAAGTAACTTTTGGATTTCTTCCTTAACCAATAAAACAACTTTAGGATGTATCTTTCTAATCGTTTGACTTATAGGCATGGACTCAAGATTTTCAAATAGGTTATGTACTGCAATAGATGTCTAGGCATATCGGAGTAAGACCATACGAAGATGTCTTCATATTCCTTTAATAATTCAGTATAGACCTTTTGCTCTTCAAGGGCTAACGAGTCACCTAACTTTAAAATATTTGGTGTGTCACTAGTTCCAATTTTAATATCAATTTTGTCTTCATTTAATAAGGTTGTTGTATCTTCCATGTAAGGTTTGGTTGATATTGTGTCCAAACTGTCTAATGTAATTTATTTGTTAGTAGGTAAGGGATTGGTTTCCCTAAAATAAGCATGATTGCTCAATGTAAAAAGGAATATATTCTTATGATGGTAAGTTGGTAAATCCACATTAGTTCTGAAATATTCTCAAATGGTTTCATTGTTGAAAAATGTATCCAATAGGGGTTTGTAGATAAAGTGGCACACTCAATTAACTTAGGGTGTATGTTTGTGCATGATATTTTCCATTTCTTGCGAGTGGTTCTTTGTGGATTTGGAAAAGACTAAGGAGAGATTTGTCAATAATAGCACTTACATGGTTATGAGCTCCTAAGATTCCATTATCCGCTTGAAAATGCATAGTTTGAATTTTAGCATCCTTACTATATCCAACAAATTGTTTAAATTTATGCACATTAGGAAGAAGGGGTTTAGCTATACCTTGCTCATGTTTTTTGAAGTTGTGACCCCTATTTCCCATTTTTTGTGTATATTTTAAATCAAATCCATATTTTTCTAAAACGGTTTGAACAAGGCTAAGAGGTTTCCGTGGCTTATTAGTACGGCAACAATTATCTACCACAGACCCTTTACCCTTATCATCTTTTGAGTATCCTTCTATGGTCAATGATGGTTGGATAGGTCTTCCATTATCTTGAGGGGTGATATAGAGTTGTCCAATGTCAAATGTGCTCATATCATCTCTATTTTCCTCGGGGCCAATTAGTGTAAAGTCTAACTTGGATATGTGGTCATCTATAACATCATCTGTATCGCCACTATATTGTTGTGTGTTACTGCTTTCACTTGATCTATTGGGATTATGTGTTTGCGTGCCATAATGATTGGTTGAGTTTGGTTCAAATGTGGTATAATACTATCACTAGGTTCAAGCATTTTGTAGAATCTAAATAGTATATCATCTACAGGACGTGTATGTGATACCCTCATGTATGAATTTCAAGCATCTATGATACCCTCATGTAAGGTAGATGGGATTTGTCCCTTGTCATGGATCTATGGTCTCCCAAATTTATATGTTGTAACTCACATCATTAGGTATAACTTGACACTCGTTGGCTAGAACCTTAGGTCCAACAAATATATTCAAAGTGATTTCTCTAGGAGTCTTTCTTGGTTGATTATCAAAGCCCTTAATGATCATGTTTGAGTTTGCGAGGTCTTGTCTTCCAATTCCAAGTGTAATAAGAAAGGAATCGCTACAAGTTTATAATTTGGAACCATTATTGACCAAAAGTCATTTGTTCCTGAGGTTATTGATTATGGCTCGAATATGCAAGGGTAATTGTTGATCCACAATAGCATTTGGAGGAAGCTCATCATGCTTAAAGGTAATAAAGTTCTCAACATCGATTAAGGATCTAACAATAGAAGCAAATTGAGAAGGTTGAGTATCATTTGGCAAAGTAGCGTCTCAAAACGCTCACTAGATCTATTACAAGAATTGGAACTAGAACCGTCTATGACGGGAATTGGATTTGGAACCAAGTATAATTTGAAATCATTTATGCATAGACGGGTCCAACCTCAACTATTGAACCGGTCTAACTACGGAGTCCTAAAACAATGACATTTGTTAGTGTATTTTACAAGATTACATGGGTGCGCAGGTGCGGGTATGCAACACGCAACATGAATGAAATAAGAGATGTGTTAGGGTGCATTAGTTTTCCTTGGGTGTGGATTTGGGTGCGAGTGCATCTCTAGTGAGGCCAAAATATAGTCAGATGCACAAACCTAGACAACCTTGTTATTTTATATAAAAAGAACAAATGAGTAAGCTATAGATCCATCGTCAAAGGTAATTCCAATTAAAGCAATCGATACACTTCCATTATAAAAAAATAACATAAAAGAGGCCCAAAAACACTAAATTTTAAAACAAAATAAAAGAAATGACCCTAACTTTTCTTTCTATACATCTCTTCTATTTTATATTGGTAGCTGTCTCTCTGAGCTCTTTGTCTAAAATTGCCCTCCTTGGATCAAAAAATTTGAGTGGTATTTTTGGGCTCATATTTTGTCGAGAAGATCACTCCATTATTCTGCGCAAAAGAGGACACAATGAATCAATGTCTTGTAATTGGTTTACCGAATGCTTGATTGGGGCGAATTGAGCCCCAGTTGGGCAGCATTAGGTGTCTGGGGCTTGATTTGCCCCAATTAAGCACCCAATGAACCAATGTTTTCTAATTTGTTCACTAGGGGCTTGATTTGGGCGAATCAAAGCCCTAATTGGTCGGCGCATGAGGCTCAATCAACCCCAATTGTGCATGCCCATATAATTGTCTCATTGGGTGTTCGATTGTGACAAATTGAGCTACTATAGGGTGACATTAGGTGCATGTGGCTCGATTGGCTCTAATTGTGCACCCAGTGAACCAATGTCCTGTAATTGGCTCACTATGTGCTCGATTTGGGCCAAGCGAGCCCTAGTTTGGTGTGTGAGGCTCGACTAGGCCCAATGGTGCATCGTGAACCAATGTCTTATAATTGGTTCATTGGGTTCTTGATTGGGGTGAGTCGATCCCCAATTGCACAACATTGGGTGCATGAGCCCTGATTGGCCTAAATCCAACACTCGGTAAACCAATATTTTGTAGTTGGTTCATCGGGTGCTTGATAAGGGCTAATCGAGCTCCCATTGGGCAACATTGGATGTTTGGGGCTCAATTGGCCCGAATTGCTTGCTTGGTTAACCCATTTTAGGACATTGGCTCACTAGTGCACAATTGGGGGTAATCGAGCCCCAAATGGGTGACATTGGGTGTGCAGGGCTCAGTTGGCCCTAATTGTGCACTCGGTGAACCAATGTCCTATAATTGCTTCACCTGGTGCTCGATTGGACTCAATTGATCTTCAGTTGGGCAACATTGGTTGTGTGGGGCTCGATTGGCCCTAATTGCCCACTCAGTGAACCAATGTCCTATAATTGATTCACTAGGTGCTCGATTGGGGCCAATCAATCTCTGTATAGGACACATTGGGTGTGTAGGGCTCTCTTAGCCCCATTTTCACCTCTAGTGAACTAGTGTCTTGTAATTGGTTCACTATGTGCTTAATTGGGATGAATCAAGCCCCTAATGGAAGACTTTTTGTGCAAAAGGCACGATTGGGCTTGAATTGTACACTTGGGTGAACCAATATTCTATAGTTACTTCACTAGGATACTTGTTTGGGGACAAACGAGCCCCAACTGAGCAACATTAGGTGCACATGGCTTGATTGGCTCAAATCATGCACCTAGTGAACCAATTTTCTGTAATTTCTTCACTGGGTGCTTGATTAGGGCCAAACTAGCCCCAATTGAATGACATTGGGTGCATAGGGCTCGATTGGGCTTGAATTATGCACTTGGTGAAACAATATCTTGGAATTGGTTCATCAGGTGCTTGATTGGGGTCAACTAAGCCCCAATTGAGCGACATTGGGTGCGTGGGCCTAATTGGCCCTAGTTATGTACTTGTTGAACATTACCCTGTAATTGGTACAACAGGGGCACAATTGAGGATAGTTGAGCCCCAATATGGTGACATTTGTGTTCATGGTGCTCAGTTGGCCCCAATTTCCCACTTAGCAAACCAATTACATGATATTGGTTCATTGGATGCTTGTTTGGGGTCAATCGAGTCCCAATTTGGGGACTTTGGGTGCACGGGGCTCGATTGGCCCCAATTGCACACTCGATGAACCCCACATTACATGACAGTGGTTCACCATGTGCTCGATTGGGGCCCAATCAAGCCCCAATTAGGGGACATTGGGACTAATTGCTTCTACTTCAATACTCCATACCACTTCATTTGTATGTCACTCTAATGCTAATACTGTATGTCAGATTTAAGACTAGTAAACATTAGAGTTTTACAGTGCTTGAACCATAGTTACCAGGGTCGGCTGCATCTAGACCAGATGCGGCAAAACCTGGATTTTTTTGGCTCTCGAATTAATGCCTTGGGGTTCGCGCATTTTTTAATTATTAAAAATCTAAAACATGAAAAAATTTAAAAACCTTAAAAAGTGTTGTCGCTAAGCACGGGAACCCTAAAAAGCAGTTGCTAAGCGTGGGAACCGAGAACCCTAAATTTTTTATATTTATAGGTTGCGAGTAAACATAAGGAAACACAAAGAAACAAATCATTTGAGTCGACTGGGTAAGCGACTGCGAGTGAAGGAAATTTGCTTGGGACTAAGTGGGTGACTCACCATCAACTTCAAACTTGAGACGCAGAGTCGTAGAGCGAGTGTGAAGATTGAGAATAAAGCATTCCATCATGGAGATTTTTCTGGTTAATGTGACGAAGACCGAGGGACGGGTCGTCTGCCAACATAGAGTAGGTTGTGGTCGTTGTCTTCCTTGTCCCGAGCGTTCCTGTCAACAAGGTTGTCATGGTTGCCGCGCAGAGCCATGGTCGACCGATGAATGCAAAGGTACACACTCTTCTAGAACTTTGCAATTTTTTTTTGAACTTAGGTTTAATTTAAGCTAAATTTTATGTATAGTTCGATTTATTTTATAGTTTTTAATTTTTATTTCCCTGTTTTTAAATTTACATTTAATTTTAATTTTAAGTAAATGAATTATTTTCGATTTATTTTATAATTGTATTATTATATAAATTTATAATTATTTTTGTTTTATTATTTAATCAATAAATATTTATTAAAAAAACAAATCTATAATAAAATTATTTATATTTAATATTTTATACCATATTTATATTTATTTTTTTATGATTTTTTTTTAATATATATAGGTAATAAATATTAAAATATATATATAATATTTCATATTATATTTATATTTATTGTTTTTATATATATAGTTAATAAATATTAATATATATATATATATATATATATATAATAAAATTAAAATTTAACAAAAAAATATAAAAAAATAAATATAAATTTAATATTATAAAAAAATATAAATATAAATTTAATATTTAATATCATATATATATTAATTGTTTATAAATATAATATCACATATTAAATATAAGTAATTTTATTATATATTTGTTTTTTTTTTAATAAATATTTATAAATCTTAACAATTATAAAAAGGGGAAAGGTCCCAGTAGCTGCACACCCTAACTTTGGACAGCGAATTAAGGTGTCATAACATCACATTAGATTTCAAAATTTTTACCCATTTTAATATGTCGTCTTAACTACTTATAAGTTTATAACTAAGGTTTCAAGGTCTAACACATTATACATTTTACGATATAATCGATTTTATCACGAGAGGTCATAAAATGCATTTTTTAAAGCTATGACCAAAACTTAACCTTTGGAGTACCAATCGCTGTGCATTAGAGTATCAATACTTGAGTCTTGTAAAGATGTGATTGGTTACTTTTAATTTTATAGAATAAATTTTGAACAAGTATTAGATGCTACATGTTCAGCGTCTGGTGCACTTTAATAGTTATACACACCAACATGTTTCATTGATGGAGCACATGTTAACAAAAGCCCTGTTCAACAATTGAAACATGCACAACGATTGGGACCTTTCCCCTATATAAATTTACAATTGTTTTTTTTAGTATATAATTAATAAATATTTATAAAATATATATATAAAATAAAATTTAAATTTAACAAAAAATATAAACATTATTTGCATGAAATTAAAATAAAATTTAAATTTAGATTAAATATAAAAAATTATAAATATTTAAAATAAACATTAAAAATTAAATATAAATACGTTTAGATTTTATTTTATATTAGAAATAATAATTTTTTGATATATTTTATTTTTTAAAGTTATGCCATTTTATTTTTTATAGGGCTTTTAAAATTAAATTTGATATTATTTTGATATATTTTAATTTTTTATTACTTTTTTATAGTTTTATAATTTTATTTTATATACGTCACTTTTGCAGAGTAAGCTGCAAAGGATAACCTATCATCATGGCAAGTCAACCGTTTGAAAAGAAATACATTATTCAGCGAGATGCAAATCCCAGAAACATGCAATGCACTCTTTGTGGCTCAAATATCACAAGGACTACAACAAGGGTTCAAAACCATTATATTGGAGGCCCAGATGTGAAGATTTGTCCAATAGTGTGGCAGCACCCCATGTATGCAGCGTTTGTAAGTCAAATCCGAAGCAAATATGAAATAAAAATAATTGCATCAGCATCTGAATCTTCAAAGAGGGCCAAAATTCAATGCAGTTGACACAATTTGGCTCATTTTCTAGTTCAACGCATTCCCCAGAGTCTACCCAAGCTAGTGAAACTGCACATCAAATGTTCCAATCCCAACCTTCTTTGAAAGCTATGTAGAAGTTGCAGGAAAAACATGAGGTAGACAGATTGGTGGCCCGGTTTTTTATGCAAATGCCATCCCCTTCAATGCTGTTTGAAATCCACATACGAAAGCAATGGTAGAGGGGATTGCCAATTTTGGGAAAGGGTACACAATGCCATCTTTTAAAAGCCTAAGAACTGTTCTGCTAGAAGAGGAGGTGACATCTATGTCTAGTGAATTAGATAAAATGAAAAAGCAATGAAAAAAATCATGGTGCACTGTAATAAGTAACGGGTGGTCTGACATAAAGTGAAGACCTCTCAATATATTGACTCAATGTCCTAAAGGTTCTATTTTTATCAAATCAATTGATACAAGCAATGATGTGAAGACTGCAGATTTCATTTTCAAATGCATTGAATTTTCTATTTTAGAGATTGGAGAGGAATATGTTGTCCAAATAATTACAGATAATGCAACAAATTGTAAAGCAGCAGGGGATCTTCTAATGGGCAGGGTTCCTCATTTGTTTTGGACTCCATGTGCAACTCATGTTTTAGATCTTTTGCTTGAAGATCTTGCAAAGTTGGAGTGGGTAAATAATGTTGTCAGAAAAGGAAAACAAATTTCAAAGTTCATACTTAATCACCGCTTGACTTTGAGCTTGTATCGCTCATTTGCAAAACATGAACTTCTCTCTCCAGCCGAAACAAGATTTGCATATAATTTTATCACTTTGCAAAGGGAGGTGGAGAGGACAACATTGAGAAGAGTTGTAGTTAGTGAAGAATGGGCACAATCTAAACTTTCTAAGGAAAGCGTTGCAAAGGACATTGAAAGAATTGTCTTGGGTAGTTCATTTTGGGAGGGCACCTAGAAGACCCTAAAGGTTTTTGAGCCACTAGTTCAATTGTTAAGACTGGCTAATGGCATGAAACCTTGTATTAGTTTTGTGTATGAGGGCATGGAGCAAGCAAAAGAACAGATCAAAAAAGTATTGGCAGATGATGGTGATGAAGTTCAACGTATTTGGGATATTGTGGGATCCGATGGAACATGTTACATCGACCTATACATGCAACAGGTTGCTATTTGAATCCAAAGTTGATAGAGGTAGATCATGATGCAGATGAGGAGGTAAATAATGGTGTATTGGCAACAATAGATAGGTTGGTTCAAGATGAAAATGAGAAGGCTAAGGTGAGAAGGCAACTGACTACATTCAAGAACCAAGAAGACTTGTTTTCCCTCAAGGAAGCACAAACAGACATTGTTAATATGGATCCCCATTTATGGTGGCAAACCTATGGTTCATCTACTCCAGAGTTACAAAATCTTGCCGTGCGTGTCCATAGTCAATGTGCCAATGCTTCTGCATGCGAAAGAAATTGGAGCACTCATGATTTGATCCATACTAACAAGAGAAACCGACTAGTAGCCAAAAAGCTCTTAGATCTTGTGTTTGTTCATAGCAATTTGAGATTGCTTGAGCACAATCTTGCAAAAGAAGATGACAATCTTCATCTTGGAGAAGTAGAACCATCCTTTGAAGTTGTTGAAGAAAATATTGATAGTGTTGATGATCTTGTTAGAGGATTTGCTGATGGTGCTAGTGCTAGTTTTGATTTTGAAGCAGGGTTTGATGTTGAAAATGGAGGAAACTTAAGTTTTGTATCAATTTTGAGCTTAGGCTCTAAACTATGGACATTTTGCTATCGTTTAATGCAATTCAAGTTTGAAACTTATACATTTCTCAATTTTGCAAGTGTTAAATTAATATTCAATGTTCATTCCTTAGTAGATTAAAATATTTTACATACATATATATATATATTTTTTCCAAACTGGATTTTACCGGATTTTTTTCCGATTTTTTTAAAGAATTCTGCATTTCCGCATTTTTATGGCCTCCCGAACGCATTCGAATATCCGAACCTGGTAACTATGGCTTAAACGATGCACTAACACCATTTTCATGTTATATTTACATTGTCCCCAAATGCCACATTTACATTAGTATATTTTATGTTGCATTTATGATGCCCTTATGACATCTTTGTCTCTTTCAAAAATGTAAGTGGTTATACGACGAGCACAAAATGACTTTAATGCATCTTAATTTTGATGTAAACCATGTCTTAAACTTGATCTGCGTGAAATTTATTAGTGTATGGTTTGAGTAGCCCCACGGTGAACATAAAATGCATGCCCAAGTATGGAGGAAGATCTAGGAAGAATGTGTTCTCACCAATAGTGCAAAGTTTGGTTTGAGGGCCATGTTGCAGTGGTTTGATCTTGCAATGAGGACCTTGGAATCACTCTTTTTATAGATGCAACCAAACTTTGTCACTAATCTGAAGTGTGGTTTCTGATTCAACTCATGACATTTCTTGTATTGAATTATTGTTGGCGAGTCAAAATCTGTTGAATCTGGTGGTGCACTTGCTCAATGTGTTGCAGGAATTTCTCTGTTGTCCATTTCCTTGGCCTTCACATGAGTTTTGGGAACTGTAGGGGTTCAAAATTCAATCTCAAGAGGTGCTGTAGGGTCGAACCTGTAGCATGTTTGGAATGGATTAGCCCTATAGAATTGCAAGTAGTTTTGTTGTAGGCATGTTGGATGTACAAGAAGTTACATCTCAAGTGCGAGGATGAGCAATATTGTACATTCACAGTTACTAAAGTGTAACCACTTAGGTTTGTCCATTAGTTTTAGTATAGAATGGTGTTGATCTATTCAGCTGAGTATCTAACATTCCTCACAAAGCTTGCTAGAAATGATTAACAAACCTGGGATCTTGATCAAATACAAGTGAGACAGAAAACGAAGTGTATCCAAATGTGGTGGAAGAAGAGTTTGGTTGTTTCTGGTGCGTTGATTGTTTTCATGCATGCTACCATGATTTCCATCTTAGAGAAATGATCAATTACAATATACTTGGAGTTTTGGTCGCTGACAGATCAGATAAGAAGTCCATGCTGGAAGCGGTGTGTGCATACCCCATTTTCAATTAGCTGGTTTTGCAATGCTGCAAGGAACACAAGATTTGATGTGAGCCTCAATGTCTTTGCACATGTGTACAAAAATGTTGTTGCAGTGCAACCATTATTTTTGTGACTCCAAATTGACCAGCTGATTTGGAATAGCGTGCCTGCTGTGAGGTGTGCCAAAAGGGGCACGTGGCCCAGCTTGTGAGAAGCTTCTCTTGTAGATAGAAGGCTTCAACCTGGTGCGTTGATTGTTTTCATGCATGCTACCATGATTTCCATCTTAGAGAAATGATCAATTACAACATACTTGGAGTTTTGGTCGCTGACAGATCAGATAAGAAGTCCATGCTGGAAGCGGTGTGTGCATACCCCATTTTCAATTAGCTGGTTTTGCAATGCTGCAAGGAATTCAAGATTTGATGTGAGCCTCAATGTCTTTGCACATGTGTACAAAAATGTTGTTGCAGTGCAACCATTATTTTTGTGACTCCAAATTGACCAGCTGATTTGGAATAGTGTGCCTGCTGTGAGGTGTGCCAAAAGGGGCTCGTGGCCAAGCTTGTGAGAAGCTTCTCTTGTAGATAGAAGGCTTCAACCTGTTGTCCTTGAGAAAGGGCGTTGTAGGTAGGTGCAAATTCTGGATCTGTGGAGTACTACCAAATGCAATTCCAGTGTTGTGGTCTCGAGTATTGATCACTGTTAGCAATGAAGTGACAGGAGGCTGGCTCACACATTCAACTGCTTTGTTATCTTTCCCTTCTTTTCTTTGATCACTAGATGGAGCTGCTGCAAATATGTCATCCACTTTATGTGCCTTGCATTCTGCAACTTACTTTATATATGCAAAAATCGAAGATGTTTATGATCAGAGTGAATGTTAGTCTCCCTACCTAAGATATAGCATCACCATTGCTTCACGGCTTGAACAATTGCATGTAGCTCCTTCTCATAGGTTGGGTACCTCCACATGGTGTTGCTAAATGGTATGCAACAGGATGTCCATGATGAGTGAGTAGTGCATATCAGACCCATTGGTCTCTATTTCAAAGGGGTGATTGATATTATGCATCATGAGGATGGGTGCAAAGCAGAGTTTGACTTTGAGTTCTTTAAATGTTTACTGTTGTGCAGGTGTTCATTGAAATGTTGACTTAGCTGGCATGATTTGATACGTCAGCCAGAAGATGCGTGAGAATCCCAACTCAAACTGACGATAGAAGTTTGTTAGTCCAAGGAAACTTCACAATTCTGTGCCTGTGAGGAACTGGCCAATCTTGACTGATCTTGATCTTTGCTGGATTCACATGAATTCCTTCGAGGTCAATGATGTATCCCAAGTACTAAGCTTGAGTAGCACCAAAGGTACACTTGCCTAAGTTGGCTTGCAACTTGTCAGTTCGAAGCGTGTCAAGGACCTTTTGAACATGTGCAATATGCTTTTCTCATGTCTTGCTGCAGATGTGGATGTCATCTAAGTAGACAATGATGAAGTTGTTGATGAAGGGTTGTGAGATATTGTTCATGTACTGCATGAATATTGCAGGCGCATTGGTCAGACCAAAAGGCATTATCAACCACTCGTAGACACCTTCTGTTGTCTTGAATGCACTCATCCAGATGTCTTTTGTGGGTTGATTGGAACTTCTTGATATCTGGACTAGAAATTTATCATAGTGAAATTTTCTGCACCTCAGAGTTGACCTGTATGGTAGGCGATGCAGAGATGCCACGGACCATCCGTTGGTGCGAGAATGATTGGACTACTACAAGGTGAATAACTTGGCTGGATCTTCCCTTGGTTGATGAGCTCCTGTAGTTTTCTGCGAATATCATCGTTCTCCCAAACTAATCTAATGATAGAAAGGATTGTTTGAAGTTGGGGATCTTAGAATGAGATTGATTTGGTGCTTGGTGGAGCAACATGATGGAATGCTTTTTGGCTCTTAAAATAAATCTTCATATTGCTATAGCAAGCTGTCAAGCCAATGTTGTTGAGCTGCAAACTCAATGGATTGTGCTGCGAAAGTATGCTTCTTCATAGTGTTTTGCATTGGCTATAGGCAGACCATGAGTAGTTCAAATTTATATGCATGGGAAATGAGATTTTGCGTTGCTTCTTAGATACCAATGAGATGTTGGTCATTGGAGGGGACCCCAAAATATGATAGACAATTGTTGACCTTGACAAACCAGTGCTGAAGTTTACCTTTATTCTAGTATCTTGGTCATACAAGTAGGGCTTGCCAAGAAGAACTTTGCAGATTTCAAGCGGTGCTACATTGCAAGTAAGAGAATCTCGCATGGGTGTGATACTGCACTCAAATGTGCATTGGGTAGTCACTTTGAGCTCTTGTGACTCGTCTTAGTTGAAACCATCCAAGCAAGGCCTTGACATTTTTTGATGTCTTGTGTGATGATACTCTTCTGGCATTTAGTGTCGATGATGACATGGAATGGTTGTCCTTTTACCCAGCACATGTGTGATAAAGACGTTATTGTTTGCATTGATGGGCGTAGGCATAGCATTAATGTTCAAGCAAGTTGGAACATCAGGATTTGTGCTTTGCTCTTTAATTGTGAGCTGCGAAGTCTGAGCAAGGAAAATATTTTTGGATATCGCATTCCTGGTCGCTGTGGGTGTCAATCACTTCTTTCCCCTTTGTTTTTTGGGTCGGAGATTTTGGTTGGGTAGTTGCTTGTGGCTTAGACGAAGGGGGCCCATTGTGAGGTTGCTGCTGCACAGGATGGACTCGAGTGTTGCCTAAAGATTTTCTCTTATGCGAGGGACAGAAGAGGCTGGGCCTTTCTGTTTCATCTTGGATTGCTCTTCGATCTTAATGATACACCAGTAGGCTTACACCAACGTTTCATAAAGTAGGAACTCTGTGACAGCTTGTATGTAGTGGTGAGGACCTCTAGTGGACTTCAAGATTTCGTGTAAGTCTGTTCGTACAGATTCAAACACACGTAGAATTCATGGAACTCATTTGTATAGTCTGGCACTGAATGTTCATTTGTATAGTCTGGCACCTGTTCCTTCTTTTGTCTTAACTATTGGAATCTCTTGTACCGATCATGTTAGTGCTTGAGAGGATAGCGTTTTGCACGTACCTCTTCAATGAACCTGGACCATGTGTAAAAGGCTCAAATTCACTTTCTTTGCACTTTAAGACGTCCACGAGCAAAGCACTAACTCAGACATCTTAAGTGTTGTGAAGGTGATCTTTTCAGTATCTGTGAACTTATTGATGGTGCAATATACTTCCAATTGTCGAAGCCAATCGTCCAATTTCTTGTCTTCAATTTTGCCATGAAACCTTGGGATGTTGAGATTGACTTGCATCTAGATTGGACTTTGGTGATGAATGAGGGACTATCAGTGGCAGACGGCAATACGGGGCGTAGTTGGAGCATTAGGTCACGAAACTGCGATAAAAGTTTCTTTCTCTATTCTTTCAAAGCTTCTTGGATGAGCCTCTAGACTTCTGCTGAAGGGGGTTTGTATGCCTTCTGTCATCGCTTTACTGGGTAGTTTGAATCATAGCCTGGTTGTATGCCTTATTTGTGATACTGTGAGCGATTAGTCATGCAGGACCAGAGTCCAAAAGAGGATTTCCAAGACCGATGGGCAGAGTGTGGCAAGAGATTGTTCTGATACAAATGTTCTGTGCCGAGCCTAGGAGTTTGCATGGGGGATACTTTACAAACCAGCAAATGGACCTATCTAATTAATCTGTGAGTTATATTGAACAAGCAATAAAAATGGGAAACAAAATCTGAAAGAACCGTTACACGTTCAGAGAGAACAGGGGATAGAAAATATAGCTGTTTTATTCATCATGAACAAGATATTATACATAAGGTGTACAATGCTTGACTTAGAAACCACAACTGCGTATTCCCGTGGGCTGAATCTAGGGAAAGACTGTATGGCGTTGAGAATGTGTTACAGAATGATGGAGTATGTACATTGTCCAACTGTTGACCGATGGGGTCAGGTAGTTGGAGTGATAGAATCTACAATCAGTTATAAGATGGTTCATTTCCAAGAACTATTGATGTGTCAGTCATTTCAGTTACATGAACACCTTGAGTTGGAAGCTGAGGTGTCACTTGGTCGCAAGAACATATGCTCCAACAATGTCCTGCCATTGTCTTGCTGTTCATGTGGAACCTGATCAGATGACGTACACTTCAAAGTGTTACTTGCAAGCATTGTGTAATTTGCAAGCTGCGAAGTGGCGGAGAGTACCCAATGTGAATTGCAAGGAGACCACTGCGAGCTGCAAATCCAACCCAGTTGTGCTTTCATTGCTAGCCAATGGACTCTGCTTATCTGACATGGAATTTATGAGTGTTTGGACAGGTTTGGGACCTTCCCTTAGCAATAGAAGCCTTTGGTGCTTAAGAAGATCTATTAGTTCTCTTGGTTCTATTCCTAGGCTTGATGTAAAGTGTTTTTCAAGAAAGCTGATGTACAAGGGGAATGATTTACGAGACACTGATGGGGTGTACTTGGTTTTTATTTATAATCTATTAGTTTTTCTAGGAAAAATAGTTGCCATGCTTGAGTAATACTTTAATGTGACGTTTCTCCTTTATTTGTAGATTGAAGTAAGCTTTGTGCATAATTGTTCATATTCACACTTCTGTTATGTTGAGAATATATCATAAGCTTTATAGAAATTGACTTGGAAAATGTGCAGGAAGTTTGTCATCGCGACTTAAAGTTAGAAAATACACTTCTGGATGGAAGTGCAGCCCCTCGTCTCAAGATATGTGATTTTGGCTATTCCAAGGTACCTTTCTTGTGCCTTCAAATTGCAAAATGTGTATGCTGGTAGAAACTTGAGGAAAGATTCATCTTTATGTTTTTGAAGTCCAAATATGGTTTTTGATGCGACAATCTTCTTTCAGTGTTCTTTACTTCATTCTCAGCCCAAATCAACTGTCGGCACACCTGCGTACATAGCTCCAGAAGTTTTTGCCAAGAAAGAATATGATGGCAAGGTAGGGAAGCCTGCACAAAATCCCATTTTCCTTATTGGCAGATTTGAATTGTGAGAGTTTGTCAGAGATGAAATTATACAGTTAAATTTTTTGCAAGTTTTCTTTTGTTTTATGTAGCCGGTGCTTTTGCCTTTCATTTTGCAGATTGCAGATATTTGGTCTTGTGGTGTGACTCTCTATGTCATGTTAGTGGGTTCCTACCCATTTGAGGATCCTGATGATCCAAAGGATTTTGGAAAGACTATTGGGGTAATGAAGTCTGATCAGGGAGTAATAAATAATTTACTTTGTTAAGTTAATATCTTTTAGATATTGTTTGTATAGATGTTTGATTCCTAATAATTTGTGAGGTTATTGATGTATTATAATATCACGTTGATCTGCAGCGTATAGTGAGAGTCCAATACTGCATCCCAGACTATATACAAATTTCATCTGAATGTCAGCACTTGCTTTCTAGGATATTTGTTGCAAATCCTGCCATGGTCAGCAATTTTTTTGAACCTTTTGGATGGATTATCTTCAAAGATAACGTGGCCTATTTGAAAACATTCCTCAAATCATTGTGCTTTCAAAATTATACATTGTAGCCTCTTCAGACTAATTCTTGTGTTATCTGTTTATGTGGTTCTCCAAACAGCGAATAACAATGACTGAAATCAAGAATCACGAGTGGTTTTTGAAGAATTTGCCGGCAGACTTGTTGGATACTGGAATGAGCAATCAATATGATTATGCAGACCAATCTGCACAAGGCACTGATGAGATTATGAGAATTATTGCCGAAGCAAAAATTCCTGCTCAAGGGTTCGGGCTAGGGCAATACTTTGGAGATGATCTTGATTTTGATGACATGGATCTAGACAATGACACAGACCTGGATATCGATAGCAGTGGAGAGCTTGTTTGTGCTATGTAACTATATTGCGATTGCAGGTTTTTCTGTGGATTGGAAACAGCTTTGCCATCTTCCAAGAAGAATATAATTGTCTCATGACCCGTAAGCTGATAGCCAAACAAATTGAATAGAGATGATAGCCTCAATCTTATACTCAATTATAGGTGCAATCAATCAACGCATGAGGGGGTACATTAGTTAGTTTCTAAGGGCTAATGTTCCACTCTCATGACTCTTAATAATATTTATAGAGGCGTTTCAATGTAAGATCATTGATACTCCTTTGTCATGTTTGCGTTAATATATAGTTCTAGAAACATGGGACGAAATATATGCATGGTTCATTCCTGCTTCCTAGTTTTTGACATTAAATATTATAATTTTTTAGGTTAATCCCTGGAAGGAAGTATTAAAGAAGATGTATTTTCCCTTTACTATTCAATGTCTATGAATTCTCCAGCCAGACAATATTTGCAGGCCACACCTCCACTCTTCTTAACACTAGAGAGCTCCCCATTCTTTACAGACGGTATTTACATACAATACAACCGTCTGTTGCATGTTTCTTTTTTTTTTTAAAGCTTGAACACTGTAATGTAATATAAGTAATGTTGCAGCACAATATGCAAATATCGAGGTAGAAACATCACCTTCCATGTGAACGAGGGATCAATGAGCTACTGGTTTTTGAATATGAAGATGGCGATGGAGATGTGGGAGCAGTCCATCTAAAAGAGGTGCATGGCACTGCAGATCTATCATTTTGAACTCTTAGAGCTTTCGATATATTATAATTTATAATCCACATTGTATGCATATGGTTGTTTTGCAAGTGCAGGCAAAGTCAGAGAGTCATGGATGGAAATGAAGTATTTGTGGGGAGTAAACTGGTGTCTGTTAGGAGTACCAATGAAAGGGGCAAGGTAAATTTAACTAGCGCTCATAAACTGGTTGACTTTACTTGGGAAACTAATCAATTTTTTTTTAATATTTAACACTTTTTGGTATAAATTTATGTGATTGGTTGAGAGTGTGGACCCCACCAATTTGTGAGTGTTGGTTAAGATTAAAGAATGAAAGCACGATTTCTCTGAGAGTAATGTTATTCTCTCAAAAGACACTCTGTGAGAAATGTGATACTGCAGAACTGGTTTCCCAATCCACTTACAAATCACGCCTTAATTTCGAGGACCAAAAAATATTTGTGTAAAAGTATCTTGATTTCCCAAGGAAGCTTATTATTATTAACAGGTAATTTACATATTAATAGTGTGAGCACCATTAACGCTCCAGGGAGTGGGGAGTGGGTATCAGTAGTAGGTTTCACTTTTAAATGGATGAAGTTTGAGAGTGAGTGCGGAATTCTCAGTAGCCACATTAATCTGGTAAGCCGTTACAAGATCAATATCTTGGAGTTTTTGTCTTCCATGAAAACTTGCACTCTTTATATTCATATTCATATGTTTTAAATGGAATTATATATATTTTTGAAATTTGTTTTAATTTTGAGAAGTTTAGAATTCCATTTTTATGATCTGAATATAAATTTAAGTTTTAAATAGTATTTAAAAAATTTAAATAGATAATTAAAATATATATTTAAAAATACATAACATGATTTGGATTTAATTGAAAAATCAGTGAACGATGCACTAATTTGTATAAATTTAATGTGATGTAAAAGTTATGAATCAATTCAAGAATAAATAGTAATATAGATATTTAATGTAAATGAAGCTGTATTGAAGATGATACATTAAAGTAGTAATTTATTTTTGGATTGAAACCTGCTTTTTTACACATTAAGGTAACAGTATTTGAGAAGATATCAAAAACAAATAGTTTAAAAATAGAATATGATGTGATTGGATTTGGAATGTAAAACATTATGTGATTAAGTGTTTTGACAAAAAGTTTAGGTTATGTGATAAGTGCTTTTCCAAGAAGTTTTGAAGTTTTTTCGTGGTGTAAAGATAAAAAAAAATAAATTTCAGTTTTTTAAAAAATTTATTAATTTTTGCATTAAAGTAATAGTGATTTTAGAGCCCTTCAGATTGGATTTTGGCCGTCAAATTATCTAGACAGTCCACACACCTTCACAATGTTGTACATGTTCTAAGTTGAGATTATGTAAATTTCTATGAAGTTGGTTTTTAGAAAAGAGATTTTTGGATCTATAATACTAAAAAATAATGAAGTACAATAGCTATAACGTTTGATGTGTGTTATAGCATTGACAAGGTGGTGTACTAGCTTTTTAGTATTTAGTCAAAAGTTTTTATTTGAATTGCCACATGAATCATTCACCCTTTCTTGAGAAGCAGTGGGCCCCAATGTTAGTTCTAATTTTTGATGAACATATAGAATTGAGTGCATAAATGATTTCTTTCCATTTGTGTGGGGTGCCCCCCCTTGAAATTCATTTTTTATTTATTTCAGAGTAGGAGTGTTGTGAACCCAATATGAACTTGTGGCATAGTGCGAATATTTTCTAACGTACCCAAGACCAAAATCCTTGGGCCTCAATTCTACTATAATGGGTTTTTGAATCCCTTGACCATCTTTGCCTAGACCTTGGCTGATGTATATCATCTTCAACAATTTCAAGTGAATTCCTTCTGTGTTTTTTGAAATTCTTCTAAATATTTAGTGCACAATGATGTCTACACTATATGCAAACCTTAAAATTATTGCACAACACAAATTTGATTAAATATACTAAATATAGTCATATATGCATATGTGGAATTTGTTATAATAGACAATAGAACTTTTGAAGTTTGACATCGAGGGCTGATAGAGAGATATCTGATTCTTGACTTATCTATTTAGTTTTAGAGGTTATTGTAGTTATAAAAAGTGATCATGGCAATAAGATGAACAAAACCCAGAAGCTATTTTGCAAATAAAGCATTTTCAAAATTTCACTGATTGTGACCTTTTATGCTGATTTAGATTCCCTTTCTACCAATTTAGACCTTGTACAGTCAGGGATTAATTTTTTTGGGCCATGTGCACTATTTGATGTTGATTAGTGTTGCAATCGTGCTTTTATGATTTGATGGAGAAAATATTTCGTTTTTCTTCTTTAATTTTTTACCTAATCTTCAACAATGTTGCAAGAGATAGAGTGTGTGCAAGTTAGTTGAATTGGACAACTTTTTGAGGACTTGCATCGACATAATTTGCACGTTTGGAGTCAGAGTCAATGTAGTTCTCTTATGCATGTGAGTGCGATATTAGATAATCAAATGCAATTACATATTTTTTGCTAAAACCTTCTTTTGGCACAAGACCTTGGCACTAGATGGATGTGAACAAAAGTAAATCAATGTGCATGCTCTTTGATATGATGACCTCTTGATAAGACTTGATAAAATAGGCATGAGAAGCTCACTTGAATAAAACATCTACTTTTCATTTGGCCATACTTGGGGCTTTTATTTCACTCAATATTAAAAAATCCAGATGTAAGATATGTAGATATGTATGCCCACTTTTGAGGTGAGGTACTGTAAACCTTGCTCTTGCCTATCACTTATTTCAAAAGAAAGAGTTATGTGCATTACACGTTACCAAGTAATATAGTCGAAGTTGTTAGAATCTTTGAAATTTGTTTAAAACACATTTATGTAGTTATTGCAAAATATCATGATGTAACAGTCAATAGTAAGATGCAACCTCATATGAGGATGAGAGAGTGAAGGGAAAATAATATGCCCCAATGTAAGCTCCACACAAGCAATATGCCACCAATGTAAGCTATACACACACACACACACACACACACACACACACACACATATGGGCAAACAATATGCCCCAATGTAAGCTCCACATATGTTATATAACATGCTCCAATGTAAGACACACACACACACACAAATGAACAAAAAATATGCCCCTATGTAAGCTCAACATATGATATATAGGCAAACAATATGTCCCAATTGGGAAAACAACATGCCCCAATGTAAGCTCCACATACAATATATAGGCAAACAATATTCCCCAATGTAAGCTCCACATACTATATATATATATATATATATATATATATATAATTTGGGGCGTCATACCCTTAGCTATCTTGTTGAGCTTTATATATAAAGCTCAAGGAGATAGCTAAGGGTATGACGCCCCAAATTACAAAGCAAGATAGGGATAAATAACATGCTCCCAATGTAGCAATATGCCTCTATGAGGGTTAGATAAAGAAATGAAGCACACACATAGTAGAAATATGCCCCAATAGATGCATAACAAGGACTGTGGCAATGTAGGTACAAGCATAGTAACTTGAAAGTATGTGCATGATAAGGATCATGACACCAAACATAGTATATCACATAGTATAGGCAACTATTCACACATAAGTATGTAACCACACATATTAATAAGAAATCATCATGCGAGGACATACAACTCACAAGTAATGATAAAATGGCATGCCATGACGACTAAGAGGATACTCTATAGACTAGGATGAGACAAGACATCGAAAAAAACAAACATGCATACACAATCGAATAATCATAGGCATGCAAGATGACATGCAATGAAGTGTCATATATAACAATATAATGTAGATGTCCATGTAACATGCAAGATGTAAGAAATAACAAGATATGTCTAATCAATGTAAGTAGTTCTATATGATATATAGGAAGATAAGAAATATATCACCACAAGCTCGTTATAGAAAGATGGCCCCAATGTAACGTATACCATCAATGTGACAATGCCCTCTAGGGTGTGGACATGAAAGTCACTGCATAGCATTTAAAAGAACTGCATCTCACCTACTCAAAGAATACCATGAGAAGCATATGTGGAACATGTATATATAAAACTTCTAGTATAGATATATAAGCATGATAAATATCAATTGACAAAGATTAATATATTTTTTATATTTAATGTTTTCTATTGTTTTTTCCATTTTGTAATTATGTACAAGTAGTTAGATCACACAAAGAAAAATCCAAGGGGCACCAAAAAAAAAAAAAAAAAGGTAGCGTAATGAAGCAAGAATAGAGGTTAAGGGGCATAATTAGGCAATTTAAGGAAGACAATCAATCAAGCCAAGGTGCAACAATCTAGAAAAAAGATGAGGATTTTAAACAACTTAAAACTTATCTCAGAACTCAATGCATGCTAGTATAGAAGGTCACGATATATATGTCGCATCATTGGGAAATTTGTGCAAGTGTTTGGAAAGGGATCAACAATGAAGGGGCAAGTGCCATTGCAACATAAACCAATGGGCTAGAAAAATTTCAATGCAAACAAAAGGCAAGGGCTAAGATGTCAAAGCTAGAAAAAATATGGGCAAAGCACAAACTCAAGGGGGGAAGGCACATGAAAGGCCTGACAGATAGAAGAAATATGAAAAATGGAAACTATGGTACAATAATGATATATCAATGAAACATAAGAGATAGGCTAGCTTGGCTAACCAATGCTCTCATCTAAAATGTTATAGCTTGGACTAGGGGAGTCTGATGCATCGCTAGAAACATCAGAGAAATGATCACAAGTTGTGTAGTAACTTGAATCATCATCCCAATGAGAGATATGTGGATAATGGGCTCGAGGAGTAGCTTGAACCTCTCGAAAAGCATGTGTATTAGTTCGCATGTGTTGTGGTGTTATTGAACTCTTAGTGGGCGTTTTGGTATGAACCTTTGCAAGAGGTTGTAGATCAATCTTGGGATGTGGATGATTAGGAATTGTAGGTCTTGGTGGTGTAGCTATAGTTTCCATATGTATCAAGAAAGTTCATGGAGGATGTATGAATACGATGCCCCCAAAGACAACGTATAGGTATAGATATAATCAATGAAGCTCATAAGATGTGGGCATGATTCTCCTAATGGAAATGAGTAGGATCCATAGTATGTAAAATTTAGTAATATTAAAATGTCCTCTTTGGTGTAAGATATAACAATGGAATTACTCACGAGGAATGTGTAGGTACGATGCCCCCGATGGAAATTGTAGGTTAATACGAGCCCCTTGATATGTAATAAAAGTAATATAGTCAAACATTCCAAATCACATGCCATCTATAGATGTCTAATGTGTATCATGGTAATATAGGAAAATATCTATGCCAAATGGATTGTGGCAAATAAAGGTTGTGGGCACATATGGTGACCCAACAAAATAAGGACAATCAAAATCAAGCATGTGTCTGCAAAGCGAAAATAGAAGATTAACAATTTTGAAAGAAGGAAATCTCCTAGAAATAGTAATTGAAAGTAAATGATTTAAGCCAAGTGGAAAGAAGCCATAAGAATGCATAAAGTCAACAAATAATGATGGATCAATAAAATTGAAGTCAAACCATTTTAAGATGAAAAATGGATGCCACCACAATGTCCTAAGAGTCCCTTATAGCTAACCAATAAAATTGTCAAGAACTAAATATTCAAAATGGATAATAAATTGACCCATATTTGACACTCGTGTAACAAAATTAGAGGATGGTTATCAAATCATTGTAATTTGAACTAATGTCTTCGATGCAAGGATACATATAACTGAATTCATTTTGCCTTGGAGATGTACCAATAAATGGTTGTTCCTTATCTAATTGAAATTTATTGTGTTGTACTTGTTTCCTTGGCACCCATTTGAGTTATTTTTGGAATGTAACTAGATCTGCACTGGAATGCTTTAAATATTTATTTTCATAGGCTCTATCTCTTTGGATGTTAACTACATCGCCTTCATATTCAAATGTCATATACTCGTGTATTATCAAGTGTTACATTCTTCCTTTATAACTATGTAGTTCCCAATATAGCACTATATTAAAATAAGGATGAAACCACATAGAATATTATATGAAATGTTTGGGGACCAATAAATATAGGCAAATTAATTCATCTCAATGTATATTTTCCATTAAAGAAGGTGATACTTACATTAGATTTTCTATACATATCCAAGTATATTAAGGGAAAGGAAGATTACATGTATTGAATTGAGCTTTTTCATTTGTCATGAATCTATGTTTGTGTCACTCTTTTATTAAAGTTTTCATGATAAAATGTTCTACATGCGAAAGATGAGTCTCTGTAGGATCATTGAAAATCATGTTTAGAACATTATGTGATTTGACCTTAGGAGTTGAATTTTTAAATTTAAAATACAAAACATCGCTTTGCATAGGTTGTTCTAGATTTGAGGATGTGTTTGCAACTTATGGCTTCATAATAAATGTATCCAATATAACATCACCACTATCAATAAGATATTGTATTTTATGTTTCAAAGAACAACACTTATGCATTGTATGTCCATTGATTTGATGGTATTCATAAAACAATTTTGAATGAAATGTACATGGCACATAAAACCAATCATAACACTTAATAGAAGGGAAAAAAAACATGTTCTTATCAAGTACATTTTCAATGTGTTACTCTGAATTTAATTACATTTTTGAAATTGTCATGATATTGAAAGGGAAGGCGTACGACCTATTGTAGGTGTGTCTTTTGATGAGTAGCCATTGGTTTAGGAATTTTATTGATTGTAGCATGGATAATGTTAGGGCTAATAGAAATAGAAGCAAACACATAAAGCATGAGTCACATTGTTAAGTACATGTGATCGTAAAAGATCATCCTCAAGTGAAATGACCTCACAACAAAGATATTTGAAATATTTTTAAGCATGATAAAATACTTTATCTTCGAGAGGAGGAAAAATACTTTTGATAATGATATATTATTTCTGTAGATCCTTTGGTTGATGTATAAAAGAATGCATGATACTTTTCAATCTTAGAATGTAATCATAAATAAAATCATGTTTTATTGGGTGAAGAGATGGAATACACTCAAATGTAGCAAGCAATCCCTTATAAGTGATAATTATTGATAGTAAAACCTCTTCCAATTTAAGGAAGATGTATAGAGAACCACTAGGTAGAGTGTTAAACCAATCTAAAACATGAATACTTAGACTTATATTAAATCTTTTAAGCAATTTTTGATCATTAGCACTATAGCTCCTGACGTAAGTACAAAAGTAATTAATATGTAAAGGTTCCCATACCCATTGAATAAATAAAACTCAAGAATTTGGGAGAGGAGAATAAAAATCTTACACTAAATATTTGATATATCTAACATTAGAATAAACCCAAGAATTGGATGCAAAAGACTTCAGAGATAAAGCTTGTAATTGTCTTTGGAATTCGCCTATTGCTTACATCATAGTAACAATATCATGTGTTGGCACAACCAAAATACAAATAGGTTCATTTAAAGGTCTACTTTGATAATTTATTTCAAACATAGGGGCACTAGGGGTAGAAGAAGATCTATCATGAATATAAGAATCATTGATCACACAAGAAGTATTCACAAAAAGTATATATATAAAATAAAGTAAAAGTCGACATTTATACATGGACATATAGTTTCTTATACTTCATGTTATATCTATATATATGTGTGTGTGTGTGTGTGTATATAATTTCAGGATGTTTAAGAGTGGTTTAAGACCTCCAAGAGCTATAATGAAAATTTTAGGTTTTGGATGGTCCTATGGGATTTCATATTTAGCCATATTTTAGGGTTTCAGTACTTTAGACTTATTCATATTTCAGGGTTTCAAGGAGACATCATAAGAGGTGAATGGATAGACACTCTAAATAAGTTGGACTAATGGTAGGAATGTTATAAAGCTATAACAATCTTGAAAAATACCAATGGTTTGCGCACCCATTTCCTAGTGCACCCTTTAAGGCATGCACTCAGAGAGATTGAAAATCGATAGGTTATTACAAGAGAGAAAGTGTTAGTAAATGTTCAAGTTTAAAAATATTGTGTATATAGGACATCTTGAGATTTATTGGTAGTGCTAGTTGACCTTTGAAGTCTGACTAGGTCAGTGAAGCTATTATGAGCTCAGGGCATATTTGAAATGTTTAACATGCTTTCAAAATGCTACCTATAAGATGTAAAGTGCATGTTCATTTGGTTGTTGCTATTATCCAAATCCATTTAGGTCTTCTTAATTTGTTGGTCTTTTTGAATTATTTCATGCCCGTGTAAGCTTGTGATGGAAGTTGAAATGCCATGGGTCTCCATGGAATTTTGAGGGTCAGGGCATTCCCTCCATTTATTAGAAAATGGCATTTGTTATGGGGATTATTTTAGTGTTTTTTTTTCTTCCTTGAGATTTTGGCAAAGCATTAAGCTACCAAATTTTTATATCACAAACCTACCATTACTGAACTATATAGATTTTATAAATTTATTCACAATTAATATAGGGAACGAGATAATGTATTAAATTATGTAAAAGTGTTTCTGATTTGGTCCTCATGCATGTGTGTGTGTGCCCAAACTAAGCATCATAGAATATGTGGTTGTCCTTAAGTGGTTTCCTAGTCTATTTATGCACCAACATCATGTACATTCTCTAAATTATTACATTTAATGATGGTTGTGGTGTATCTACCCTTAATGGCTTGTATGGGATAACTTGCACTAAAACACTATTATCCACTTCTTCCCTAAAAAAATATCCTATTTCTATCCCACTAACTATATCTTCAATACCTTATCCACTTGCAAATGGAACACAAGCATGCACTTTAGGTGGAGGTGAATCAGGAATTTCCTCAATGGTATTGTCCTAAATACCTTTCAAACTCTAAAGGCTTAAATAGGTTCCAATGACACTTGCTCTTGCTCATTAATGCTTATCACTTCTTCTCCTAAGGAACCACACCTCCTTTGCATGCAAGTCACCCACTTACCATCTCCATTCTCTATGGGTCTTTGAGACATTTTTTAAGTTAGACTCTCCCTTTTGTCTAGGGTCCTTCTTGGTGATCACCTTCTAAAAAGCCTTATTGTATTTTATCTTCTCAAGCTCACGTTGATCTTATCTATCCATGTTTGAATATTATTTCACTTTTTGATTCAACCATGTTCCTCTTCACCTCCTACCATCCATGCAGCTTATACAAGCATGGGTTTAACCCTCCATAGGCAGACTCTTGATTCCAAAATCTACCAATAAATTATTTATTTATAATGGTATCAACTCCAAAAATGTACCCTTGCATTCACAAAATAATTGGTACTTAGCCTTGTCAGAGCAAGAATAAGTAGACACTGTGAATTCCAACATGTAGTTATTCAACATGTTGTTCCACCAAAAATATATAACCCTTGTCTAGACCATGTATAATCATTCTAAATTATTTAGATACTCCTCAGCCTATGGATATTGACATACACAATTTATGCTCTGGTTTATAACATACACAACCAACCATGCATGCAAATGTGTGCGTAGTTCACAAAATAACACTTTTTAGAGGGGATCATGCAAGTTGGCTTCCACCCATTTCTTTGGATTTTGATTGCCACAAATTGGATGACTCAGCACAAAGTTCTCCTATATATTCTCAAATCATAGTTTGATATTATCCAAGGATATTATATCGAACATGTTTTCTCACCATTAGATCAACATAAAAAAATAGAGTCCCAGTAATGGAACCAAAAATGTTATGGTTTATTTTGTTTCATTCAACTAACATATTCACGCGCCTTAGTTCTATGCCACTTATGCATAAACCCTAGACACTGAACTCAATTGCACCAACATATCTTGCAAGGTAAACCTTGCGCACTTACTTGAGGTGGAGAGAGAGAGAGAGATTATTAGGCCTCTATTGGGCTAGTTGGGAATGGGGCAAACCCTAAGTCTTTCATGTTGGTTTAATCTAAGAACCAATGGATTATTTTATTAGACTATGCAATATTTGGTTAACATATAAGTTCTAAAATGTAAAATGATTTAGAAATCTGTACACGACAAAGACAAGGTACAACACAAATTTGAACATCTTCATTAATATACTAATGTATCACATAAATAAAAGTAAAAGTTTAGGCTCATTCTAACAACATGACAATAACAATAGTAAGAACAATAACTAACAATAATAATAATAGCAATCATAATAACCTTTCACCAACTACCTTTGCAACAATAACATTTCCTATCTAACAAAGGGGGGTATTTATACATACTCATACCACTCCTTTACAGTTTAAAATTATGAATAAGTGCCCATTCATGGTGAAAATGTTTGACTATAATTAGAATCCATTATTTCAAAATAGTTGTTGGGTCTTTTTTCTTAGCTTTGCATAACCAATTATTAGTTACGTGACCAATATAAGGAAGATGCAAATGAGCTTGCGCATTGGCATATCACGTGAGGGGTAACCTCATGCGCTCACCTAAGGTGCATAGCAGGGACCAATCCTTGTCGATTTTATCACGTGATGGTGGTTAGACAAATTTTACTTAGGTGCTTGAGTTATTATGTTTAGTAATTATTACTACTAGAATTATTATTCTAGAGTTAACCATTTAATGAATTCATATAATACATATTACAATTACCATAAGAGTAGAGCTAACATTGTATAGATCAATGCATCATGACTTGTAAACAAGAACTGGTTCTATTGATTTCATTTGATAAGTTTACAAAGTTTCATTGTCATTACATGATCTAGATCTCTAACGACATATCTATATCTAATAACAACTAATTATCCGTTAACTTCACTTTAATAGCTCCAACTATTATAATATCTATATAGTCCTTTCTGAACAACCTAAGGGGTATTTATACATAGTTCAACCGCTTGCCTTGAGGGACTTCATTAGTACAAAGAAGATGACTTAGATAATGATCATTAAGGAAATGAGTTGTGGTGAGAAATTATAATTAAGTTCCTATTGAACTGGGCCTAACCAACCCTATATACCCTCTAATGCTAGATCTTTGTGTTCTTATCCCTTTTCTTTTGCAAGCCAGTGTTAGATTCATCCTCTCATTAATCTCCATTACTTATGAAAAATGATTTATAACCACCTCCACTTTTTGCACTCTTTTTCTAGTCTTATGCTAATTTGAGTCTTGTGTCTTCTGCTCATTCTCTGCTTCCTTATCTTTCACGATTCGTCCTTCTATGCCAATGTACTCTGCACTGTTCTTCAACCTTTCACTCTTCTGTACCATCTTATTTCAAGCCATGATCTCTTCTGTGCCTAAATTTTCTATGTTGTTCCTGCACCAATTCACCCTTGTGTTCTCACACCGTGCTACCAAAATAATTAGAATATTTTATTACAAAATTTTGGGTCTAACATCAGCTAATACTAATTTAATAGTCTATATTAGACTATGCTACAGTTTCCTCTATTACAAAAAATATGGGATCCACCTCTTGGAATTTGTGCTTGAGCTCCTCCCACTGGTTAAGGGTTGTCTCAATATTGGAAGTAATAACTTCTACCTTGCTCTTCAATTTTTTCAAACCCTTGGGATGCTCCAAAAAGGTATCAACTTGAGTTGACAAAGTCTCAAGCTGAGAAGTTGTATCCTTGTGGGCATATTAAAGGGACCCAACTTTGTCCAAAATTTTCCCTCAAAGCACTGATAAATTAGCATTTAGTTCTTATCATTGGGCACTTATTTTATTTTCTAGTTTTTTGATGTCATGGAAAGATTTTTCATGATGAGTCCTATCTTTAATGTTTAGGGAATTTTCAGCCAATTATTGACACCGTTGCTCCTCAGGTAGTAATGTTTCCAAAATTTTGCTTGGCTGTGCTAGGTTTACAAAAACCCCATCTATGATTGGAATAATGTTACCTGGTTAATTCAAAAAGTTACAATAGACCTCCATGACTACTGTGAACTATTCTATTGCCCAAATTATCTCCTATCCAGGATCCACTTGGTTATTAAATTTCTTCAATAGAAGGTCCACGAGTGTCTCCAACTTATTTATGGCCTCACTAGTCACATGAATGCCATCTATAAGTGCCAATTCATTTCTCAAAATTGTTTGATAAAGGCCCAAAGTCCAAAGTCATGCTGCCTCAACTGCCTCAGTCGATGCTTGAATTCTTAAATTTATACCTCAAACTTGCACTATGTTTCATTTTCCTCTTTGTATAGGTGCATGACATCCTGATGTTTAGCGTGGATCTGGCTCACATCATGAATGTTAAGAATATTTTGCCTAAAAACTTCTAGGGCAAATTTGATCAATACCACACTTGCTTGCATTGGAGAGCAAATCATAGGACTTATCCAGAGTGTGTTAGGAACACTTGCCACTTTTGGGCTTATTTTAGTGTTCTCCTTGGAAGTTTAAATCATTCTTCATCATGGTATAATTACATATCGAAATAAATCTCATGCTAGGTTTGTTTTGTGGACTCATACTCAGGGAAAAAGTTCCATAAATACAAACATTTTTCAAGCATGTCCTATTATGCAACACAAATGGGAGGTTCTTTATTTAGTTGTTGCTGTTGTTCTGCATCCTTCATCGGTTCCTTGCCCTTTTGGGGGTCATGCTCTAAATCGATGATCTTAAGAATATTTTCTCATTACTTGCTGGAACTGATGCCAAGGTCCTTTATGCTGGGGCCTTCCCCTCTTTCTGCTTCCCCAGATTTTGGACTTCCTATGTTCATCTACTACTCCTCAAAATTTTATTCTTCACTGGGCTCAGGGGTCTACTCCTTTATAGGATTGGGGGTGAGTTCATTGACATGTTGCACTTTAGATGAAGCCTCACCTATGTCTATAATTACCAATCATGGTGCTTCTTATTCATACTCTTCTTGAGGAGTGGGATGTGCAAAGTCATCCTTCTATTCTATCAAAAGATCCTTAAATTTTGTTAGTGATGGGGTCTATCTTTACCATTTAGGCTCTAATTAAGGGGCTATCTAGGATGCTGTGATGTCCTATTAATCCATAGGTAACCCATAGGTCTTTAGTGGCAGGGAGGCCTACCGTTGATGTTTTGGGATGACCCCGAGTTAGTCCTTCATCCTGCTAAAATTGGTGGCCTCAGGTCTTGGCCTTTTCTCTTTTGTTTGTACCCTCGCCTTTGCATGCATATATGGTTGGGAAGGAAGTGGTTCCTTCTCTGTCTCCTTGCCTCCTAACTTCTTTGGTGGCTTGAATATGTATAAAATGACCTAGATTTCCCTTGCACCACTATCTTATAAGAATTAAGATCATTCTTTTTAGTCTCATGCTTCTCCACGTATGTGCACATCCTTATATACACATAAATATTGCAAAGAGTATGAATCTTAACATCAATATTATCTGCATCAATGTTCATAGGGTGTGCATTATAATGTGATTCATGGAGTCCATAAAGTATTTGGTGGTGAATGCATAAGGCAACTTAAGCCATCCTGACAAGTTGTCTGTTATTACCATCTAGTTATGCATGAGGGAATAATGTTGCTTTACAACAAACTATGTATAGGATCCCATCTGCATGGGAAATTCTTTGGGTACGTGCCACTCATCCCCAAATGCCTCCTTCATGTCATAAAATGAACCCTTCATCTTGGCCTTGTAAGAGGGTGTGATGGTACCGAGGCAAGTGAATTACTTGAATTGCTCATTGGGGGACTTATGTTTTGGTGGGTAAACCCACTTCAGTTCTTTGCTTGAGTACTCTAGGATGCCAATCTCATCAAAAACTAGGAGTAGCAAAATCGTGCCCCAAGGAAACTTGTGGTTATTCAGGTGATGTGCCTTCTCTACATTGTGTACAATATTTTATATAAAATATAAGGAGTAATTATAATTTACTCCCTTGGCCATTTGGTCGGCCATATAAAGTTGTAGCATGTCCACCTCCTTCTACTGATCTATGACTCTTAGCTTGGTTATGGCCAAGTGTGTGACTATTCAAATTACTGGATCTTCCATGCTATTTATGTACATAGCATGGCCTTCTTATATTTTAGCACCACCGCTATCCTATCAATTGTCACCAGATAGATCTATGCCAAGATCAAATCCAAAACAAAGTAATCTAGTTACTTTACTAATCCATGTCAGGGTGATCCTCATTCTGTGCCCAATAAAATAAAGGTAGTCTTCATGAACATGTGAGATAAAGAATTGAACCGCCTCCTGTAATTTTTAAAAATATGGTAGGTATAAGAGTTGGAACTCCCCCACATCTTATAGCAAGTTATAAAATATGAGATCATAGGTAATCTTATTCTAGGTGTGCTGGCACTCCACCTGATATTATTTCTACAAATCAAGTTCATTCCCAGGGTAATAATGATTGTAGTCTAGGACTTGATAGGTGGAGACCTTAGACTCCCAATCATCCATGTTCACCATTGCCTCTGGGTATTGCAATTTTTCAATCATAACAGGGGGAGGAGATGGTATTGCAGTGACATTTTTACTTATGCATGCCATTTTTAGTGTTTGTCTAATAGGGGTCCCTTACCTCAATCCCATAATTTCACTTCTTTGTGCATTATTCTGGGACCTCATTCTTCCTAAATGTACATGGGACCTCCTTATGTATCCTTGAACTCTTCAACTTTGGGAATGGTTGGTAATGGTTCTCTACTCCTATAGGAATTCTACTTCAATTGCATCACCGATTGGGGTCCCTGAAGGTTAACATGCGATCGACCAAATCTCCTAAATGAATACATATTGATTCCTCTTCCTTAGACACAAACTACTTCAACTCCTTGTTTCACCCTCCTCTAATGGTGGACTTGATGCCTGCAACCTGCAACTTCTTCTACATACTTGTATAGATGTGTTTATATTCCCTCTTCCATTTAATGAGTGTCACCTCAATCTCTTCTTCATGTTTGTAAATTATAGTACTACATAATCACATTATTCATTACTGGTTTTTGATTGTATGAGTTGTGTAATTCTCAAGTTGTCAATCATAAAATTGGAAATGAAAATCCTTATGGAGGTTTATAGGATTTCCCATTTTTTTCATTGACTCTTCCACTTTGCATTAACTCTTTTCCATGATATCATCTATCACTTCTGTTATTAATGCTCTAAATGACACACCTTTGTGTCCATTCAACACACTTGTCATTCATACACCCCCATCATTAATGAATACATGTCCCATCCTTGGTGATATGTTATGCCTTTACCATAGTGCATGCCAACTATGAGCATTTAAATTTCTCCTTTTATCGGTGGGAACTCATTTTAACTTGTCTTGTAATGGTGTTTCATTTGATGTCTTCATTCCATTTCTTATTTCACATGCCATCTCATACTTGTCTCGCACTATCCTTTACACGCATCTACCACACACCCCATCTTATGTGCCTTCTCTTTGTGTCATGTCTTGTGCACCCCATTATCCTATAAGCTCTTTGATCCAACATAATTTTTTTCATCATTCCCTTTACATGCTGATGACTTAACTAGCTTATTTAATTATAAACCTACCCCATACTAAAAGATATGCATGGTCCTCCATGACAAAACTGAATTAGATCCAACTGTGAAGAAATAAAAGATGGAAAAAAATGCATTCAGTGCTATGCTTATTTGAAAGGAAAACAAAGTTATAAACTAAAATATTTGCATATGCCTTATTGATAAGAAAATAAAAATTAGATCGAATAGTAGGGCCAGAGCTGACTACCATTGAAATGGCCTAGCAGGAATTAGCCATCTAACCTCTTCAATTTACAAGCGCATGTCAAATGAATAATATGAATAATAAACAAACCATCCTAGTAGATCTGGAGTTTACTTGAGTGGCACATGAACTGGGAATCATAGACTAAGACATGCATACCTGGATGAAAAACCTTGGTTTGATATGTTGATCATGTTAGGCTTTTTGTTTCTACTTCTCAACTCGTTGATTCCAATGTGCGAGAAAGTGTGTCTCATCCAATTATAGTAAAGCATCCAGACTTTGTTAGGACTTGTTCCAAAGTCTTAACCTTAGGTTAGATTATTAGGTAAATAATAAATGTAAAGGGTCATGCATATTTATTTATAAAAACACCCCCTTTAATAATCTTTAGTTATTTTATTAGTTTGATTTATGTTTTCAATTAATAATTAAAACTAACTTTTAGATTACATTTTCGTGGGAGCTGGTTGTTAGGTTGGTTGGTTTAACCGGTCATAGGTAAAATAATATATATACATGTTTTTGTATGTCAAAGGATTAATGACATATTGGCACCCTTTCCATGTACTTATTTTTCATGATTAATAAAATGCTTGTGGACTCGCCTTAGTGGGTAAAAATTTTAACCTAAGCAATTTTTGTTGATCAAGTTGATTGGAGTGATATCAATGGTATCATAGCATGTAAAATGTACGGTGTGGTGATCTAGGGAAGAAGAGGTAAAAAATACATTCACATGATTGGACAAGGAAGGCTCACATGAAATTGATTTTGCAAAGACAAAGTATGCTTTTTGGTTAATTTTTGGTGTCAAACATTTGAAAAAACAATTATTCAAAAGTCAATTTTTTCAAATGAAAAAATTTCAAGCCTATGATTGGAGGAATTAATATATTGAGAAGTTAATATTATATTGATAAAATTATTTGACATGGCTATATTCTTGTAGAAGTCAGATTCTGCGCTTTTGAAGCTTTTCAAATCCTTGAGAAGGTGATTGTTTGCATTTAAAACTTGATTTTTTTGCCTAAATAGTCCAATTTAATGACTTGTACAACCTTTTTAACTTTGAAAAACCTTGTGCAAGAGTGGTATGGCCTCCATAAGTGTGTTAAAAAAATTTCAATAAATATGCTGAGTATTGCTATCATTTTAAGACCATATCTGCAAAAAATTAGATATAAAATAATCTAAGAAGCATTTAAAAATTTGATTTGTATGAATTTTTTTTTGATTTGTATGGCCTGAATATGTATGTAAAATAAATTTGAAACAAAATTGGGAGGATTCGTTGAGTTTTGATCTCATTTGGAGCTTCTATCTGCCAAAAACCTCATCAAAGCCATTCCTGAAAGCATCTAAATTAAATTTCTAAGTTTGTACGACCTCCTTGAGCATTGATATGACCTACATGATATCCAAAATAGTGTATCCATTAGCCATGTTGCATAAAATCTCTTTTTGTATGTTTAAAAGTACTTAAAACTACCAAAAATCTCCCGTATACGACTTTATATAGCGTGGTATAGATTTGTATGACTCAACAAAGCTTCATAGTTTCTTCTTGGTAGCCATGGCATCCTAGATTGTTGGTTTGGCATTGGAAGGAAGCTAAAAATTATATTTTTCTATTTGATAAAGTTTTTATATATTTTTCTATAAATTTTAGGGTTTGGGGTCCCACCAAATTACCAAGCTTTTGCTTTTTCAAAAAAATTTCACAGATAATTGATTTTTACTTGGAAAAGTAATATTTTTTATTATCCATATAACAAAACCAAGCTTTAAATACATATTTATCATCATATGTATTGTAAGTGTTCATAGAGCAATTGGAAAGATTTATTTTGCAGCAACCTTGGAAGTTGGAGGTTCAGGGTTCAAAACTCTATTTTGGTGAAATTTACTACTTGGTCATTTGCTTTTTAGGGGAATATTCCATTTTTTGGAATCTTTTACATGATTTGCATATTGTAAAGGGAATAAAACGTGTAAAAGAGTGCATTTTAGTGAGAGAGAAAAAGATGTAATCTTTTGATTTTTTGGTGAGGTTAAGTGCAAAACCCATCAAAGATCTATCTTTTTGCTCTATGTGAAGGTTAAGTGAAAAACCCTGTATAAGCATTGTTTTTTGAAAAGTAATATTAGTGAGTGTGTTTTTCCTTTCATTTGTTGCACTTAATTTCATTTATCACACTTTTTTTAATTTTAAGATGCTAAAAATTGAAAATTTGCTTTCAGATAGTGATCATTTAATGATTTCTATTTACACTGATTGGAAATGGTTGATGGAAGCTTCATTAATTTTAAATGAGTTATGGGATGTTAAGAAGAATGAAAATACTGTATTGCCTATAGAATAGTCTAAACTTGAAATTTTCAATATGCATGATTCTAAGGCCCTAGATTTAATTAAGTGTTGTTGCACTAAAGATATTTACATTCATATTGAAAACTCTCCTCATAGTTACACTGCATGAAAGACTTTATCTGACTTGTATGATAACAATCCAAAGCATAAGAAGATAGATACACACATGCAGTTGTTTACTTTTTCATTAGAGAAAGATGGGGATATATGAGAGTACATGTCTAAGTTGCATAATATTGATACTAAGTATACTAAGGTTGGGTTTAGTAAACTATATGATGATCCCATTGTTACTCTTGTATTGAAAGGACTACTTGTATCCTATATAAATTTTGTAGAAATGTTACATGTCTCTGACAAGATCATAGGCATAACTTTTGATAGATTAGTTGAGTTTCTTATTCAACTTGACCTCTCTCCCCCCAAGAAATCTAAAAAAACCAAAGAATCCCATGTTACAAAGTCCAAGCTTAGTTCTTATTCTTTTGGTCAACAAAACTATAAAGGGGAAAGTCATAGAGGGGTTAGAGGTTATAGAGGAGGCATATTTCAAAATAGAGGTAGAGGATATAATCAAAATAACTATTCAAATCAATAATCTAGCCATTCTCATTCAAATGAGATGAGTGATAGAGGACATTGTCACAACTCTCATAGAGGTAGAGGTCAAGGTAGATCAGACATTTAATGTCATAGATGTGAAAATTTTGGTCACATTACTTCTCAGTGTAAGACTCTTTTTGACAAAATTTAGAGGCCAAAAAAAGTGTCTAAGTCTAACTCTGCTCAATATGTTGACCATGATTATGATGAGTCAAACAATGTTGCTCATGAATCTGTATTCACTGCTTTATGGAACATTGCTTATATAATATGAGACTAGAGATGAGTTCACAAATGTGTGGGTTTTAGATATAGGAGTAACCAAACACATGAAGATCGGGTGAGACTTATTTTAGAATTACAAAGAAACATCTCTCACTCTAGTATCCTTGGTAGATAAGTCCATGCATACTCCATAGGGACTTGGGTCTATTAGAATTTTGATTCCTAATGGTTCCATCAAATACTTGGAGAATGTTTGGTATGTTCTCACATTTCAAAAACATCTTCTTTCCTTCGAAACTATTTTTAAGAAGGGTTATCAAATTGTTCTTGAAAATGGGCTCATTTATATTAAGTCAGTAAAAGATGGATACAAAAACATGTATATAGGTTATGAGGATGGAAATTTGGTTCATTTGCATTGTAAAATTCTTCCTCTTACAGTGGAACTTGTGACAATTATTGATATAGGTACAAGTACTATGTCTACACATATATGGTATGGTGAGTGGTTTGCCCACTTTTCGTAAAGATAGTATTCTTTTTGAATCATGTGTTTTGGGCAAACAAATTAGGGAAAATATTATTAAGAGTTATTCATGGTGAGCTAATAGATGTTTGTAGTTAGTTCATAGTGATGTTTGTGACATGAAGAAGTCATCCTTTGGAGGGTGCAAATATTTTGTGTTGTTTATTGATGATTTTTTTAGGATGACTTGGGTGTTTTTTATGAAAAACAAATCAAAGGTTTTCACTAAGTTTGTTGATTGGTTACACTTAGTTAAAAAATTAATAAGTTCACACTTAGACACTCTTCGTTTAGATAATGGTGGTGAGTATGCTTCAAATGAGTTTTTGGATTATTATTGAGAACATGAAATTCATCGATAATACAATAATGCTTATAGTCCACAACATAATGGAGTCTCTAAACGAATGAATAGGACTTTAGAGGGAAAAAATTGAGCTATGTTGCATTATAAACAGCTCGGTGATAAGTTTGGGCCAAAGCCATTGGTACTACAATGTATTTGAGAAACAAGTCTCCTACAACTGCACTTTTGGGTAAAAATCCATATGAGGTTTGGTATGGGTTTAAACCAAAAGTTAAACACTTGAGAATTTTAGGATGTCCTTGTTTTGCTTTAGTTCTTGCTGAACATAGAACTAAGTTGGACCACGAAGTAGAAAATGCATCTTTCTTGGGTATTCATAAAATAAAAAGAGGGATTGTTTACTTGTATAGGATACATGTAAATTTATAGTGAGAAGGGATGTAATATTTAATGAATTTGGTAGTATGAACAATGAAAAGATTGACTCATAATTTGAAAGGTCAGGGAAGAAGGTTCAAAAATGTGCTAAGGGATTGAGTAATGAGGCTACCTCTCATAGGTTATGGTATGAGACTAGCATTCCTTCCATTTCTTCTAATTCCTCTAGTATTTCATAGGATAATGACTTAGAAAATGTTGAAATTTATCCAAGTCTTCTTTTGAATGGTGCACATGAAGAGAATTATGGTGTTCCTGATCTTAACAATCTAGACAAATATCCATAATGAGCTCAAAGTAACTTTTATGAGTTGAAAGTAGATGAAGTTGGTCTAACAAGTCCTAGGAGTTCTCATAAATAGGTGAATTATGCAATGGTTGTTATTACTTCCACTAAGCCATCCACTTTTTAGGAGGATTATACTGAACATGTATGGCAAAATGCAATGAAAAGTGAGTATGATGTAATTCTTAACAATAAAACTTGGATTTTGGTTGACCCTCCTCCACATGTTTAACCCATAGGATGCAAATGGGTTTATAGGTTCAAATATAAATCATATGGATCCATTGATAAACAAAAGGCAAGACTTGTTTTGAAAGGTTATGCACAACAAGAGGGTATTGATTATGAAGAAATGTTCGCACCAACTACCAAATGACACACTATTCATATGGTACTTGCCTTATTAGCACATAATGGGTGGAAAATACATTAGATGGATGTTAAAAGTGCCTTTTTGAATGGAGATTTATAGGAAGAAGTATATATGAAACAACCCCAAGGTTTTGAGAAAGTGGGTGTAGAGCACAAAGTATATAAATTGATCAAATATCTCTATGGGCTAAAATAGGCACCCAGGGCTTCATATGAGAAAAAGGATTCCTACTGTTTCTATGCTAATTTCACTTTCACATTCAAAAGATAGAAATGAGAAACTAAGAGATGGTCTAGGGTTAGAAGATACCCAGATGTAGTCGTGCACACCGAAATCAGACGTTGGAAGGTACTCCTCTTTGGCTGTGGAGGAATGACACCTGCAAAGAAAAAGAGACTAAACATGAAAAATGTTAGACGAAGAGACGGTGGGCTGTCAAGCAAACGCTTGATCCCTGAAGTATGAAGAATTCCTTAAGGGATATCAACCCACTAATTAAAAATAGAATATTTGACGGAAACAAAAATAGTGAAAGACAAAATGAAAGAAATAAAAGACAAAAAGTAGAATGTGTACTTGATATGCAGCAAACTGCTCCGCACAGTTGTCGGTGTCGGTCTCTATGCCAGTGTTGGTCAGGGAAGGGTGCCGAAGTCGGTTAAAGTGCTGGCATCGGTAGGGGTAATGACCGGCGTCGGTCGGGGCAATAGCTTTTGGACGGGGTCTGGTCGGGTCTGGACAGAGTTTTAGGATTGTATAATGGTCTGAAGTTTTTGTCTGAGGGTTAGGGAGCCGGTTTGGGAGTCAGAGGGATTGTTTGGGGGTTTGTGCAGGGATCTGGGCAGAGTTACAAACTGTGTATTTTCTAGACAGGGTGGATAGAGGTGATACGGGAGGCAGTCAGGTCGGGTCTGTGGTCTAACTCTAAATCTGGGTAATGATATCAAATAAAAAATAATAACTAGAGAGTAAAACAAAAACACAGAGCAAACACTTACCTATTATACGCTGAAAATAGAGTCAGAGACATGATTGATGTTGTTGCTGTGTTGCAGAAGTTTGATGTAGCAGACCTCCAACAAGATGACTGAAGCAGAATACCTGTACCAGAGAGAGAGAAACATGAGAGATCGATTGCAAATTGGTTGAATGCGAGAGTTGGTTGATCATCCTAAATGAAGAGGTTGCTGATTGATACGAAGGAAGGTCTGATAACCGATTGAGAAACGGATTGGCAACCGAATGATGAATAATAGATAATGGATAACGGATAACAGAACCTGCGTTCAGGTCAAGAATGCAGTGTTAAGGATAATTGACGCCAGCAGGACCGCCGACATCGGCTGAGAAGTGACCGACGTCGATCGGGTAGTGACCGTCGTTGACAGATGCAGAATGGGGACAAAGGCTAGCTTTTAGCTTTCTGCTCATTTTTACATGCTGCCAGGGTCAAGGCTCGTGGGAAAATGGTTGATAGTTGTTAAATAGGCGTGGGAGAATAAAATGGGGGTTAAGGGGAGGATGACAAGGGTTAGACACAATTTTGGTGTCTACATTTGCCCCTTTTTGTCTTGTTGGTTGTTCTAGATGAACTGTAAGACAAAAATAGGAGTTGGTTGCCCCAGGTGATGGATAAGGTCGATTTCATCTTGTTGGTTATTCGAATGAATTACAAGACAAAAATAGGAGATGGATTGCCCTGATTATGGATGAGGTATTCCCCCTCAAAGCAGGAGTCAAGTGAAGGGAACCGGGAATCGGGTGCTGATTTGACAAAGAGATGGATGAAAAAGGGGTGAAGGTGAATGCTGTAAAAGTTGTGATTGCACGCATACCACTTCACGAGATGGTCGGGTCAAATTGTCACAGGTTGAGGGTCAAGGAGTGCCAAAATTGAAATAACTAGGCCCCAACATTTAGTCATTTGCTGATTAGGTTATTCAATCGAAGCTGTAACTCCAATGGGTCATCGTGTTCTAGGTATCCCAGGAGTAGGAAGTGCTCCTAGAAACACAAAAATGTCACAAGTAGTGTGGATCAACCGGCTTGCGATCCTATACTTGTGAAGGTCAAAATAGTCTGTGCACAATTTTGCTAACCAGTCATGAGGTAGCATACAGGAAAAAACAACCAAGGCAACATTGTCTTGGAAGTGGTCGAAGTCGGAAGAGATAGGCATGATCTCCAATGGTCATTGGTCGAGGTGGATGGATGGACGAAAGGATGTGGCCGAGCTAACCTCTGAAGACGTTATGTGATTTGAGTGCTGCCTACATAGCCCTTGTGTGAAGGGCCTCAGGCCAATGTAGTTTTCCCTAAAAGGGAGGAAGGGTCAAAGGGATGGAATTGGTCTTGGTCAAGGGCAAGGTCATGGTCAAAAGGAGGAAAGAAAGTTTGTCCATCAGAGAGACGAACAAATGAGGGTGGTCAAGCTAACCCCAGAAGATGTCATATCATCTGAGTGCTGCCTACATAGCCCCGATCTTAGGGCCTCAGACCAATGTAGTTCGAACTAAGAGTCTGAGTGGTAGACAGGTGGTGAAAGTGGTCGATAGACTGGTCTTGGTCATGTGTCGAAATGATGAGGAGAAAAAGATGTTACAACCTTTTCCAAATGGTGTATTCTGCAACATTAGTGGAGGGGTCTTTCATCCCTAGCAGTTTTCCATAGTTGTGATGGACGTATGCTAAAAATGAATTGAAGTCTATTTATGCTTCAGCAAGTATTGGTTTATGCTTAACATAAATTGTGTCTAGTCGATAGTTCCCATGTGTATTGGTGTCTATAGAAACTAGTGAAATGGACTATGATGAGTGGCCTGAAAAGAGAGTTGAGTGGAGTTGATTAGGTTTGACAAGTGATGAAGTTGAATGTGACCAAAGTGTAGAAGAAGTGAAAGGCATATTGCTCTTTCATTGACAAGGACCAGGATAACGGCATAGATAGGGGTTATTAGAACCAAGAGCCCTATTCATGCATGACGTCGTTGACCATACGTTGTGTTAGAGAGGTAATCGAATCACTTTGACATTAAAGTGAGCTCGAAGTCCCTTGAGTAGGTGATAGGAGGAGGATAGGGTAACCTGTTTTAGAGCAGAGATAACTTTGCCCCTTTTTATAGGAGACCCTGAGACAACTACAAGCCAAGTCCATGACCTATTTTTTTTTTTTTGGTGCAGACTGATCAATGTGGGAAGCCTACATAGAGATGTCATTTGCTTGGTGGTCATTTGTGAAGCTGATCAATGCGGGAAGCTTCTAAGAAAGATTTCTGTTTGTAGCAAGAGTTAGTCATAGCCATCCTTCGAGGGAGTGGTCTATATTTTGCTTTATATATAAGGGCTTTGAATAGCTATCCTTTGAGAGAGCAGTCTATTAGCTACAACAATGATAGTACAACTATCTTTCGAGGGAGCAGTCTGCCTTTTGATTTGATTTTGGTGACTTTGGATATGTTTTGACATCTTGATTTGTTTGGACAGAAATGTGAGTCATGGAAAAGACTATAGAAGGTCAAGGGCTCCCTTTTATTAGGACAAAGCATCCATACTGTATAAAAGGGGTATATAGGATTTGTTAAGGGGAGTAGGGTTAAAAGGAATGAGTACTAAGAGGACGGGGATTGCTCAAGGGATGAGCTCAAGGTAAATGTCAAGTGGACGAGTACTCGACTAACAGTAGAATGGTCACAGATGCAATGCATTAAGAGGCTCAGGTTCTAGTCGTCCATCGAGAGAAGACAAATGATACGTCCCTGATCCATACTTGTGCATGATAATGAAAGGTCCAAGCCAATTAGGGGAAAACTTGCCTCATTTACTTCGCTCCATATTGGTCACGTGCTGATTCTCTTTAAGGACGAGGTCTCTGATATTGAAATCTCGTTCTCGCAGATTTTTTTCATAGGCTCGTTTGATGTGATGTTGATAGACATGGAGATGGTTGAGGGCAGTGAGGCGGTGCTCATCAAGTAATTCAAGTTGAGCTAAGAGATCTTGACGAAAGTCATCGTTAGAAAGAATGTCATGCAGAGAGATGTGGAGAGATGAGATCTGTACTTTGAGAGGTAGGACAACCTCTGTTTTGTACACTAAAGAGAAAGGGGTAGCACTCGTGGAGGTTCAAATGCTAGTGCGGTAGGCCCACAAAGCAAAGGGAATGTGAATATGCCAATCCTTTCCAGTGTCGTTGACCACCTTCATGAGAATTTTAGTCAAGATTTTGTTGGAAGCCTCGGCCTGCCCATTTGCTTGTGGGTAGTAAGGCGAAGAGAAACTGAGCTTGATGCCAAATGAGTCACAGAGTTTTTGGATGGTCTTATTTTTGAAGGACTTGCCATTGTCAGTGATGATTTTATGAGGGACACCGAAGTGACAAATGATGTGGGTGCTGATGAAGTCGATGATCTTGTCGGCTTTTGTGGAGACGAGAGGAATGGCTTCCACCCACTTGGTGAAATACTCGGTGGCGGTGATGATGGATTGATGACGAAGCGATGAATGAGGGTTAATCTCACTGATGAGATCCAAGCCCCACTGAGAAAAATACTAGAAATCTTGAGCGACTTGTAAGGCGTGACTAGGAATATGAAGCAAGTTAGAGTGTTGCTGACACTTGATGCAACGTCGAACATAGTCGCTACAGTCTTGATGAAGGGTGGGCCAATAATAGCCCAGACAAAGGATGCGCTTGGCAACCGAATTCCCACTAAAATGTCTGCCACAAATCCCTTCATGGACTTGCTTAATGGCTTGAGATTCTTCAGTGGAGGTGAGACAACGAAGAAGGAGGCCGTCGAAGCCTCGCTTATAGAGAAGACCCCCTAGCATGGTATAGCGAGTGGTATGCTTGATAAAAGCTCACTGCGCATTGCTAGAGAGATCGAGAGGGACGACAGACAAAGATAAAAAGTCCACAAGTTTCTTATACCAAACATCTCATGGGCTAGAGTCTATGGTGTTGACATGATTAATGTTAGGAGAGATATAGGAAGGAAACGACACACGATGCATCGTGACAAAAAGTCTGGATGCAGATGAAGAAGATGGGATATGGGAAGCAAGAGAAGCCATGGTGTCAACAAACTTATTCGTGGATTGAGAAACAGTCTGCAGGAGGTAATGGTCGAAAGAGGCTAGGAGAATGTCAGCACGGTTTTTTGTACCTTTGCAAAATTTCATTTTTATAGAGGTATGAACCATTGACCTGATTGACGACGAGCTGCGAGTTGCCGAAGATGTTGATGGACTTGATGCTGAGAGAGAGGGCGGTCTGAAGTCCCAAAATTAAGGCCTCGTATTCAGCCATATTATTGGTACAATTAAAGTCGAGCTTGAAAGATAGAGGCATGGGCTCACCATCGAGTGGGATGAGAATGACTCCCACACCCCCACCAAGTTGACATTTAGAGCCGTCAAAGAACATGGTCATTTGGTAGATAGTGTCATCGGTGGAAAGCGCAGAGATAGACTCATCAGGGAACTCACACTGTGAAGGTTGATTGTTGGGAAGAGGGGCATCTGCCAGTTGATCAACGATGGTTTGCCCCTTGATGGATTTTTGCTGGATGAATTCGAGATCGAACTCAACAAGCAGCATGAGCCACCGAGCCATACGTTGATGTTGATATGGCTTGGAGTGCATGAATTTAAGAGGGTCGGTGTGAGTGATGACAAAGGTTTTGTGATTAAGAAGATAGTGGCAGAGCTTGGTAGCGGCAAAGACTAACGCCAAACAGAGTTTATCGATATGAGTATACCGAGTTTCATAGTCGACCAATGTTCGGCTGATATAGTAGACCGCTTGCTCACGGTGATGCTCATCTCGGTGCGCGATCATGGCACCTAACGAATGGTTGGTGACAGAGATGTAAAGGTAGAAAGGTTGATCGTCTTTAGGTGGAATGAGGACTGGTGGAGAGACCAGATAGCGTTTATGGGCTTTAAAAGCCTCTTGACAATCTTTATCCCATGTAAAGGAGACGTCCTTCTTAAGGAGATGATGAAAAGGTTGGCAACGGTCAGAAAGCTGCGAGATGAAACGGTGAATAGACTGGAGCTTCCCTTGTAGACTGCAAAGCTGCTTGAGATTGGTCGGGGGTGGCATTTCGAGGATAGCGTGGATCTTGGTGGGATCTATCTCGATGCCACAAAAAGAAATGATAAAGCCTAAGAGCTTGCTGAAGAGGACCCCAAAGACACATTTCTTGGGGTTAAGGTGGACATTGTATTGAAGAAGGTGAGAGAAGATGATTTTGAGAATGGTCAAATGGTCATGGCGAAGCTTGGACTTGCCGAGCAGGTCATCCACATAGTCCTCCATGATTTTGTGGAGGAGATCATGGAAAATGTAAGTCATGGCACGCTGATAAGTGGCACCTACATTATTCAAGCCGAAAGGCATGACTCGATAGCAGAAAGTCCCCCATGGGGTAATGAAAGTGGTCTTATGCTGATCTTTCAGAGCAATCAAGATTTGATTGTATACTGAAAACCCATCCATGAGAGATAGCATCTCATGGCCAGCTGTGAGATCAATAAGCTGGTCAATGTTAGGAAGAGGAATGTCATCTTTGGGACAGGCTAAGTTAAGGTCACGATAGTCTGTGTAGATCTGGATCCCCCTAGTCGCCTTGGTGACTGGGACAATGTTAGAGACCCACTGCGGGTAATCGATGGGATAGATGAAGGAGACAAAATGAGGTGCTGAAGCTCTTCTTTGACAAGGAGGGCAATGTGAGGATGCATCTTTCGAAGCTTTTGCCTGATATGCTTAGCCCCTGGTTTGGTGACAATGTTATGGGTAGCAATGGTGGGGTCGATGCCAGGCATGTCATGGTAGGTCCAGGCAAAGGCCTTGCTATGGTCTGAGAGGAACTGGGTATAGTCAAGCTGCTCCTGAGCATCTAAAGATTGACCAATCTTTAAGACGTGGGGAACATAAAAAAAAGGGAGGTTGATGTCAATGGTTGATTCATTTAATATAACTTGGGTCTCAGAAGGGAGAGAGCACTGGATGAAAGAGTCATCAGCGCCCATGTAAGAAAGAATGGCGTCATCGTCAACGCAGTGGACAGTGTGAATGGTCATCGACTCAGCTCTATCATGCTGGGAAAAATGAGAGGAAGAGATTTGGACACCTCATTGAGCTGATAAGTTAGGGGGTTTCAGGCAGATGGTGTTTATAGAAAAAAAACTAGGAGGGATGGAAACCACCGACTCTATAGGTGGAGGAGGGATGGGTGAGCCTAGAGGAGATTGGTCAATGGTGGGTTTGGGGCAAAGGTCTATAGGGTCCTGAGTGGGGTCGTGATATCCCAAGCCATATCGTTTCTTGGCATTGTCATCGTTGAGCGGTTTGATGGGCTGATGGGAGCCCTACTCATAGCGTCTGAAACCAAAACCCTTCCATGCACACCTATAAAGGTAAGTGTGTGCAAAGGCAGGGTTGCCAAGAAATGAGAAGTCTGATGTGAAAGGTTGAGGTGAAGAAAGAGGATTGCAATCAGTAGGAGCTTGATTAAGCCCCCCATAAACAAGGTTGGTTCAGAGGTGAGGAGGACCATAAGGCACGATCATCCTGATTCGATGGTCGTAACTAGGGCTGTGATGAAGGCGTCCATACTCTTGTGGAGTTTGGAACATGTCTAAGGCCAACAAGCGATACTCCCCCAATGAAAGTCTTTGGAAGATGTCCTCCATGGGGTTTGTGGTCATCGCTTGAAGGGGAGGTGTGAGGGCAACCGCCTGTTACAAACTGGTTGAAGCTTCTGCGAATGGAGGCGGTGTCAAGATTGATGGCTTGATAGGGATGAGGACGTCATTTGGACGGTAGGTGGTGTTACAAGTTTTGAAGGGTGAAGGGTCAACGGGAATGATATGGACTTGCCCATCGTGCTCGAATTTCACACAATGGTGCAGGGTAGAGGGGACACAGACCATGGTGTGGATCCAAGGTCGGCCCAGTAACATTTTGTATTGAAACTCTCCTTTGACGATATAGAAGAGCTCCAGGACTATGCATGGACCAACGCAGATGTGAAGGATGACTGTGCCAATGGTCGTGGCAGTGGTGTCATTAAAGGAGCGCAAGATTGCGTCAATTTTGGAGATGAAATTCTTGGGAAGAGCCAACTGTTCAAAGGCATGGGTGGAGATAATGTTGATGCTGATGCCTCTGTCGATCATAATGCATTTAATGCGTGTTCGATCAACATAGGTAGTGATGAAGAGGGCGACATCCTGATCTTTCATGTTGGATGTGGGAATCTCAGAATCACTGAATGTGATGGAGGTAACAGGAGCTAAAGAGTGGACAAGGGCAGCAAGTGGCTGGGAGTCCTCGGGTTGGACCTCCGCTGCCTGCAGGGCTCTGATTAGGGCTTGACGGTGCTGGGGTGAGGTTTGGATGAGGTCATAAAGGGACATCTTCACAGGCATCTGGTGAAGCTGTTTCAACATGGAGTCATGGATTGGTCCGGAAGAAGAAGAAGAAGAGAAGGGTTGAGGCGCGCCAAGGATAGAAATCTTAGGCTTGGGCGGTTGAGGTGGCTAGACGAAAGGGTAGGTCCAAGGAATGGTGGCTTTTTCTTTTGCCTTGTCCTTTTGTGATCTGGTGGTTATGTGAATGGCATTGATTTCGAAGATAGGTGGTGAAGAAGATAAAGGGGTCATGGTCTACTAATGAGATGTTGATGGGTTTGAAGAGGTTGGAGGGTTATGAGGAGTCAGGGGTCAGTCGAGAGTGTCCTCAAAGAGAAGAGTGTCTTTCTCCAGATAGCGGTGAATGACGGTCTTGAGGGCACAGCAAGTCTCGGTATCATGTCCTGGCATACGATGATATAAGCAAATCTTCATGTCGTCAAACTAGGAGGGCTTAGACTCGAGAGGTTGGAAAGGCCTGATGGGCGGAAGGGTTATGCTGGAAGTTTACAAAAATTGGTGTAAGATCAAAGAGTATGAGCCCACTAAAGGGTCCGTGCTCGTCGATGTGTGTGATACTGGTGACTTTTGCTTGGGCAGAGTCGGAGGAGGCTTTCGTTCCACCTTTTGGATTGACGGTGCGGTGACAGGTGGAGACGGTACTTTCTTCGTGGGAGGTACCACCCTTTTAGGAGAGGGTAGGCTAGCGGTAGGCAAAGGAAGCAAAGGAGGTAACTGGTTTTGATTAAAGGTTAGAGTGGGAAGGACTCTGGTCAGGGTCAAAGGATGGGGGCCCAAAATGGAGGGCAATGGTGATGGAGGAGGAGGCGTTCACCTCTGTGGTTTGGCAGTCTTCTGTGACTTAGGTTGAAGACTACTATTAGTCGAGGTTTGGTCTAAGTCCACCTTCACTTGCAGATGAGTGAGGTTGGAGACAGGGTGAACGCCAAGTGACTTGATAGTTTTAGATGGGGTAGATACGGGTTTCGGTCTTGATGGGGTCGATTGAGGTTTAGAAATGAGAGTCTAGTTTTTGTTAAGGGTCTTGGGAGATTTTTCCATGGGAGGATTGGCTGCATGAGATGAGAGGGCACGGGCATGTTGAAGAGCTGTGAGACGCTCCCACAATACTTGATGCTCCACTTTCCTTGAAGAGAGAAGTTTGAGTTTCTCCACTAATCGAGAAAATGGCTGAGAGGATGTTGGATGAGGTTTGGGTTCTTGAGAAGATGTGGATGGTTGTGGGGTTGAAGATGAGACTGGTATAGCGGTCTCAAACCCAAGGCATGATGGAGTCATGACAGGGTCATCTGTGGTTGGAGACGAAGGAGAGGCAGGTTCTTCACTGGGTGGAGAAGAAACCAGAGAATGAGGCTCCTCAAGTAGGTAAAGGGCAAGGATGATTGTGCCCTCCACTTGCGGTCGAGGAGTAGGAAGGGTTGGGTCCTCCATGGGCAGCAAGAAGGAGGATGGTGAGACCGGCGGTGCTGGTAAGGTCGAGGCGTCCTCCAAGATGAGAGAGGTTGGTGGAGAACTAACTGGAGAAAGAGGTTCGTCCACATGTGATGGACTGATGGATGGACTCACCTCTTGAGGTTGGTCAGAAATGAAGGGCGAGACCATATTGACTGTTCGTATGTTGTGTTCATGAATGTTTTCAGTCAAGGTCTAGACATTGTTTTGAGTTGGTGGATGATTGGGGAATGGTTGCTTGAAGATGTCGATGCCCTGATTAGGTGGCACATTGGGATTGTCAAGGATGAGGTCACCCTTTTCCAGCATGTCTTGGATGATGTTTTTAAGGGTTTTACAGTTGCCGGTGTCATGGCCCTTAACACGGTGGTAGTTATAGAAGTCGTTTTCCCTATACCACGCAGGGATGGCACGTGAGGGATCAAATTGTGGAGGTGGTCGGATCTGAGGGAGATTGAGGACCCCCTGTTTGATGAGTTTTTCCAGCACAGACACGTATGGTTCTTCGAGTGGAGTATACTGTCGTTGTATGTATCTCTGCTGGAATTAGCGGGTGGCACTCTGGGACGTGGATGGCTCAGGCTGATTAGTTGAAGGCAAAGAGGAGGAAGATCTAATGACCATAGCGTTTGCTGAAGCTTTAGATTTAGGATTGGACGAGGAAGGCTTAGAAGAGGGGTCATTGGTCTTGGAGTTAGGATTCTTGCTCCGCAACTTGACTTTATTCTCCTCGATGACACGTAACTCAAGTTTATGGGCCATCGTGAAGGCTTCGTCAAAAGTGCAGAAGGTCTGAACCCTTAAGGTGGAAGAAATATGTCTGGCACAGGCTTGGGAGAAAAGTTCAATAAGTTCAGGTTGGGGTAAAGAAAAGGAGAGTTGATTGATGAGGCCCCTCCATCGAGCAACGAAATTAACAATGGATTCGTCCTCGAATTGGTGGATAGAATAGAGGTCTGTGATTGAGACCTTCTTGGTGATGTTGATAGAGAAATGATCGAGGAAGAGCTGGGCCAGCTGAGTGAACATGAAGAGGGAATGGCTGGCAAGGGAGCTGTACCAATCAAGCGTAGCACTTGAGAGAGACATAGGAAATGTGCATAAAAGCAACGCATCATCGTGGGTGATAAGGTAACAGGCATGTCTGAATGCCCGTAAGTGCTGTTGTGGGTCTTCCTTGCTTTGAAAATGAGAAAACTTAGAAAGTTCCCATTGGCTAGGATATGGCCTGATCGGGACAGAAGGATGAATGGGATCATTGCAAATTTGTTCGTATGAGAGAGTATTGTGTGAGCCAAAAATAGAGGTCTCTAGGCTAGACATCTTGTTCATCAGCATTTTGATGATATCTACTGACGAATTGGTGGGTGGAGTGCCCCCTAGATTTTAAGGCGCTTGAAAGAGGCTAGAAGAGGCATACGATGTAGTCGATTGTACCAGTAAGGGCACAACGTACGGATGACTAGTCGTAGGGATAGAAGAGGAGACTAAGGATGGTTGGGTAGAAGGCACGGCTAGGCTCGATGTTGCCACGAGAGGTTGGTTAGTGGTAACATGGGCCAATGGATAGGTAGCTACCCTGGTGTTGATAGGGGTAAGGGTAGGTGGAATAGAGATGACCAGATTTTGAAAGGGGGTAGAGAGTGGTTGAGTGGGTTGAGGTTGATAGGGGGCCGAAACCCTGGTGGAAGTGGGCCCAAAGATGGAGGGAGAGGCCACACTTGGATGGTTGGTCAAAGGCTGGTCATTGGTCGAGGCAATAGCCTGGGTGTCTAAAGGTTGAACTACGGACGCTGTTGATATGGCCGTAGTCTCAAGAAGAGAGGTCGGCATTCCATAAATTGGATTGCCCAAAGAGTCTTGCGTTCGGCTATTCGCGAGATAGTGCTGCAAGGCTTTGACATTGAGGTCCAAGAATCATGCAAAATATTGGTCCCCTTCTGGGATAATAGGCATCTGGGTCGGGGATGGTCTAGTAGGAGTTCTTTCAGTCTCTGAGTTGAACTCCATTATAGGACTGGTTATGGACGGGGTAGACAGAAGCGGGTGATGCCTCGCGTGATCGACTAGAGCCTTGGCTTAACTACGAGTCAAAACCATTCAAGGCAAGAAAGAACATCCTCACAAGCTCAAACAAGCAGATAAGAACTAAAAAGATGAAGAACACAAGTAGATCCTAAAACCCTAAGAGTAAATTATTAGGATTATAGTGGCTTATGCCTTAGAATGTGTGAGGAAGATTGGCTTTTGAGTCGGGTTCTAGAAGAAGTAGTCTATGGATGGTTTCAGGTTAGTTATGGTGCTCAAAAAGTCTGTGTTAGGTTTCGTACAAGGCCTGGTGCTAAGGAGCAAGCTCCCCTCACTTCATGAGTCCAGTGATAAGCTGGGCCCGCTTAGCCAAAATATACTTCCCCTAGAGATTAGACTCTGCGAGAGAACAGAGTGGGCTTTCCCCTTGGTGATGAAATCCAAGTAAGATTGCCGGGACGGGTAAGGTATCCACTGTGGGATGAAATCCCAGTCGGGCCTTGTCTCAGGTAAGTTAAGATGTTTGTTTTAGTGCAAGTGGTTTGGTCGTGTAACATAAAGTGGACTAGATTAATTCAATATGCGGTTATTAATTACTAAGTGTGGTCTAAGAAATGTAAGCACAATCAGAAATGCAATGCAACATGTTTTAAGCCCAAGTCGAAATGTTTTGTTCGTATGAAGATGAATGGAGAAAGGGTCGAAGAGTATGAGTTTTGACTAGTCTAGAAGTGCAAGAAAGAAAAGAAAAGTTCTTTTTAGTCCTGCTTATGATGTCATTTATAAGAGATGAAAGAGGCGAAAAGGAAGGAACCTAATGCACCTATATGAACGAAAAAAAGAAAGAACCCAAGGAAGGCCCTAGAGTCCCCCCGGGCGTGCCAGAATGTTTCTATGCTAATTTCACTTTCACATTCAAAAGATAGAAATGAGAAACTAAGAGATGGTCTAGGGTTAGAAGATACCCAGATGTAGTCATGCGCACCAAAATCAGACGTTGGAAGGTACTCCTCTTTGGCTGTGGAGGAATGACACTTGCGAAGAAAAAGAGACTAAACACGAAAAATGTTAGACGAAGAGATGGTGGGCTGTCAAGCAAACGCTTGATCCCTGAAGTACGAAGACTTCCTTAAGGGATATCAACCCACTAATTAAAAATAAAATATTTGATGAAAACAGAAATAGTGAAAGAGAGAATGAAAGAAATAAAAGACAAAAAGTAGAATGCGTCCCTGATATGCAACAAACTGCTCCGCACAGTCACCGGTGTCGGTCTCTGTGCCGGTGTCGGTCAGGGAAGGGTGCCGACGTCGGTTAAAGTGCCAGCGTCGGTAGGGGTAATGACCAGCGTCGATCAGGGCAATAACTTTTGGATGGGGTCTGGTCGGGTCTGGACAGAGTTTTAGGATTGCAGAATGATCTAAAGTTTTTGTCTGAGGGTTAGGGAGCCAATTTGGGAGTCAGAGGGATTGTTTGGGGGTTTGTGCAGGGATCTGGGCAGAGTTACAGACTGTGTATTTTCTAGACAGGGTGGATAGAGGTGATACAGGAGGCAGTCAGGTCAAGTCTGTGGTCTAACTCTAAATCTGGGTAATGATATCAAATAAAAAACAATAACCAGAGAGTAAAACAAAAACACAGAGCAAACGCTTACTTGTTATATGCTAAAAATAGAGTCAGAGACATGATTGATGTTGTCGCTGTGTTGTAGAAGTTCGATGTAGCAAACCTCCAGCAAGATGACTAAAGTAGAATACCTGTACCAGAGAGAGAGAAACATGAGAGATCGATTACAGATTGGTTGAATGCGAGAGTTGGTTGATCATCCTAAATGAAGAGGTTGCTGATTGATATGAAGGAAGGTCCGATAACCGATCGAGAAACAGATTGGCAACCGAATGACGAATAACGGATAATGGATAACGAAACCTATGTTCGGGTTGAGAACGTAGTGTTAAGGATAACCGACGCCAGTAAGACCTCCGATGTCGGCCGAGAAGTGACCGACGTCGGTGATGTCGACCGGGTAGTGACCGTCGTCGACAGATGCAGAATGGGGATAGAGGCTAGCTTTTAGCTTTCTGCTCATTTTTACATGCTGCCAGGGTCAAGGCTCATGGGAAAATGGTCGATAGGGGTTAAATAGGTGTGGGAGAATAAAATGGGGGTTAAGGGGAGGATGACAAGGGTTAGACACAATTTCGGTGTCTACACCTACTTACAGAAAATTGGCTTTACACATAGTGAATAAGATGATAATCTTTATATTCGAGTGCAGGGAAAGAAATTGGTAATTCTTATTCTCTATGTCGATGACTTGTTTATCATAAGAAATGATGAAAACCATAACAAGTCTATGAAAAAGGAATTAAAAAATGGGTTTGAGATGACAAATATTGGAATTATTCACTATTATCTTGGCATATACGTTATTCAAAAAGATCAAAGTATTTTCATTTCACAAGCTAAGTATATTTCTAAGTTATTAAATAGATTTGGCATGAATTATTGTAAACCTACCCTCATTACCATGGAAAGTAACTTAAAATTATCTAAGGATGATGGTAGTGCCCTTTTTGATGGCAAAAATATAGGCGTTAGTGGGAGGTTTGATATTATTGATGACTGCCAGACCTGATATATCATTTTCAATTGGAATTTTGTCTAGGTTTATGCATGAGCCTAGATAAATTTATTGGCATGCAGGAAAAAGAGTACTTCATTACCTTCAAGGAATGAAAACATATGGGCTTGAGTACCTCCATAACAAGAAATTCAAAATTGTTGGGTATTATGATGCATATTTTCATAGATGTGTGGATGATAGAGTGTCCACAACAAGGTACACTATGCATATGGGTTCAACTACCATTGTGTGGTATTGTCAAAAGCATGATACAATGTCAAATTCATCAGTAGAATCATAATACATTGCAACATGGGATGATTATAGAGTTATGATGCATTCTTGAATATCTTCAAATTTCTCAGATTGATCCTACATAGCTATAGATTGATAATCAAAGTGAAATCCAAATGTCTAATGTGGATTGCCAAAATAAAACATATAGATGTCAAATATCACTATCTACAAATGCTGGTGGTGAAAAAAGCACTTGATCCAATATATTTCCCAATTGCTGATCAAACAACTAATATCTTCACAAAACCCCTTGACAAAATAAATTTTGAGAAATTCAGAAAAATGCTTGGCATATGTCCAAAGAAATGACTTTGGATCATGGGGGGGTTTGTTAGGACTTGTTCCAAAGCCTTAACCTTAGGTTAGGTTGTTAGTTAAATAATAAATGTAAAAGGGAATGCATATTTATTTATAAAGATGCCTCATTTAATAATCTTTAGTTAGTTTACTAGTTTAATTTATGTTTTGAGTTTATAATTAAAACTAAATTTTGGGTTACATTCGAATATGTGGGAGTTGGTTGGTTTTACTAGTAATAGGTAAAATATTATATATACATGTTTTTGTATGTTAAAGGGTTAATGACATATTAACACCCTTTCCATGTACTTATTTTACATGATTAATAAAATGCTTATGGACATGCCTCATTGGGTACAAGATTTACCCTAAGTTATTTTTGTTGATAAGGTTGATTGAAGTGCTATAAAAATTTAGAGACTCTTCATCATGTAGTATACATATACATGCAATACATAGAAAGGGCACAAGGAAGTCCACTGGTAAGACTGATTTAGCACTAAAGATGAGATTAAAAGTAGTAATCTTGTTTAACCTTTTGTATGTAGTTTGATATGACAACAAGACTACAAAAAAACATTCATCCCAATCAGTTCAACTGATATTATAAATCTTGGTTAGTGTAGTACCTAGAATCTTGTTGAAAGCTTCAGTTGTACTATTAGATTGAGGGTGGTATGGTGTGGTATTATAGTGCAAAATCATGTTCTCAATCAAGAGGACACACATGGTCTCATTGAGGAAGTGAGTACCACAATCACTTATTAAGCTTGATGGATATCCATACCTAGTGATTATATTTCCCCATAGACACTTAGGGGTGGTCATAGTAGTATAATCACGTGTGGGTATAGCATCAACCCAATGTGTGAGACAGTCTATAGTAGTAATAATGAAGCATGCTCTAGTTCATCTTGTGGTAGGTTGAATGGGTCCAACAAAATAAATAGCCCATTTCTCAAATGGTTCATGTGCAAGGATTGAATGAAGAGGCATAACATCCCATCAGTTTGGTTTACCTACGTGATGATAGATATCACATTGGTGCACATAATTTTTGGCATCTTTGAATAAGGTGGGTCACCACAACCCAACTAGTAGCACCTTGAATGATGTTGCATCACCAGCATAATGTCTGCCTACGACACCCTTATGGACCTCCTAAAAGAATTATACACGCTCATGATGCATTAATCACATTCATAATACTTCATCTCGATAAAGTTTGTATAGATCTTTACTAATAAGTTGAAAAGGGGTAGTGCATACAACTGATTAATTTTCTCTTGGGTGTTAAGGTGATTAGGCACTGAACCTGTTGCAATAAAAGTTACAATTTCCTCTAATTCCTCATGGATGCACATGAATTGGAAAATTTATACATTAGGCAAGTCATCTTCAATTATTTATGCCAATTTTCTAGATTGAATATGAGATAGATGGTCAGGACTAAAATTAACCTTGCTAGGTTTCACTACCACTAAGAATTGGACTTATTAAAAGAGGACAATCCATAGATAAATGCATCCATGAAATACTAGATTATTTACCAAATACTTAATTGCTTCATGATCCGTATAAAAGACAAATGGTGTTACAAACAAGTATTGGCAAAACTTTTGAAGTGCATAAACCATAGAAAAGGCCTCATGATCGGTTATGGAAAAGTTCCATTCCACTGGTGTGAGCTGTTGACTTCCAAAATAAATAGGATGATGAAGGTTTCCCTCACCAAATTGTGTTAGGATATAATCAATTACCATGCCTGAAGCATCGACATGCACATGAAATGGTTGGTTCCAATTTGGGAACTAGAAAATGGGTGCAATAACTAGTTTCTAATTTAGGGCCTCAAATGCTTACTGATGTTGAACCACCCATAAGAATAGGCTATTATACTTAAGTAGTTATTATAGTGGCATTGTGATGTTGGCATAACCCTGAATGAAATTTTGATAGTATCCCATGTGACCTAAAAAGGCATGGACCTCACCCTGATTGGTTAGAGTAGGGAGTTGGATAATGACCTCAATCTTGGCTGGGTCCACCAGTGGTCCCTCTCGATAGATGATGTGTCCTAACAAGATCTAAAAATGTGTGACAAAGATGCATTTATTAATATTCAAGGATATCTAAAGTTGGCAATAGTTCTCGATCATAAGGCACATGTTATCATAATGATCCATCACTAGACCATACATGGTCCATTCATCCAATTATACTTAAAGGAACTTGTGAATAAAATAATTGAATGCTTCCACTACGATGCATGAGACACTGTTGGTGCATTTTTCAACCCAAATGGCATAACATTATATGAAAATGATCCTCATTTAGTTATAAAAGTGGTCTTAACCTTATCTTCCTCAGTAATATGGACATGATGATAGCCTAAAAATCCATCAGTGAAGGTATATATTTCACATCAAGCGACTCCTTCCAAAATTGCTTCTATGAATGGCATTGGGAATGGGTTTATGACACACATAAAATTGAACTACCTATAATCTATGTAAATATGGATTCAACCATCCTTTTTATGTTGATGACTATGGGACTAACCCACTCAAACTCATCAATGGGATTTATAACTCTAGTGGACAACATGCTATCAATTTTTTATTAACTCAAACACACAAATATGGGTTCATATGATATGGATGTTTCCTTACTACTCGAGTGCCATCAACTAATTTGATGTCAATTTTTACCAATTCTAGATGCACTCCTTTCATCTCTATGTAGTTTCATGGGATAACATCTTAGTATTGACCTTAATTGCACCATGCATAATTTGTACCCAATCTTCAACCAACACCTAATCCCTAAACACTACTTGGTAGATGGATTGCAAAGACAAAATCAAATTTGTTCATGATGAAAAAAATGTAAATGTGGTAAGTAAACCATGTTTGATGCACTCCTAGGTATTTGTATCTCTATGTTTTTCTTAATGAATGTACCATATCCTAGCCCAGGTATGTAGAGTGCCATAAAATGCATGAACACATAAGAATTTAGGTAAGAACATTTAATTAATGTTCCAAAGGATTTCACATTATGTTATATGTTCTTTTGGGGAGGAAACACCATTATAAGTTAGGGTGGCATGATCATGGCTGTCATGGTGGAAGTGGTGATGCATGATTCCATGTAATTATTCCATGTATCTAACTAATATCGATGAGTAAGACACAATCAAGTAGTTTTCCCTTGAAATAGAAAGGAAATAACATAGAATAATTCATCCTCATTAACATAGTAGGCCTTTAAATGCTGCAAGTATTCTTAGACCTCCATCTAACCATGAAATCTAGGTGCCTGGTCCAACTGTAAGGGTGACCTAGACATCAAACATCCACTAATGAGGTGAATAGTTTTGTGGCATTAGGTCAGATTTATAGGGGTACTTAAGCAACTCTCTAAAACACCATAGATGTGCCTTGATAGATTATATGCACCTTAATCCCATTTATTGCAAGTAGTACTGGTAGTGTCAAAAATGGATTACACATCTTCCCAATACAAGATGCTATAAGGAGTAGGGTCCACTTTTTAATTTCCTTGGGTAGCGATGTTATAAATTATGTTGACATCCTCATCAACATCAATGGGTTATAAAAAGGGGGTCCTTGGTCTATATTTAGGAGAATGACTACATGCTAAGAGTTATTATAAAAGTTGATGTAACACTTCTTGAAACACAAGTCAACATTGTTTGTATAACACCATGATTGACCCAATAGGTCTAGGAAATCATCAACTTCAGTGAGTTCAATTACTTCAAAATAACCTTTGAATGGGACACCCAAGATGTTGATGGTGGCTCCTTAAGAATGCCTATAGGAGTTGCTCCTCTTATTGGCCATAAATATAATGTGTGGGTAAGGTTACAGAGTGGGGATTCTCATCTTATTCCAGTCATCCTTCATGAGAACAATAAATTTTATGCCTATGTCCACCAATATATATCATATCATCAAAGCATTAATGGATGCATTCACAATGACCTCTTTTTCACATTCAACATTGGTTTGGACACGAGCCTCTTATTTTCATGCATGGTTCAAATGAGGATCCACTGAAGTCTTGGTCATTTGCTATTACAACTAGTAATTAAGGAGAGGGATGATGTTCTCACTAAGAAGTTTATAGAGATCTCAAAATTCATGCTACCTTGAGTCAGTTGAGATAGTTTCTCTTTGTATCTAAATGTGAATGGAAACATCCTTCTCCTTCACAAACTGTATCTTGCCTTGTAGTTCATGTACCAGGGCCATTGTGTCAGCAACACTTCTTTCTATCGTTGAGCATCTAGGTAGGGATGAAAATGAGGTTTTTCATGATAAAACTTCTTAATAGGTGTATTTAAAATTAGTTAGGAATGAGTGCCACTTAATGTAGTAATATTTACCTTAGGTCTAGTTTGTGGAGTGGTAGGGCATAGTCTCCATTGAGCACTTAGATTTTTTGTAACATGAATTATACTAGTTCCATTCTCAATCCATTCTTTGGAAATGGTTGAATACAAATCAAGACATTATTCCAGGTGATGTTCATTTTTATAAGAGGCACATGTGGGATAGATCATGAAGTCCCACTCATAATGGTCTAAAAATCCACATTTGTAATGGGTTCTAGGTGGAAAATAACCACATCCACATCCATTTACATGTCTTCAATCCTTGAAACATAAACTCCACCAGCCTTCCCATTATTAGAAATATAAGTTTGACAAGTTCTTCTCATGCGTGATTCATGAATCTCATTGATGACCTATTAGTCATTTGTATCATGTGTTTATGCATCACATATTTATAGTATAGTGACACCTTAGATTGGTTAGTGAACTATAATAAGGGATAACTTCTTACATGATGATACTCTTGACAAATCTCATAAGATTATTTTATTATGGTGTGAATATTCCTCTAAGGATAATTATTCCTATTGTGGCCTTTCACTTCATAGTCAACACACCAAAGGATGCTATGTGCATCATGCTCATTATTAGTCATAAGTTTATCCAACTGAGAATGCATTATAATAATTTGAGCCTCTATAAAGGGTTAATCCTTGTATCTATACTATCGATGGATTTGGTGTAGAGGGCAAATTCTAGTGCCTCACACAGTTCAATGAAAGTATTGTGGGATAAGATTCATTGGAAAGGGAGTCATAACCCTCCCATAAAACATTGAACATGCTACATTGGGTTACTATCAAATGATAATTTTGATAGAAGTTTTTTTAAATTCACACACTCTCAATGAGCTCTTGCTTGATATATTTTAAGGTAGTGATACTCTATTACTCACACTCAGGGATGCCAAACTCTTGGAGAGAGATAACATTCAATAATTCATAATTCATAACCACTTGTTGAGGGTCAAATTTTATATACCATTTATGCATGTAATCTAATAAATTAGTGGAAAATTAACCTTTTGTCCTTAATAAGTGATACCTTGCACTTGCCAAATGAATTCACACTTGTAAACATGTTATGCCACATGTTTGACATCATGTTATTTAAGGAGATAAAGTGTCATCTCATAGTATATTATAGGTGTACTAGGTGGTTATAGTGGACCTTGATGTGGCACTCCTCTAGTCCCTCCTGAGCCCCATGGGGAAATCTTCCCATTACCTCCAGTGCCTCCTAATCCTCCAATAGATCCAATAATGGTGTTTCCTCCCACACCTCCTATAATAAAAGGTACAAAAAAAATAATGGGTAATGAGGGAGGTTGAATAGTTTATGCCAGTCATATAGTCTATCGACTAGTTAGATTTGGTCCACTCGGCATTCCAAGGTGAGCCATAGGTTGTTCTTATAATAGAAAGGTAGAAATCAATGGTAAATTATTAACTTGATCTTGCACTTCTAGAGACTCCTCTATGGTTTTGTTTTCAGATTCAAATTCAAAATCCACATTATCAGTATCCCAATTTCTAACAATAATTCCATTAAAATCAAATGAATGAGCATGTGCTATGATGGGGGAATTGGGTTTATTTGGGATGGGTTCCACTATCAATGTTTATCTTGCTTATTTTGTAGATACATGTGCTAGAAATAGGCATAAATCCATGGTTTGGGAGTGCTCACCATGCCTTCTTTCCCTCATGTAGATTCTCATAACACTTCCATTATCCTCCCATCTACCTTTATGATCATTGCATCTCATAACCTCACACCTAGCTTCATCATACTTGCATTTTTATAGTTTTATCTATCTGAATTCCATGTTGAAATACCAATCCTTACCAATGCATACCCTTAAATCTACATGGTAGTCATGATCCTCATGTGAAAGATATTTTAACCATTCATGTGGAAGTTATCAAGCTTAGAATCAAACATAAGCTTCTTAATCTCTAAAGAAAATTGCTTGAGGTACCTTCCATGTGGTTTCTTTAGAAAATTGAACCATGTTTCTTCCAGACAAGAATAGGTAGAGATTGAGTATTATATAATATAAATATTAAGTGTTCCTTTCCACCAGATGCCTAATACTCATGTCCAAGTAGTTTACAACTTAACTAAGGTTTTTTGATGTTCTACTACCTAAAAAGTGTTATGTTCATAATTACTTGAGAGGACTTGCACATACATCGAAAGCCAAACATGTAAGTGAATGGTTAATTCTATAAAGAATGTTTCATTTAGTGAATCATATAAATGTTTTTATATCCATGCACATTTATATTCCCTTGGTTCAAGATACTATAGTGAAAATTTCTATTCTACGGTAGCAACCCAACACTCAATATTCTCCAAAGATAGCTACTCGAGCATTTTCCTACCATCATGCTAACAAGTTCAATGGGTCCCATAAACAGAACCAAAAATGTTGGGTTTTTTCCCTTAGCTTCATGTAACCAAGTATTTTTTATGCACATAATAGAATGAAGATGCCAATGAGCTTGTGCACTAGCATATCATGTGAGGGGTAACCTTGTGCACTCACTTGAGGTGCATAGAAGGGATCAGTCCCCATCAATTCTATTGAATGATGGTGGTTAGATAAATTTTACTTAGGCACTTTAGTTATTATGTTTAATCATTATTACTACTAGCATTATTATTTTAGTGTTATCTATTTAACATATTCATATAATGCATATACTAATTACCATAAGAGTAAAGCTAACACTATATAGATCAATACATCATGACTTACAAACAAAAATTGATTTTATTACTTTCATTTGATAAGATTAAAAATTTTCATTGTGATTACACAATCTAGATCTATAAAAATATATCTATATCTAATAACAATTAATTATCCGTTAAATTCACTCTAATAACTCTATCTATTGCAATATCTATCTAGCCCTTTCAGAATAACCTAAAGGGCATTTATACATAGTTAAACCCTTTGCCTTTGGGTACTTCATTAATACAAAGAATATGACTTTGCCAATGATCATTAAGTAAATGAGTCATGGTGAGCCATTATAATTAAATTCCTATTAACCTGGGCCTAACCTCCCCTATATATCCTCTCTATGCTAGATCTTCATGTTCGTATCCATTTTATTTCATAGGATAGTGTTAGATTTGTAATCTCATTAATCTCCATTACTTTCCTTTAATAATTTATAAATTCCTCCACTTTTTTCTCTCTTGTCCTAGTATTGCACTCCTTTGAGTCTTGTATCTTCTACTTATTCTCTGCTTCCTTGTCTTTCATGATTTGTCTTTCCATGCCAATGTCCTCCGCACTGTTCTTCAACCTTTTGATCTTTAATTCCATATTATTTCATGCCATGGTATTTTTTACATCCATGTTTTCTATGTTATTCCCACACCTTAGTGTTCTTGTATTATTCTTCTAAAATACTTAGAATATTTTATTACAAAATTTTGGGTCCAATAATAGTTGATGTTTCCCTATACATAATGTTATATCTTTGCTATCATGTACTATATTTTTGTTGTCAATTTGGTCATTACTCTTCTAGATGATTTGATATTGTTATTTTGACCATGATCTTTACCTTTCATGCCCTATAGTTTGTGCATTTGTCTTCCTGATCCTATGCTTTGTAATATGTGCAACAATCTTCTTTATTATCACACTCTGCATTCTACCCTACTTCATGACTTGGTTAATGTAATTTGGATATGGAGAATTCAGCCCATGTGTGGATCCCCATTTTATCATGCACTTATATGATCCCATATTTAGTCAAAACTTAGGGTAGCCCTCTTTGCACATACTTATTTTAAATCCTGCAGGTTTGGACATAGTTCATCTCCTATGCATATTCTCTTTCTATTATTCCTGTATACATTCTCTCTGTTATTCTTGTATACATCCATATAATTAGATATAATTTGGGGTTAAACAATACCATATTATTTATTTATGAGCATATTTTGTTACAATTTTCTTGTTATGCAATTCATCACACTCTATCCATAAGTTGATAAACATTTCCTCCTTCATGGGTAATTCTTCATGAATTTTCCATATGGTATGATTAAATTTCTCCTCTTCTCAATGTAATCCCTCAAAAATTGGTTGTATGAAGTGGACACAATTCTTTTGCAATTACAAAATCTATTCAATGACAAAACTAAGGTGGTTCTATAACTACTTGTTCCTATCCCTCAAGTATTGATTTTCCTCTAGGGGAAACTTGTGCTCATTTTGATATGTAGAAGGTACATATGTATTTGATGTTGTCAAATATTATAAAAATATTTACAAAAATAAAAGAAATTTTAGTGGGAAAAATTACCTCTAAAAAGCTTTGGATTGGTAAATATCATATTGGTTCCACATGAAAGGTTAGATGAATACAAAATCACACACTTTGAGGGATGCTAGGTTCTAAAGCATTTCATGTTGGAAATATTGTCATTGATATCAAAGGTCTAGCATTATTGGTGATATAGGCCCCATTGCATTTAATGTTATTTATCTTGGCTAATGTGAGTTAATATTTATTTAATATTAACGAATATATTTTTGGTTGCATATGAGACAAAAGAAGGGCCCATGGAGAAGTCAAAGAACCATGGGGTAAAGACAAAAGAAGGATGGGACACATTTTCCCATGAAGAGTCATCTTGGAGAATTCAAAGAGTCACAAAGTGAAGACAAAAGAGTAAGGGCACAATTTCTCATGAAGGGACACTTTGAGGAATACGAAAAGTCACCAAAGATAAGGACAAAAGTGGGAAGGACATTTTTGGTCATGAAGGGTCACCACATGACTTTTCAAAGGCTTGAATATGAAGGGTCATACAAGTTTGGAACTATTTTCCATGAGGATTGAAGGGTCACAAAGGGGGAAGGCCAAAGGTAATTTGGAAAGCTATAAATAAAGGCTTGAGAAGCCATTTGTAATATGGAAGATAGAGGTTGATTTGATATTGTAATATCTAGCTTAGAAGAGCAATTGTGAGAGATGAATATGATTTGTATTTGTTATATCTAGCTTAGAAGAGCAAAGGTGAGAGAGAGGAAATATATGTTGTATTGATCTATCATTTGTTGAGATATCAACATTGAGAGATAGGTGTGTGGTATACACAAAGGGGTTGGTGCTCCTGTGGGTTGGTGCTCATGAATAGTAGCTGGGTTGGTGCTTGGCAAAGGGGTGTGGTGCTCCTGTGGGTTGGTGCTCATGAATAGTAACTAGGTTGGTGCTCGGCAAAGGGGTATGGTGCTCCTGAAAGCTTGGCTTGTGAATATTGTTTGGGTTTGTGCTCATTCATATACTTGAGATTGTTTTTCATGGTTTTTACCACATTGGGTTTCCACATTATATTTGGTGTCTCTCTCTATCTTGTGTGGTGTTTATTGTTTGAGTTTTACTACATATCTTGAATGTTTGATTAAGTATATCTCGTGCTTAACAATTGGTCTCAGAGCAGGTTCCTTTTTGAAAAGTTTAATAGCTTGAAGGTAGATCAAAGAAAATCATAAGATGGCCAAGCAACTAAAGAAAGAGAATCAAGAGTTGAAATCTGTGGTTGAGGATCTTAACAAAAAGGTGTGTATCTTGGATTCTAAGTTGGCTATAGAAGTAAAAGAAAATAAGATATTTATTCAGGATCTTAAGAATCAGTTAGAGGTTGCAAATTCAATTTTAACATCAAAAGAAGAAGAGTGTAATCAGTTAAAGGATGAGTTAGGTTCTTTAAAGGATAATCATGAGAAGCTTATAATCAAGGTTGAAAAAGATCATGAAATATTAGTTCAAGGAAAGAAGGATGCAGATTTTGAAGGCAAATCAAAGAAGTTGATCAGGCAGCCCAATGCTTTTAAGTTTTCAAATTCTTTTCATGGTCATTATTTTGTTTGTCATCATGTTGGTCATAGGGCAAGAGACTGTATGAGGAGAAGCAATCAGTCAAAGGGAGATCTTAGTCACATTTAAGAAAAAGGTATGAGAAATATTGTTTGCTTTTGTTGTCATAAGGTTGGCCATATTGCTAAATTATGTCCAAAACAAGTAAAGAGATCTTAAAAGTATGTCAAAGGTTATAGAGCCGCTAAAAGATATGAGAAGAGTCAAATGAAGGTTTGGAGACCTAAAATAGTAAAGGTTGATCAAGTTGAGTTTAAGAATGAAAATGAATTACTTGCTATAGTAGATAAAGAATCAGATAAGAAAGATTGTGCAGAATCTCTTGTTACATTTGAGTATGAGCTTTGTCAAGATAAGATAGTTGCAAAAGTTGAGAAAAAGAAAAACATCATAAATGATAAGGTTAGTAAGTCAAAAAGTTTAGACATGCTTAAACAGATTCTAAAAGAAAAACACAAGAAGATCAAGGAAGAAATAGAGGAGATGTGGGAATCTTCTGAGATTTATTTCTAGAAAAATATTGTGTGGGGTGTCTCTTTTAGGCTTCAAGAAGACATTTTTAAGAAAAATTGAAGCATGGTGGATGCTATTGGGTCTTGGATATGTTGCATGAAAAGAAGGTGAGTTGACAGATTAATTTGTATATATTTTTGAGTGAATAGATTTTTGAAGAAAATTTTACACCGGTGTTAAGGTTGAGGCTATTAGAATGATTCTTGCATATGCAATGTTTAAAAGTTTTAAATTGTTTCAAATGATTATGGTCATAAGAAATTAGAATGTTGAAAAAGAGCTAACAGTTTTAGAAAGAAGAAAAATGATACTCATGCAGATTTCATCAAGAAGAAGGATCAAAGTTTCAAAGCTTCATTCATCAGGAAGAAGGTTCAGACATGTTCATGGTAGAAGAAACAACTTGAAGATTCTATGTTGGTGCAAACAACTTTGCATGTAAGAAATAAAGATCAGCCATGGTTCGTTGATAGTGGATGTTTAAGGCATATGACAAGAGATAAGAGTAAAAGAAGATCAATGGTGGCATAGTGAAAGTCGAAGATAAAACCATTGCCAGGATAGTCGAAAAAGATATCTTCTCAAAGGCACGATCAAAGGATACATTCAAAGATCGGTGAGAGGAGTTAGGAGTAATTTCTATTACTTCCTGCCATTGATGTTCAGCATCAAGTGAGGGGGAGCTAATTGTTAGCTCCAAGTAGGCCCTTTGCCATTGATGTCAAAGGGGAAGAATAATAGGTACATGTATAGGTACAGGGAATAGGTATAGGTTGCTATAGTAAGGGGGAGTTACTGTATATTTTTAGATGACAGTATGTGCAAGTGATAGGATGTGGTAGTTTCAGGATTGAGGTTTCCATCAATGACAAAGGGGGAGATTATTGGAAATATTGTCGTTGATATCAAAGGTCTAGCATTATTGGTGATATAGGCCCCATTGCATTTAATGTTGTTTATCTTGGCTAATGTGAGTTAATATCTATTTAATATTAACGAATATATTTTTGGTTGCATATGAGACAAAATAAGGGCCCATGGAGAAGTCAAAGAGCCATGGGGTAAAGACAAAAGAAGGATGGGATGCATTTTCCCATGAAGAGTCAGCTTGGGGAATTCCAAGAGTCACCAAGTGAAGACAAAAGAGTAAGGGCACAATTTCTCATTAAGGGACACTTTGAGGAATATAAAAAGTCACCAAAGATAAGGACAAAAGTGGGAAGGATGTTTTTGGTCATGAAGGGTCACCGCATGACTTTTCAAAAGCTTGAATATGAAGGGTCATACAAGTTTGGCACCATTTTCCATGAGGATTGAAGGGTCATAAAGGGGGAAGGCCAAAGGTCATTTGGAAAGATATAAATAAAGGCTTGAGAAGCCATTTGTAATATGGAAATAGAGGTTGATTTGATATTGTAATATCTAGCTTAGAAGAGCAATTGTGAGAGATGAATATGATTTGTATTTGTTATATCTAGCTTAGAAGAGCAAAGGTGAGAGAGAGGAAAGAGATGTTGTATTGATCTATCATTTGTTGAGATAGCAACATTGAGAGATAGGTGTGTGGTATACACAAAGGGGTTGGTGCTCCTGTGGGTTGGTGCTCACAAATAGTAGCTGGGTTGGTGCTCGACAAAGGGGTGTGGTGCTCCTGTGGGTTGGTGCTCATGAATAGTAGCTGGGTTGGTGCTTGGCAAAGGGGTATGGTGCTCTTGCACGCTTGGCTTGTGATTATTGTTTGGGTTTGTGCTCATTCACATACTTGAGATTGTTCTTCATGGTTTTTCCCACATTGGGTTTCCACGTTATATCTGGTGTCTCTCTCTATCTTGTGTGGTGTTTATTGTTTGAGTTTTACTGCATATCTTGAATGTTTGATTAAGTTAAATTTGGTTAAAGTAAAGTTTTATAAGATATATGATATACTGATTCACCCCCCTCTCACTATATCCCGTGCTTAACATTTCACCCTAAAACAACCTAGTTAAATTAAAAAATAGGTACTTTTTTTTGACATTTATGTCTCTAATTTGATTCTCCTAACCAATTTTATATGGTTGAGGTGAGGTGTCATTGGAAAATTCAACCATTTAATAAATTTTGTTGAAATAAGGGTCTTTTTACTTCTAATGTGCACAAGAAAATGCAAGGATATTTGATTCACCAAGAGTTTGGATTAGAAGAAACTTTTTTCATTATCTGTCTCAACAAGTAACACTTGTGTTATAGTAATAACATAGTGGGTATTGGCCATTATGATTTGCTTTCCCTTGTCCTACATAGGTGGTGACTTTTCTAGCAATGCTGATGATGGTCCTAGATCTAAATTGGATATGGAATATGATGGAAGGGATTGTAACTCATCCAATATCATATTCCTATCATGATATTCCTAATTTGAGTACTTTGTGATCTTATGGGGGTCATACAATTTATTTGTATCCTTCTATGGTCTTTAATCTGGTGAAGACTTTGATTGAGGGTGTTGGATCTATTATCTACCATGAAATTTACTTCAAGCCCAAGAAGTTTATTTTCTTCTATTTCATTCATATTTTTATTCAATCTTAATTTCATAAGGGTAGACATCCCTAATGTTTATATGTATATAAAATCCAACTCTTCTTAGATGTAGAACCACAACCCATTGCAATACTAGAGAATTTGGTGTCGCTCATTGTCATGTATACTTATTTTTGCCAACAAGGCATGTAATACATTGGCATAGTCTTACACAATCTAGTACTAAACCTAAAAAAATTGATTCAATATTTTAAAACACTCATCATAATTATTCATAGGGTAGTACTCTTCATTGATGGCATATACAAAATATTTTAACTAAGGTATCCTTCTAGTAGAGTGATAAAGCATCATTGTATTTCTCTCAAAGAGAATACAATTCCTATCATTTTTTGACATATAATGTAGCTTTTAAGAGTGAAAATGTTATTTTTTCAATCTAATAAAAATATTTTATATAGAAATATGATTCCAATTGGTTGAGTCATTTTTCAACTTTGTCTACATCAATTTTTACTTCAAAAATATGAATATAGAAATTCACTTATACCTTAAATGGTATTGGACCCTTAAAGCGTTAGTTTGATGATGAGGTGGGAATTGCAGACATGATGTGTAAAATAATTATGGAGAATTTTACCATCACATATCACCTTTTGTTTTTAAAGGCTTCATCAAGAAACAATTGGAAAAAAACTCTTGTTCCATATTTCACCGTCCATGATCATTCAGAGTGACAAGGAAGATAAAATGAAGGGTTGCATGTCTCAGAATTGTGCTTCTTATATTTGACCTCATTGGATGGGAAATGAGAGAATGGAATGAACTAATATGATATTTTTATATCGATATTTAATTGGGAATCTAGTAGACAGCACACTCATTTAATGTGTTACAAGGTAATGGAACAAATTAAGGAAATGGATACAAGTAAAAATATATTGCAATGTAAGAGAAGCTTTATTGAATCCAAGAGTAGTATGCCAGGGTGGTATCAATCTCTCATAAGAAATCATAAGCTATAATATTATGTTTTTTAAATTTAAATGTCAATACCTTTATATCTATTTTTACTTTGAAATAAATAAATTATAAATAGAATATGAAATAATTTCATTTGGATTGTAAAATTCACGGAAAAATTATCCCTCAAAGAAGTTAAGAAGTTTTATTACGATTTAAAACTCTTTCATTTTTTGAATTTTTAGTGATTTCCACATTTTATTAATTAGTGATATAAGATCCCTAAAAAGTGGATTTTGGTAGTCAAACTATATTAGACATAGTCTTGGCCATGTTCACCATGTTATTCATGTTTCAAGCTTTCAGATACTTTAAAAAAAAAAGGCATTTTAACTATTGTCAAGAAGTTTCAACTTTAAGAAGGTGGTGTACTAGTTTTTAAGTATTGGGTCAAAAACATTTCCCTAAATTAGTTCTTGGATCATTCAACTTTATGTTGAGAAGCAATAAACCTCATTGATTCCAATTTTCATTTTTTGATGAACATTAAAAATTATAAATATATCTAAATAAAGGCAACTCAATTAAAATATTTTTAAAGTTATTTTGAACATTTCAAAGTAAGAACCTAACATGTGCTCATGATGTATTATAAAAATTGTGTGTGTAAGCCAAGACCCTAATTATTGGGCCTCATCTCTACCTTAATGGGTTTCTTAATTCCTTGACCATATCTTCCACTTGGGTTAACATATCTCATCAACAATTATGAACCAATTCCTTGTGTTTTTTGAAACTACCAAATGACTCTAGTGGATAATAACGTACTAAACATTAGATGGGTTTACCATGTTCATTTTTTCTCATTGAGCATTTCTTGTTATAGTTTTTTGGAATTTAGAGCCCTTCACTCTATAAGTCAATCAACATTTCCTCCTCTGTGGACAATTATTCATGAAATTTATGCATGACATGGATTCATCTTTATTCTTCCTAAAGAAATCATTTAACAACTGACAAAATTCTTCTACATTTCCATAATCTTCTCCATAAAAAGACTAAGGTGGTTATAAATTTTTTGGTTCTTATTCCTCAAGAGTGTTTATTTTCCTCTAGGAGCACCTTGTGCTCATTATGAGATATAAAAGTCACAACTATGTCTTGGTAGCAAATTTATTCACACCAATAAAACATATTTTAGCAGGAGGCATTCTATAAGATTGATTTCCTAGAGTGATGGTGAAAAAATAAGATTTTAATTAGTAAAAACTATAATTAATTCCACATAAGATTTGAATTAGTATAAATTGTATTGATTTGATTTCCTCTGTCATGTGTAGGCTATGGTGTCGATGCCAATGCTGACGATGTTCATGGATCTAAATTAAATTGAGAATATAATACTAGGGCTTATAACTCAACTAATAACACATACATAAAACAACACTCATTTAAATTATTTGTGCTCTTTTGGTGGTCACACCATTTATTTGCATTCTTATGTGGGATTTTGTCTACAAATTCTATAGATAATATGATTCTCACAATATTTCAACATGTAAAGTAGCTTTTAAGAGTAAAGGTTATCTTTTCAAAATTATAATTTTGTTTTACAAAGATATATGATACCAATAGGTCTAACCATTTTTATATTTCATCACATCAATTTTTTTCTTAAAAAGAAGAATACTAAAATTCATATGTACCTTGAAGGGGTTGGATAACCAAAGGGAAAATTTGATAATCAGGTGGGCACTACAACTCTGATATGAGAAAATAATATTATGGAATTATGCCATTATTTCATGACTTTTCATCTCAATGACTCATTAGGGAACATTTGGAAAGGATTTCCCATTCCCTATTTTTTTGTTTGAGCAATAAGAAATATAATTCAAATAGTAAGAAAGATAATTTGAAGGTTCATGTGTTTTGTGAGCACACTTTTTGTATTATGATCTTGTTTTGTGAGACATTCAAGAATGGAACAAACTATTATGATATTATTGATCAATATTTGATTAATAATCTGGTGAACAATACAATAATTTATAGAATTTAATGTGTTATAGAAATAATAAACAAAATTAAAGAAATAAACATAATATATATATATATATATATATATATATATATATATATATATATATATATACATTGTAATATAAGTGAAGTTTTATTAAATATGAGAGTAGTATATAAGAAATGTATCAATATATCAAAAGAGATGTGACGTTATACCATTATGATTTTTAAGTTTAGAATCCAATACCTTTATATTTAGTTGTAGTGCGAATGAATACTATATAAATAGAATATGAAATGATTTAACTTGGAATGTGAAAATTCATGCGATAAGTATTCCCTCAAGAAATTATGAGTTTTTATCATGACTTGAAACTTCAAAAAATGCATATCTTCCAATGTTCAGATGTTTTCAAAATAAACTTATTCTTGGATGTAGAACAACAAACCACTATAATACTTGAGAAACCATTACCAATCTGTCATGCATATAATTTTTTTCCAACAAGACACAAATTACATTGGTATAGTCTTGCATGATCTAGTTTTGACCTTAGCACAAGTTATGTATCATTTTTAACTATTCATCATAATTATTTGCACTATAGTGGTATTTTTTGGAGACATCTACAAAATAAACCCAAGTTTTTGTTAGGAAATCCTTTTGGTCAAGTGATAACTCATCATTTTCATCATCTTAAAAAAAATATGATCTGCACCATTTTTGGCATGTAATGTAAATTTTAAAAGTGTAAATATTATATTTTAAATATTAGAAAAATTATTTATAGAGAAATATGATACTAAATATGTCGGGCCATTTTTCTATTTGTATGCATCAAAATTTATTTAAAAAAAGTAGAGTATAGAAATTCACTTATACCTTATAGGGTCTTGGACCACCAAAGGGTATGCTTGATGATGAGGTGGGCACTACAGGTGTGATATGTGAAATAATATTTATATTTTTTCCATCATATCCCTCCTTTTATTATCAATGAATTTTGTTGAGAAATAATTGGAAAATATTTCTTATTTTCTATGTTAGGCCAAGTATTGATGGAATGACAAGAGACAATATTTGGTACAAACCAATATTATATTCAAGTTACTAAGAAAAATTAAAAATATTGCAATATATAAATCTAAATAATGGCTATTCATTTCATATTATCAAATGAGTCTTTATATTCCTACACATGACTATACATTTATCACTAAAAGGAAAAATCCCTCCTATAATTACTCTTAATGTTAATAACATATATTATATAATAATGTCACATCATCTAATTAATCTATAGGTGTCATTATGAGACCAAGGATGCCTCTGAACTTTTCAAAATTTTCTCATCCTAGTGTTATTATTAGGATTTCTATTGGTTCTTTTGCAGTAGGATAATGGAGCAATTTTACACTACCATATTTTAAATAATGCCAAATCAGATGAAGTTTGGTGTTGATGTGCTTGGTTTGGTAGTGAATGACTAGATTCTTTACCATTTGAATTGTAGATGTGTTGTCAATAATGAGAGGTTTTGACAAATTTTTTTGTTCCTACAAATTTGAAAGAATCCTTCAGAGTCAAAAAATCTCTTCGATTACCTTTGAAACTGCCATGTATTCTACTTACACTAAAAAAATTGTTGGTATTGATTGCTTCTTTAAATTCTAGTTAACAATTATTGTTCTAAATTAATTATAAAAACTGATGTAGATTTCCCATCTTCAAAATCACAAGGATTATCAAAATGATAGTATTTGACCAGTTTGAAGTCCCCTACATTGAATTTTTTGAGCCCAAAATTTTTAGTTTCTTTGAGATATCGAAAGACTCCTTTGGCTGCTACCTAGTGAATTTCTTTAGGTTGTTGCATGAATGGAGAATGAACACCAACAATAAAATAAATATTTAGTCTACTTGTAGTCACATAGATAGGATTTATAATGAGTTGTCTGTATTTAGTAACATCTACTAGTTATGTGGTGTCTTATGATATTAGTTTTAGATTTTGTTCTATGGGCATACTAAGATACTTGTAATATGTCATTCTAAACTTGCTCAAAATTTCACCAATGCACTTCTATTGAGTGATGAATATATAATTTTATTTTTGAATTACTACAATACCCAAATAGTAATGAAGATAATCCAAATATGTTATTTCAAAGCATTTCATCAACTTTGTCTTAAATTTTATTGTGTATCTTTAATTATTTTCTATGATGAGCAGATCATCAACATACACCACTAGAAATACAACTATTTTGACAAAAAGAGTTACATCTTAAAATTCAAAATGTTTTAAGTTTATGTTTAAGAGGTACCCAATGAGTTTGTCATACCACACTCTTGGGGCTTATTTCAAACTATACAATGATTTTTATAGTTTACACACATTATGCTCTTGGCCCTTTACACCAAAACCTTTGGGATGTGTCATGTACATTGTCTCCTTGACATCACCATTTAGAAATGTAGTTTTAACATCCATTTTATGAACTATCCATCTATTGTGAGCTTCCATAGAAAACATGATTTGTGTAGACACTCATTTTGGTACAAGTACACATTTCTAGTCTTCTTGTATGTATATATTTTTTTACTAAGAATTAGACATCTAGTCACATGGTCTCACATGGACCTTTTTGGTTCCATCTTATATCACTTGATTTCCCTCCCCTTTAGGCCTATGTGCTATATTTTTTTATCCTCATTCAGTGTACACTAGAGACCCCTACCTATTTCAACTATTTTATGTATGTTTTATCCCCTTGACACTTGCATCCACCCTAGACTCTAGCATCAATGTTAGTGTCTAACCTCAATGCAATTGTCCACACTTATCTTTTTACCTTTTTCTATATCTTTCAATTTTTGACCATTTTGTTAACCCTATTTACCCATCCTATGGTCAGATTTTCATGTGTCACTAAGTTGGAATTAAAAGTCAAAAGGTTCATATATACATAAAGGATATGGTATAATTAATAGACCTTCTAATTTGATAAGGCAAAACTCAGTAATAAGAAATCACTGTCTATTTCAAGTTATCAAATTTCACTACAACACTATTTTAAATATATGAATCATTCAAAAGGTCAAATATACTATTCTATCACTTGTACCAAGGGTTATTAGTATTGTTACAATTCCACACACATGCATATAAGGGAGAACTACATGTGAATTTGAGGCCTTCTTAAGAGTTTTGGCTTTGTAGGAAACACTTAACAACATTGATATTGTTAGGGATAGCTTGACTCATGTTACTAACCCCTTTTTACTAGGTTACAAGAGGTACAATGTAAAAGAACTAGGGTTTCTTATTATCTAGATCTAGTACATAGGCAAACATGAGCTGAGGAATATAACAATTACACAGGGGGTAGTGTAGGTCTAATCCAAATTTGAGGTCACTCTTATATATATCTCTCACTAGACACTAGTGTCAGATACAAACATAAGTGTCAATGTTACTATCCTAGATCAACATAATTGTCTAGAGGTTAAAAATAGTTAGAATATAGAATGAACAAAGTAAAAATATACAACACAACACTGTGATGAATCTTGACCACTGCCACAATCTAGAATAAAATAATAAATAAGATACTTTCTATTTATCCTTTAGTTTATTTACATTTACTTGATTTATTACACATGCTAAAGTCGGTAAATCTATATTATTGATTGTATTTTAGTGTAAATCTAAACATTGTCATTCCTTGTAAATAGATTTAATTACTTGGGTTTATTTGTTGAACCAAAACCTTAGTTGTATATTAGGGTTTTTGCCTTCTTTCAAATTTCATTTCAGATTTCAGTATTTTATTTTCAAATTTGATTTGTGCTTAAGTAGGCTTAGTTTAGGAATGTTAATCTCCTTATTGATTTGGCCCTCATAATTGTGCTTTTAATTTTTTTTAAAGGTTTAACCCCTTATGAATTTCTTAATTTATGGAAATCTAGGGGAACCTCAACCAAAAAAGTCTCATCCTTTGGATAGTTAGTTTAATTTGCCTGATGATCAATGTATTTCATATGAGGATATTAGGGAACATAAAAAATGGGTTCAAACCCCTTCTTTTAATTATAATTATGATAATGTAATAACTAATGATGAAAATGTAAATCTAAATGACTAAGATAGTGATAATGACATTTCTTCTTATGGGTATGAATGTCATGATATTCCTCTTAGCTATGTTGAATCTAATTTTCCTACCCCTTTTCTTTCCAATGATGAAGAGTTTCAAGAACCAATAAACATGCAAAATGATACTATTCCTAATGTTAAAAATCCAATTATTGCATCTTCACCTTATTTAGTTATCTCAATAACTAAGTATGAGTCTCCCCTTCATAGTGTTGGCAAAGCCAAGGAGGTTAAATGTTCTTATTCCCTTTCCAGTGATACAAATGTTAAAAAAATTGAATGTTCTACTCCCCCTTTCAATAATACAAATGTTGAAAAATTTGAATGTTCTTCTTTCCTTTCCAATGATGCACACATTGAAAAATTTGAATGTTCCTCTAATTTATCTCATAATGAAAATGTTGATGAAATCAAAAGTGTGCCTTCTTCTTCAAATAACTCTAGTGTTGAAAATACTAAGTCTTCTTTGAATGATTCAAGTAAACCTAGTCCAATTTGTTTTCCCCCTCTAGTATCTAATGAGTAAACTACATGTCCTATGTCTCCTATGGTGAGCCTTGAAGAACATAACAAGAGTGCCAATGAATATCCTAAGGAAACACTCAAAAAACTTGCATTTTTTGGGGATACACAAAAAATACAAAATCCATTTGATGTATCTCATTTAAAGGTCAAATCATATAAATAAAAAAAACTCAAAAGTAGGATTGCATTCCCTCTTCCGTTGCAAAGTATAAATGAAATTTAAAGTTTCATCCTTCCTTCTCATGATGTTTTAAATGAAGTAAAAAATGTTTATTTTCCTTCATCTTTTACATTTTTGGCTAAACAAGAAAAAATGTTTACAAGTGAAATTATTCCCCCTATTCCTGTTGAATATAACCAAATTCCAAGTGAAGTAACATCTTGTAATGATAATGGTATTAAAATTTATGATATCCAACATGATATACTTACCTCTTTATCTACGGTTACTCATTTACCAAATATTTCAAAGCCATGTGATGATTCTCCTCTCAAGAGTGATAAAGATACTACCATCCCTATGTTTCATGTGAATGGTATTTTACAACTTTTAACAAAAACCTCAACCTCTCCTCATGATATGTTATCTATTATGACCATCATGGGAGATTTTCAATATCAAGTCAACACTCTTATTTATACATGGTTACTCGTTTACCAAATGTTACAAATCCATGTGATGATTCTCTTCTCGAGAGTGATAAAGATTCTACCATCCCTATGTTTCATGTGAATGGTATTTTAAAACTTTTAACAAAAAATCAAACTCTCCTCATGATATGTTATTAATTATGACCATCATGGAAGATTTTCAATATCAATTCAACACTCTTAAGTTATAAGTTTCTTCTCACGAGTCTCTTTTTGAGGAGAATACATTAAAGAAACAACCTATTAATTGATATGTATTTCAATATCTTTATCATCTAATTTTTATCATGCTTGATTTCTCTTTATTTGATGGTAAAGGATACCTTGATATTAATTTTCAATAATATATACACTCCTTTGGACATTGGGCCCAAAATGGAAGCTTGCTATTAAAAGGTTTCCATCATAGTTTAAAAAGAGGGGCTCTTGATTAGTTTTATAGCCTTCCCAATGGTTCCTTATCAACTTTAAATAAGCTTGAGGATGTATTCCTATCAAATTTTCACTGATTTACCTTACCTAGGTTACCATTGGAACATTTTCAAGCATTGACCCAAAATGAGAATGAATCTATACAATAATATGTTATTTGATTTAAGGATGCTCTGTATTCCTTAAACTATACACCTTCAGATTTGGAGGTAAAATTTATATTTAGTAGGGGAATTATTTCTCCACTTAGAGATAAAGCATTAAAAACATCATTTTATTCATTCGAGACTTTATATTGGGATGTGCATAAATATGCATGCGCTTTAATGAATACACAAATCAAGCATGCTAAGCATCATGTTTTAAGGGCACATAAACAAGTTATGAAGGATCATGAACCACTTAAAAAATCATATTTAGAACCACCAGTACCCATGAAAACACCAATAGTTAAAGTATTGAACAAAGGAAAGTAATATGTTTTTTGAGTACCTCACACAGTTAGACCAAATAACACCACAAGATGCCAACCTCTTCAATTTTATTGGTACTGATATATAATACATGATATATTATGAACTTTATTGGATAAATGATTGATCAAACTCCATCCTAATTCAAATTACTCACCTCATAGATTCAAAAGGTAAAAGGACACCACTTTTGCACTTATCATAGTATTAATGGTCATTGAGATAATGAGTGTTTTACCCTTGATAAAAAACTTACACATTTAACAGACTAGGGAATCATTGAATTTAAAAAATATGCATACATAAATCATTCACATACTTTTCATAGAGGTTCATCTACCATGGTCAAGCCATCTCATGTTGATCCTCTAAGGAAAACATGGTCCATTGACCTTCATATAAGAAACCCACTAGTAGAAGTCCTCCTATTATGCTCTCTACTAAGACTGATTACTATCACACTGATCCTACCAAAAAACCATTGGTTGATCAGGTCTTAGATAGAGGTATGCATGAAGGGGGTATACCTACACAATAGATTTGGGTCCCTAATTAGGTATCTACAGATTCACTAGTTGCACCTATAATTATATCGTAGTTGACTACAAAAGTAAACCCAATAATTACTTTACCACATAATCACTATAGTAAAGCATTCTTGTTTCCCACAAGGTTCCATTGCATATGATGAGTACTTTTTTGTTCAAATCATACAAGTATTTCATTAAATTGAAATATTTATTATATATTTTACCACATACAAAACATATAACATGGAAGTAAAATGTAATTAACAAACCATATAATGACCAACAAAAAATAAAATAATGCAAATATATTTGATACCAAATAAGATCCATGTCATATAAATTTAAGCTAATATAATGTTTTTATAAATAATAATATAAATCATAAGTCAAGGGTATATCCCTTGGGTATACTCCTTATCACTATTAACATTCATAAATATAACACCTCTAGAGGTAGATGTAGTAGGATCAAACTATGGGCCCCGTGCATGTGATAACACATATACTCTCTCCTCAAAAGTACCTAGACATCTCACTGTCTCATCATGGTCTTGCATTAAAGAATTATATTAATCAATAAGTGTCTATGTAATCTCAGTGAAACTCCATTGTGGGATGTCTCATCTATCCAGATCTGCACATAACTCCTCATGCTCTATCAATACATTATGGTATGTTGCCATAACTCTCACAGTATGATCTAATAATGGTGTATGCACACAAATAATATCAACAAATCTCTAACTAAATTTGTCTCTAACTACATCCATATGTAGACTATGAGTAAGGGCCTGGATTGCATGATCCACCATGGTCACCCACTCCTGGTTACCTTCACACATTTGAGATAATACACTAGTTAGCAACATATATAAAAAATAAATGATTTTTTAAATGAAAAATTAAAAACTAAGGTACTCACATGTGGCTTTAACAGACACCTCATCAACCAGTATTGGTCTTATAGGAGTATCATCTCCTCTGTCACCACCTATCTCTCTGCCATCACCCTATGCTACAAGAATGACACCTAGAGCTACAAATATAATAGAAAACAAAAAAGGCCATAAAATTCCAACCCACCAATTCACATACCAATTAGTACACCCTACATCATATACTATTTCCAGGGGAACCATAAGATCTTACTCATCACCTAGGTATGAGGCTAGATCTATGGTAGTGGGTGCTGGTCTATCATGCAACCTGTGACCACTCAATATTATGTGATGCCATGGATATTGTGATGATGGAACCTCTACTCAATACCAAAATATCACAACACTTGATCATATTGAAATAACACATACACACCAAGAAATTAATCAATCAACCATGCACTGACATGAACTCTTTGTAACTCATGGCTATCCTCAAGCCACCCAATAAAAGTCCTATAAGGACACCACATAATTTAATTAGGAGATAGCCTATCCAAATTAGTCCATTAATCTATCATGGTATGAAGTATACCACATGGGAATACCCATCACTTAACAAACACTTGTGGGTGAGCCCATCTAGGAAGAGGACCACCAACTAGCTTTACTACTATGATATGCTCATATGATGAGATATCCAATAAAGTAGCCGCTCCAATACCACCACCATGGCTCTCTAATGTAAATATATATAGATACCTATACAAGTGGGGTAGTAAAGTATGAACCCAAGAATATCTAGTCTTATCCAACTCAATGCGATGAAATATTTGGTAAATATGATAAGAGATACCAATAGTTCCACACTTTATAATTATAAATGATGTTAGTAACACATAAATAAACTTTAGCAGATGTAAAACATCACCTTTGATAATATCATCAAACTGAACCATACTGATCAACGCCACATCAAGAGCCCTCTAACTAGTAAAATATACATGAGACTATTGGATACAGGCATGAATACCATAACTATCAACCTACACTCTCTAATCCCTAATTAGTAGCTAAAATATCTAATATACATCCTCTAAGGTGATGGTCATCTCACCAATAGGAAGCTAGAAAGTATATGTGTCTGTATTCCACCTCTTAGCTAGAGATGTGAGGAGGAAGATGTCATAAGTAATTTATCCCAATTGGAAAATGTGCCCTTAACCTGCCTAATCAATAATGACCTAGTCAACTACATCTAGACCTAGCTTTGCTAATGTCAAATAATGTCAACCATGCCAACACTCTTGAATATGCACATCCTTATGTAACCAAGAAAGCAATAATAAAAACTTTTTAGTGATCACATTTTTTATAAAAATACATATATATCAATAAACAAAACACAAAATACAAATACTTTAGCACTGGATTCTAGTGTCCACATAGGATAGATGCATTAGACACTAACATTCATACTGGATTAAAATGTTGGACAATAACATCTGAAAGTGGAAAGTTGCATCACCATCCCAACACAATCATTTAGGATGTAGATGTAAGCATATGATATCCCATGAAAAAGACAAAAAATACTCAAAACATAAATTTTCAAAAAATCAAAATTACCAATAAATTGCCATAAAGACTACTTACTAGCTTGGAAAATTCTTGGTTGGCTAGGGCACTCCAAAGAAAATAAAATAAAAAAGGATGTGGAGTTATTATGTGTGGCATTGTTCTTATATAGACTCAGAGCTCAAAATTCACAAAAGTTTGAAATGTAAATGATTTAAAAATTCTATTACAACCCACCTAATATACCACTTTGGCATAAATTCAAATGACCATATCTTGATCCCTAGTTATCCAAATTCAAAACTACAAGTTATTTTGGGATCTAGATAATGAGCCTTTACATATTATACAAAATTTGTAAATTTTCAAGAATTACCAAAAATCACTTTTTTTTGCTACATAGACATCTTGCTACATTCCAACTACTACCAAAAATAATGTTACAAATTCTTGGCCACAAAAATTAATAAAATATTATCAAGTCAAAAGTTATCAAGCAAATTATTTGTTGTTACTTTTATGAGGAGATCACCAGTAGGAATTATATTATCTCCTCTCAAAAGTGGGGCATATCAGTATAGGTATGTTTATAAACATGCTTTACATAATCAAAACACATTTGGCACAATTCTCAAATTAAAATGAGGGCATGATTTGGAAGAATGTTCCCCACACTCATTAAATATGTGGTACACATATAAGATATTATATTTAGCGAGGGCATGTCATATGGCCATGGCTTCCACACATTCACATTTCTTATATTGATTGGGGGCATACTTGGGAAGCATGTTTTCCACACCTATTTAGTATTCAATATCTCCAGTTTATAGTGGGGGCATGTTTTAGAAAACATGTCCTTCACATTGGTACTTATTATAGTTTTAAATTCATTTATACATAGTGGGTCCATGATTTGGAAACATATTCTCCACACTTATACAAATTTCCAAATTGGCAAAACATACACAATATATGATCTAGATTCACAGTTGTGGTAAAATCCTATACATTGGTACCATATATTTTACATAGTTTAAGCATGAGACATATTTAGGGTGCATATGCTATGCAATATGTGCCCAATATTGAAAAAATCCAAATCAGTTTCAAAATTCCAAAACTTCTATGTATTAATACCCCAATTAAGTATTTACAGACTGTATTGAGTCTTACCCATCTATAGTAGTTGGTTCTTATTTTTGGCATGATTGGAGGGATTAAATAATCCAATCTCATCAAGTTTTTTGGGAGATATTAATTACATCACTCAACCTATACTGAGCTATACATATACATATCTTTTGCATTCTAGTTGTGCTCATCATGAAATGATACTCTTGATGGTCGAAGCACCACTCTTCCTATTCTAGGTTGGGGACATGATCACCTCCAAAATATCCTTACTCTAAGTACAACACCACCATGGTGTAATATAATGTTACCACTTGTAGGCTCACTCATATTCTTGGCTAGAAGATGGATGAGGTTGTAAGTCCCCTTGTCTACTTCTCTAGTTTCTAACACTCAAACCCAATTACTACGTGGCACATACACAGGTGTACTCTATCCATGATATTTATTTATGATACTTTTAATATTGCTTACATAAAGGTTATATACATTGATTTACATTTTTTTGGTACATTTTTGGTTTTAGGTAATGTTCAAAGGATGAAGCATTAAACAAACAAATTGAGCAAAGATAAGGTGTGTTGTCCACACCATGATATGTATTTTATTTTCCTTTAAACTAGTAATTTTATTTTATTTTTGTATTACTAGACTGAAGGGGGGAAATGTAGACACCCATTTTGGTAAAAGTACACATATTTCTAGTCTTCTTGTATGTATATACATTTTTTCTAAGAGTTAGACATCTAGTGATGCGGTCTCCCATGGAGCTCTTCAGTTCCATCTTATTTCAATTTTTTTACCTACCCCTTAGGTCCGTGTGCTATATTTTTTATCCTCATCTAATGTACACCATATACCCCTAGCTATTTTTCTTTTCTTTTTGTATGTTTTATCCCTTAGACACTTGCATTCATCCTAGACAACACTAGAGTCGATGTTAGTGTCTAGCCTCAATAAAACTGTACATACTTATATTTTTATATTTTTCCATATATTTCACTTTGTGACCATTTTGTTAACCCTATTTGCCCATCCTACAACCATATTTTTGCATGTCACTAGGTTATAATTCAAAGTCAAAAGGTTCCTATATATACAAAGGCTATGGTTTAATTAATATACCTTCTAATTTGATAAGGTAAAACTAAGCACTAAGAAAGCACTATTTATTTCAAGTTATCAAATTGTACTACAACACTGTTTTAAATATCTAAAGCATTCAAAAGGTCAAATATACTATTGCATCACTTTTACTAAGGGTTACTAGGAGAAAGAACATATAGTCATACTATTACAGTTACAAACACCTGCATAGTAGGGAGAACTACATGTGAGTCTGAGTCCCTCTTAAGAGTATTGACTATGTAGGAAACACTTAAAAACATCAAGGCTGCTAGGGCTAGCTTGACTCACATTACTAACCCCTTTTTACCAAGTTGTAAGAGGTACAATGTAAAACAAATAAGTTTTCTTATTATCTATATCTAACACATAGGTGAACACAAGTTGAGGCATATAATGATTACATAAGGGGAAACATAGGTCTAGTCTAAATTTGAGGTCAATCCTATGTATATCTCTCATTGGACACTAGCATCGGATTTAGACATAAGCATCGACATTACTATCCCAAAATGATGTAACTATCTAAAAGTCAAAAATAGTGAAAATACAAAACAACTAAAGTCCATATCTACAAAACAACACTATGATGACTCTTGACCACTACCATAATCTAGAATAAAATAATAAATAAGATATGCTCTCTTTATCCCTTAGTTACGTTACACTTACCTAATTTATTACACATATTAAACTAGGTAAATTTGTATTATTGACTATATTTTAGTGTGAATCAAAATATTTTATTTCCTTTTAAACAACATTAATTACTTGAGCACTAACTTGTAAAACTCCAAAATCACTTAAAATAGTTTGGATGGTAGTCTATTTTGTTGTAGGTGAAAAGGTTTTATTGTAGTCATTTCCTTATTTTTGTGTAAATCCCTTTGCAACAAGCCTTACTTTTTGCATGTCAAGTGAGCCATGTGCTTTTTACTTCTTGTGAAAGACTCACTTATAGCTAATTAGTTTACAACCAATTTAAGGTTCAACTAATTTCCAAGTTTTATTCTTGACCAATGCATCATACTCACTTCTCATAGAATTTTTCCATGCCTTTATTTTTAGTTTATCTAAAAGAAGTGGGTTTAGAGTCAAATGCAACATTGACTTCTTTTTCAAAAAGGTCTTCTAAGGTAAGATTTTATATCTTATCTTAAATTTCATCTAGGAATTTGTCTTATTACTGTGTAGTTGTGTGTGCACTTCTTGTGCCTATTTTACAAACCTCACCAAGGCTAAACTCTTTCATTGTCTATTCAACCCATTTTGGAATCTTGTTTGTGTAGTTTGCTAAATCATAGGTGTCATAGTTTTTGAATTTTGAAGCTCCTTCATTTTATAGAATCAGACCATCCTCTAATGAAGTTATATTGTCTTTTATATGGCGATTGTCATTTTCAATTATAGGAGTCAAAAGATATTCAAGTGTTTCCCAATTGTAGGTTCCCCTTTCAATGTTTGGAATCTCTATATACAACTCCTTGAAAATGTCAATTTTGGCATATTTTTCTAGTCAATTCAATTATTGATTGATGCTTGCAGTGTCATTTATAGTTTAAAAAAAGATGACATCCCTTGTGATGAGAAATTTCTTGGCATTATCATCAAATATCCTATATGCTTTTGAAGACTCAGATTATCCCAAAAGCATGTATTTGTCATTACTATGTTTCATTTTGTTTCTTTTATCCTTTAGAATTAATGCTTAGTAGGTGGATCTAGAAATTTGAAGATGTCACACCAAAGGGAGATGATTCCACTAAAATTCATATGGAGTCTTCATCTATAGGGATGATGATGGTGACCTCTGAGGTATACTTTTGTTTGAGTTTCTTCTGCCCAAGTGAAGATTTACCCATTTGAAGAACAACATTGCCTGAATCATACTCATGATAGTTTGGTTCATCCACTCAACTATTCCATTTTGTTGTGGAGTGTAAGGGAATGTGAGATGATTCTTTAATCTATTCTTCTTGAGATAAGTTTCAAACACCTTTGAATTAAAATCACCACCATTATCCATCCTGAGTGTGCCAATTTTGGATTGGGATTCATTTGAAACCATGGTTCAAAACTTCTATTTTTTTGGAAGGCTTATAATTTTTTATTAAAAAAATATATTCACATCATCTTAATATAGTGATAAATGAAAAACATGAAGTTTTTATGACCACTAGTGGAGAGGATTGGAAAATAACAAATATGAGAGTAAACTATCTGCAACTTTCTATCTGATTTCCATTCTAAATTTTGAAAAGGTTTTCTTTTGTGTTTTGTCAATATGTAGGGTTCACACTTTCCAATATTTTTGAAAATTTTTGTCAAGATTACAACACCATTTTTTTCATTGTGTATATGCTATCATAGTGTGTGTGCCAAAATTTGGCATGTCGGTGAAGACTCATTGGCATTCCTTCTTTTGTGAGATGAACAAAATTTCTTGGCACTGAGTGCTAATCCCTAAGTTTCAACAATTTTCCTTCTTTATATCCAGTGAAAGAAAGTATGTTATCATATGTTCCTATAACTTTTATCTCTCCATTATCAAGAAATATGGAGTGGCCTTGTTTGCAAATCAATGCAAAGATAATTTTTTAATTTTTAATTAAGGTATAATACATTGTGGAAAATGAAATTTAGATATCCTATTAAATTAAGTTAGATTTTACCCTCGTCTTGAGGTCACATACTTGTTTTAGCTACCAAATACATTGGAACATAAACTTATTCATGAAATTATTCAAAGATGTCCCTTAAGAAAGTCATGTGATATGAGGCACCAATGTCTAAAATCCAACAAATATCTTAGGTTGAACTCTCTGAGGCATTATTGACTTTGTTAGAGATGCAAAACATGCAATCACAAGAGAATAAAGTTGAATCAGATTATGAGTTTTTCTTCTTCTCATTTTTTGCTTTTTATTTTCCATACTCTTCAATTTTATTCCATGGTGTCTTGAATTCATGGGTCTCATGACTCCCTTTTATATCAAAACATTTGCAATGCAAGTTTTATTTTTCATTCAAATTTTCTTGATTATTTTTACCTAATTTACTACTTCACACTTTGTTCTTCCCTTTTGCCTTTCATTTCTTATATTCTTAGGAGAATTGCTCTTTTGATTTTCACATCAAATGCTTTCTCTAGTGGACACTATTTTTATTCTGAAGGCTTTTTCTCTTTTGGCTATTTTCTCAACCAATTGAAAAAATGTGAGTCATCAAAAAATTACTTACTTGCAATGATTCTAGGTTGTTTGAGTATGTAGGAAGATGACCCTTTATGAAGGTGATCATATAGACATCAATTTACATGCCATCAACATCAACATCAACATCATGATTTATTACACATATTTTAGAAGCCAAACTCATGACATCCCCCATTTTTCAACTTTAGATTGAATAGTTTCAATTGTAGCTTATGTACTCCAATTCTGAGTGGGAATCATATAGTTCTTTCAATTTATGAAAAATATTCCCATGGAGTGCTATACTCCTGAATGTGAAAAAAAACTCTACATCAACTTAGGCTCTCATTAAGGCCAATGCTTTATATTTATTCAAATTCTATGATGAAATATCCAATGCATCATTCAGTTTGATGGGTTGATCATTACTGTCATAGATGTTGAACCATAATTCATTGAAGATTAGTGTGTTCTCCATGTGTCTAGACCATTCTAACTAGGTTTATTTCCCATTTAGAGTTATGCCAATAATTATTGTAATAGAATGCATGTTTGCTATATCAATAAATGAAAAGGTTCTTTATCACTTCAAAAAGGTCCCCTTTTATATATACCACTTGACCAATATACAAAACTTCTTTATATGTTCACCCTTCCTATATATCTATTAGTATGTGAAAGAAATTCATCCTTTATTTATACCTAGTGGTATGTAAAATAGAGGTTAAAGCATGTGAGAAAATAATGGTACATGGTACCTAGACAATACGTGAAAATGATTTTCTCTATCTATGACACCTGCTTAACTATAATTCCTTGTTTGTGAGCATGCTAGCACTATATACTCAGATTTATCTTACTCACTTTCAGACTGTAGTGATAATCATAAATGGGTAACAAAGGGAATGGGAAAATAAGTTTTTCCTTATTTATCCTCGATGATTTATAGGTAAAAATCCACATACACCATTATTGTAGTTATGTTAAGATATAAGTGTGTTAGTTTTATCACAACAACTCTACTCGTAAATGTAAATTAGAGACATTGTTGATACCAAATCCCATGTTTTTTTTAATGTTTTCACAATTGGATTTATTTTCAATTTTTTCTTGATTATGGAAAAATTAATTAAATTAGTTTTTAATTTTAATTATTTTATTTTTGATGAGTAAAAAAAGAAATAAAATCATAATATTCCATTTTTGGGAATGATCTCAATTCTTGTTATGATTTATTTGAAGAATAAAAAGCATAAAATAAAAAAATGTGCCAAGTGGAAGCTATATGAAATGGATATTCAACCTCATTTAGGTTGGTTGTTCAAATAAAATGACAAAAAATAACACCTTTGATGTTGACTCCAATGTAAAAGAGAGTATTAATTCATACCAAAAAGGTGCTACACAACTAATGGTTGAGAATTGCACTAGTTTTAATTAATAAAGACAATAATATGTAGTCAAATCAGGTGTTAAACACATACACAACCCTTGGATAATTAAAACACCTAAAAAAAGAGTGTAATAGTTGTCAATATTTCCACACAATCCACCAACCATGCCAAACAACAATCCAAAAATGTTGAGTGTAGACCTGAATAGATTAACATAACCACATGCCATTGAAAACAATATTGAATTAATAGATATAGTGGCATACAATCTATCACATTATATAAAAAAGTGAAAACAACAAGCTAATATTGAAAATGCCTTACCAATGATGAGAAATGCCTTCCTTTATAGCTGAACACAATCAAGAATGGTTACGTAGCAATACTATAAAAAACACCACAAAGTAGGTAATATGTAGTCTAATATAATAGAATAAGATTTAGAACAACTCCATGCATGATTTGATACTATCAACAAGATAAAAAATGTCTTATTCATGTCTACAACACCTTTAAATACCCAAAAACATCCTCATACAACCACTACACTTCCTAGAACAACTTCTATGCAGTCTTGTTATTATAAAGATTGAATTTCAGAAGAAATTGATTTGTTGGTTGAATGGAGAAAAATATTAAACAAATCAAAAACTTGAGCTCAATAACAATGCTAGGCCAAGTATTGGAATGATAAGAGAAAATAATTGGTATAAGCCAAAATTGTATTCACGTTACTTTGGAAAGAAGAAATAATATAATACATAAAGTCAAATAATGGTTGTTCACTTCACCTTCTAAAATGACTCTTCATATTCCTACATATAATTATTCATCTATCACTAAAATACAAAAGACCTCATACAATTACTCCTAAGATTAATAACATATGTTATACAATAATGTTACACTTTTATTGTTGAAGATCATTTGGAGTAGTAAGGAATATAATTCAAAGGTTCACATGTCTAAGATTATACTTGTATCTTGACCTCATTTTATGTGACATGCAATAATGGAATAGAATAATCTGATACCATTGCTCCAACATGTATTTAGAATTTGGTGGTCAACACACTAGTTTTATAAAATTTAATGTGTTAAAGAAAAATGAAAAAAATGAAGGAAACATATTCATAAAATAACTATACATTTCAAGGTAATTGAATATATATTGAAGCTAAGAGTAGTATACAAGGAGGGTGTCAATCTATTAGAAGAGATACAAAGCTACAATAATATAATTTTTAGGTTCATAATATAGTGCTTTTGTACATATTTTAACAAAAAAATAAAAGTATATAATATGAAGTGATTCAACTTGGAATGTGAAAATTTCATGTGATAAGTGTTCACCCAAAAAGGTTTTTTCCTGACTCAAAACTTTAAAAAATTTAAAAAAATATGTTTTCCAAAAAATGAGTATTTTATGCATTTTAGTAATTGTGATTTTTTAGCGGTGGAAACTATGCCAAGAAAATTCCAACACCTCTTCACGATGTTGCACATATTCTATTATTTCCTTGAGTAGAATAGTTTTGAGATATGATCAAAGAGTTATGGCCCCAACATGGTGGCATACTAGTTTTTTCGTACTCTATTTAAATATTGTCCTAAAATACAAATTGGATCATTCACCCTTCCTTGAGAAGAAATGGGACCCATTTATCTTAGTTATTATTTTTTATTAACATAAGAAAATTTAGGCGTAGAAGTGATTACCTTCCACTTGAGTGATGCGTACCACCCATAATTATTTTTTTACTAATTTTGTGAATTTTGAAGAAGGGATGCCATGAACCCCACATGTGCCCATGTTGGACTATGAATATTTTGTATCTTCCCAAAGATAAAAATAATTAGTCCTCATAACTTCCTTAATGGGTATATGAATCTCTTGGCCATCTATGACAAGAGGTTAGAAAGTGTATCCCATATTCTATAATAATTTAGAACAAACCCATTTTATGTGTTCTAAAAAATATTTAAATGAATTTTAAGGATAAACATAGTCACAAAGTCAGAAGGGATTATCATGTACTCCATTATTTTTAAATAAAATTATTTTTTTTGAATTTTTTTGATCTGAAACTCCTTTCACTTTATTTTCAAGTTAATCAACATTTTATCCTTCATGGATAATTATTCGTGAAGTCTCTACATGATATAGTTGTATATTTTATTTTATCAAAATACTAAATCAACAATTGGGTTTATGAGGTGGAAAATATTATTTTGCATTTCTAAACTCTAGTCCATGACAAGGCTGAGGTTTATCTATAACTATTGGATATTATCCCTCAAGTGTTGATTTTATTCTAAAAGTAACTTCTCATTTTGAGATGAATAAGGAGCACTAAGAGTTGGTAAAATAACAAAGTTATTTTCAACAATAAAATATATTGTCATAGGAAGAATTACCTCTATAGTTTTATAAGACTGATTTATTAGAGTGATGTTGAAAAAAAGCTTTCGATTAGAAGACACCTTATTGATTCATCAAAGTTTGGTATAACAAAACATCATAAAATTTGAGGGGTGCTACATCAAAAATAAATTCATTCTGAAAGGACGTGATTTCATATATAAATAGGAACTATCATTTAACATGACCCTAATTCACCCAACCAATTTTGTATGGTTCAAGGTGAGGTTTCATTTGAAGATTTAACCATTTTATGTCATCTTCCAAAATCATATTATTGTGACTTCCAATATCCATAAAATAATGCATGGATGTTACATTCACCCAAAGTTTAGGGTGGAAGAGATGATTTATATCATGTGTCTTAAGAACATGCACTCATGTTTTAGAAATAATAGATTAGGGATTTTACACTATGATTTCCTTCCATTATCTTACATAGGTAGTGGTGACAATGCTAATGTTGGCGATATATAGATCTAATATATATTGATAATATGGTAGTATGGCTTACAATTTGGCCAATACGCATGCCTATAATAATAGTCCTGATTCAATTACTTTGTAATATTATGGTGGTAACATCACTTATTTATTTCATTTTATGGGAATTTATCCATATAAAAGTTTTTTATTTATGATTACACAAAGAGTGTGTGATTAAATTCTTACCATTAGATTTACTATTAGGGGAAATTGTTTTCCCCCTATAGAAAATTAATTTTGGTACAAGACTTAGAATTGCAATGTTATTATCATGTTTTTATATGTATGGATCATTAATTATAATTGGGATATTATTAACATATTTTACTTTGTGTTGGACCCCACATAGCCTTTCATTACCATATTTCACTCACTAAAATATTTAGATATGTTATTTATTTTCCTTTGGATACTAAAAAATGCTCGTAGAAACCCATTGTTCTTTATTTCTTGAGATTTGCTCACTTTGACTGTTAATGGGATAGTATGATAGTGGTATAACCAATGTTGCACCATTTTGATACTGGTCATGTTGGTTGTGGGTCATTTGTTCCATTTCACTATGTTTCCTTATGTCATGATGGTCAACTTTCCCACTTCCAAAATATCAACTTTTGTGCAAACAAGGTCCCAATTTGAATTCAATATGTCTATCCCAATATATTTAAATATATCACATATCAATCATATCTTATTATAATTACAAGGAATACATATAACTATAATATTTATTGATTTCATTTTAATATATTTAATAATTATTGTTGCATACTTGTAAAAAGATAAGGATTGTTGAAAGAGAATATAGATTCACCCTAATTTATTCTTACATATGATATCATATGGATAAGGGATGGGATTATCAAATACATGGATTTTATTGTTGACATGTTGATTTAAAAACTATAAAATATTAGTGGGTTGACTAATGTAGGACCATAAAATCAAAACCAAAATTTTAAGGTCTTTGTAAGGTATCATGGCCCATAATAGGGTTTAACAAAGGGGAAGAAATTTTGGAAAATTTTACTCACTAGTTCACTGATATAGGAGAGTTTTTTTAGAATATGCATAAACTAAGGGATTCATAGAGTTTTAGAGTTATCTAATTGATAGGCATTATTGGAAAAATATTTCCAATTTTGGGATAAACTATCACTATCAGAATAATTTGATATTGATCAACCTTTATCAGGATAATTTAATTTCGATCACTTATTTAAATCACACTCATATTTATGGATTATATTTTTCATTATTTCTAAACATACTTTTAGTATTTACAACCTCTATAAGAGTTTAAGTGAGTTATAAATTAGGTACACACTCTAAACCCCCATTTTAAATTATCAATCATCTAAGGTACTTTCATTTTATACCTTGCTAACCACTAGGTAGGTATTTATTTGCTATTTATACTATATTTATATTATATATACATCACATGCTTATTTTACTTTTACTTAGTGTATTATCCACTATGTACTATTTCATAAAATTTATTTAGTGAATTTGATTCCTCTTCCACTTAACCTTAGGGTTGCATGCTCTTATCCCCGTAAGACCTTATTTTTCTATACTTAGTTCATATTTTATTTCTCTAGGGTTGTGCTTTCATAATGTGTTATCATTCACCCTAGATTCTTACATGTTATATAGATCCTATCTTATGTAAATTAAGAATGTTTTATCTAAGACACCTACTAAAAGAAGTGATAGATTGAGTCATAGACATATTTATTTTGTTCAAGTTTATTTGATCAATACTCATGTTAACTTGAAAAATAAAATGGAAATTATTAACGTGGTTCGTGCTGCTTCCATTGATACATGTAGATGATAATGAAAATGGTAATAATTTGAATGATATGAATTATGAAAATGATGTAAATGTAGGTGATTTTGATGACAATTCTATGAATGATAGCAGTGCTAGTAAATCTCAAAACACAGAAAATTATGATGTGGATAAATAAAGTGTAAAAATAATTATTGAATTTAAAAAGTTAAAAAAAACATATTGATCAGTTAAATGAAATACTATTTTAAGAGGCAAAAAATAAAAATGCAGTTAAAAAATTTCTATTTGATGAAGTAATGTTGAAATCAATAATTAATATTTGAATACTTCTATTCCACATACTAGAGGTTATACTTTCATATTAAGTAATGAGGCTATTACTAATATTACTTATGAAATTATGCCTCTACATATTATTTATTCTCATATTACTATGCCTATTCCTTCTCTTCTTGGTCTTGATACTTATTTTATGCCACCTAATTTTAGATTGGTTTTTAATCTACGTATTTTAGTCATTGTATTTTTCAAACACATAAGGGGTCTATTCCAACACACGTTAATTATACTTCGGTCCCGACTCCTCAATATTTAATCCTTCAAAAAATTATTCAAACCATGTAAGTAATGCAATAAAAAATTCAACGCCTTTCCCAAAGCTCTAAAAAATTGAGTCATATGATTACTTCTCATGATATATTACTTAATATGTTGGATTATAAAGTCATTGTATAACCATTTATTAATGGTTTGATAGCACCTAAGTTATAATTATTTAAGGTAAAGGTGATCTATTGCATCATATCATATATTTTTATGCTTCATGTCTTGATTTTACATAAAATGATATATTATCAACTATTTTCTTTCCTATAAGTCTTAAGGACTATGCCATGAATTAGTTTTACATCCTAACATTAGGATCCGTATACCACTTCAATTATTTGGTTGATAATTTATTGGCTCATTTTTCAATCAACATTATCTAAAAGATCACATTTTCTCTACTAGTTTAACTTAAATAAGGACTCGATGCACTCGTTAGTGAGTATATGCTTAAATTCAAATTAATGCTAAAAAATATGACTCATGAATTACCTAATATGGAAGTACTAAGTATAATATCTCAAATTTTACTTCAACCTATGAATTAAAGTGATTTTAAACTCATATTAATCTTTCAATAAACTTTATCATACCATTAGGAACTATGAGATCCTTTTAGAGGCCAATATACTTAAATATGGGATTAGTGTCCCAACCTCTAATAGACATAATTTCAAATGTAAATCAAAATAAAATAAGACCAATAATGTGGTAAATGTGGAAAATTAATAGCCTAAAATGATTGTCCTTCCACTACAATATATAATAAACTTTACATGGTTAGATAAGATGTCTCACCAAGAGCTTTAATGATTGCTTGAATGAAATATGATATTTTTACCTCCAAAACATGAATTTGATTCATATCCACCTTTAAATAAGAATTACGATGTTAATGCATGTTGTGATTATCATAGAGCTTAATTTTATTCTAAAAATAGATGTTCTTTGATAAAGCATAATATTCAAGACTTGATTGATAACAATAAAATACAAACGAAAGGAGATAATAGTAATTTGAATGAATATATATTCAATCTTATTCTAAATCATTCTAATCAAAATATTATAAAGAAATATAAAGTTCATATGGTAGTTCCAAAAAACCTTCACTGATTTTTAATGTTTATATCTTTGATGGTTTCACAGGTGTGATTACATATGCATGTAAAGAGATACCTTTAATTAATTTATATGACCATGAGATTCCAACATATGTTTATAATAATGGAAAATTATTTGTATGTGATTTCATATATTCACATTTGAGGTTAACAAAGGCCATTATGATTGATAATGGTTCAATTCTAAATAAGTGTGCAATGTAATTTATTACTAGTCATGGCTATACTCAAAAATAGTTAGATGGAAAAAATAATATTATTGAAAGCTTTGATGGTATTAATATGAAACCTATTGGGGGTATCACATTATCTATCACCATAAGTCCTATTATTATTTTAATTTGGTTTCATATATTATTTGATAATGGGACATATGATGTATTACTTGGATGCCTCTTTCCTAATCAAATGAAAGCTATCCCATATGTATTATGTCAATACTTAAAATTTGTGTATGATAACAAAGTGATTACTATTTTAGGGACTTTTTATGAGTTTCCAATACAAAATCAACATGAGGTATTACCTAACGAGCTAATAAAATAATAAATCATACATCCTCAAATGAAAACACATAGAGTTCAAGTATCTACTCATCCACACACTAAGGTAAACTTATGTTATCCCCTTGTAATTATTCAATATTAAGAACCTATTAAGAGTTAAACCATTCAAACTAAGAAGAGTGATTATTTAAAAGATGAACATATAGCTATTAAAAATAAGTGTAATGATAATTATTAGAATAGTAATAGCCGTGATTATAGTTATTATGTAGCCCATGATTATAGTGATGATGACACCAATGACAGTGATACATCTGAATCCTTAAATTCATCATCCACAAGATTTTTTTATCTTGATCATGAATATGAGTTGGTATATTATTATGCTCAATATGGTCACTTAAATGGTATTATTGGTTAACATTAATTGCTAATCTCATATCCTTTAATTGAATAATCTATTGTACATAGATTTTTTTTGTGTGTATCTCTAGTATTTATTATATCTATTTTGTTGTGTATGAATTTTGGTTTCATTATGATTATTTATATCCATGTATTCCATTATTATTCTTTCTTGATATGTTTGTTGCTTCTCAATGCTTTTGGTTATAGCATCTATCTTGTTTAAATTTTAAAGTTAATTTTTTTTTTAAATCACCAATTTTATATGTCATTTTTATAGCCTTTTAATTTATGTTGATTGCATTGCTTCTTTTTTCATTTCCTTTGGTTTTTTTTTCTCACCCCAAAAACAAGCACAAACATTTAAATGATGACAAAACATAAATATTGAGGTCTCTGCCCCAATACACACATAAATGTAATGAATTTTATAGGTAAGTAGGGATCCTCCTCTTCTTCTTCTCACTTTCACCTCTTAGTTTATTTATTACTTAATTGATATATGTTTTCTTGATTCTTCTTGATTTTCACCTTTTGGCTTGTATTTGTACTTGGTTGCTTTATTATAAAAGTGATACAAAAAAAAAAATTATATTTAAAAACTATTATTCAATGATCAACTATTAAAACAATGAGTAATAAGTGAAAATATGCAATGAAGTAAGTATTCACCATAAATCCATACCGTAGAAGTGTTGAAACATGATATTTTTCAAGTGGGAAAATTGGTACACTAGAAGATAAATCCATGTGTTACTAAAAAATGGCCAAATATAATTACAAGATAACATGACATGCATAAAAACTTATTCTAAGAGAGAAGATAATAAAACCTATAGAAAATATGATAAGCCTAAGAAAAGCACTGCAATAAGTGTGAGAAAATATCTAAAGAATTGTATGTAAAAAGAGACCTATATACTCTATAAATAGATTGAAGAGTAGAAAATGAGTTAAAAATCAATTCTTATCATTACCTTAGCCAAACTTCTAAGTGTGTGCTTAGTGTGTTACGCCCTTAACCATTAGTGTGTCTAGGGATATGTGTGGCCGACTTGTGGCTTACATACCTCTTTTATTTACTTTTTACATTTCTTTATGTTCTTAGTTAGGTCAGCCTATAGAATAACCATGGATAAGTAGACTATATATAGGAGGTAGTGGTTAGTATTTAAGTATTATGTTAATTATTATTCTATTAGTGCATAGTTGTGGAGGTTGCCCCCTAAAAGTGGCTTTGCTATATTATCCAGTATTCTATTTTGCTATCAATTATCATTGTATGATCTCTCATATTTGCTTATTCTACACAATATAAAATCATTCTATTTGAATATCTAAGTGATTTAATTACAAGTGGTATCATAGCTTCGATTTGGGCAAGTTTCCTATAACATTTTTTTTGGATCTAGTGAGGCGTGCATTTTGGGAGTGGTGAGAGTGAAAAAATATAACTTGCAATTTGGGAAGAATTAATTTTTTACTTCAGTGCAGTATTGCTCAAAATGATTTTAAACAAAATAATTAAAAAAAATTCTAGGAAAAAAAATTTCCTCTTGCACAATTGTCATCATTGGATTCATCTCGGTGAGATGATCACAATGGTATATTATGTTGCTACACTTTTTTGGTACCAAAAGTTTTACCCTAGTGCACAAAGGTAGTCATTAGATTCATCTTGACAAGGTGATCAAAATGGTACCATTTATTGGTACACTTTTTTCAAGGTCAAAACCCTCTTAGGGTTGGTATATGGTAGGTCCAAGTACTCAAGGAAAAAAAGGAGGGAAAGAAACTCCTAAGACTCTTTCTATCGATGACATGGATTTTAGAACTTCAGATCTAGTGATTTCTCAACTTCAAGCAGACATAAAGAACTTAGTGAGGCATGATGAATTTGTTGCAGTCTAAGATGATATTTTAGGGATACACAGAGAGATTAATGGGGTTCATAATGAATTGTAGCATATCACTATGTAATTGGATGCCCTTACATCTCAGTTTTAGCCCAACAACCCTTAACTTTAGCATTCAAATCCTCCTCTCAACAACTCCCATGCTGGTATGAAATTGACATTGCCAAAAGTAAATATGCATAAATTTGATGGTAAGAATCCTCTCACTTAGATCACCCAAATGGATAATTTATTTGAGCTACATCAAACCCCTAGTTCTTAGAGGGTGATAGTGGCATCCCTATATTTGAAACTTGAGAAATTCATTTGGTATCATAAGTTATGTGCTCAAACGAAAAAGAATGGTATTCCAATTACCTAGACTATTTTCATTGAGGATTTGTCAACTCATAATCAAAATAATATCTCTAAGAACTATTTCAACCAATTAGCTAAGCTGTGGCAAATAAGAACTGTGAAAGATTATATTCATCAGTTTTAGAATCTCTCTTTATGAGTGGAAAATATCATTGAGAAAAAATTTACTAATCTATTCTCAAATATAGAATCCAATTAAAAGTTTGAATGTTTAACCCAACATCTATAGTAAAAGCTATCCCTAAGGCACACATGATATAAGAAAAAGAGATGGTCAAAAGGAAAACTTTCACTACTGGTCATGATCACAACTTTTTTGCACCATCATTTCCACAACCCACCATATTAACACAATGAAAAATTGAGGAGAAACAAGAAAAAGGGTTGTATTATGGTTGTGATATAAAATGGAATAAAGACCATCATTGTGCTGAAAAGAAGCTATTTTATATTGAAGGTGCCAATGATGAAGATGATGCAAAAGTACATGATGAGGATGTAAAAGTTCCTGAGGAGGAATTTGAAGACTCTTAGCCTACTATTTCTTGTCATGCCCTTTTAGGTATTAGTACTCCCCAAACTCTTAAGGTGATGGGTTTCCTTAAGAAATAGAAGGTCACTATATTGATTGATTTTCGGAGCACACACAACTTCATCCATAGTAAGTTGGTTGCTCATTTGAACTATTTTATTTATCTAGATCTAGAATTTTAGGTTATAATTGTAGATGGTGGTACTATTAGATATTTAGGAAAATTTCATAGTATTAATTTGGACATGGGAGACTACTTATTGGATTCTCCTATGTTTCCTATTCCCATGAGTGGAGCTGATATTGTTCTGGGAGTCCAGTGGCTCACCACTTTGGGCACCATTGAGATGAATTTTCAAGAATTATTCATGTGTTTTAACTTTGAAAAAGAACATTTGAGCTAAGGGGTTTAAAGGCTAAATCTCCATAACTTGTTAGCTCCCATAAAATGACAAATATTCTTCATAAGGGTGTTGAGGGATTTGTAGCTCGCTTGTTTTATATGGAAGTACAACCAACTCAACCATCTCCACCTTTTGATCTACAACAAATAATAGATACTCATTCTATTGCTTTTGAAGACATGCCAAAAGGAATTCCACCTAGCCACACACATGATCATTCTATCACACTTATTCTTGGTAGTACACCACCCAACATCAAGGCATATAAGTATCCCTATGCCCATAAAGGTGAAATTAAAAATATGGTTCAAGAGATGTTGGATGTAGGAATAATTCTCCATAGCCAAAGTGAATAATCTTCACCATTTATCATGGTGTGAAAGAAAGATGACACCTAGAAGATGTGCCTTGACTATAGAGAACTCAACAAGTACACTATTAAAGATAAGTTGTTAATTCCTATCATTGATGATTTGCTAGATGAATTAAATGGTGCTCTTTATTTTACCAAGTTAGATTTACATTCTAGGTATCATCAAATCCAGATCCATGATGAAGACATACCCAAAACTAATTTCAAGACTAATGAGGGCCATTATGAGTTTTTGGTTATGCCTTTTGGTCTAATAAATGCACCATTTACTTTTTAGAGTTTGATGAATACTATTTTTAATCCATTTTTAAGGAAATTTTTTCTAGTATTCTTTGATGATATCCTCATTTATAGTAAAATTTGGGAAGACCATTTGCAACATGTAAGATAGGTACTCTCTATTTTGGAGCAAAATCAATTATATGCCAAACCTTCCAAATGTACTTTTGGGGCTGGTGAGGCTAAATATTTGGGTCATCTGGTGTCTTATGAAGGAGTGAAAGTGGATCCTAAAAAAATCCAAGCAATGGTGGACTGGCCAATTCCTAAGACACTTAAGAAATTCTAGGGATTTTTGGGGCTTACTAGTTATTATCATATGTTTGTAAAAAATTATGGTAGTATTACAACCCCACTCACCTCTTTGTTAAAGAAATACTCCTTTCAGTGGACTGATATCGCTACCTAGACATTTGAACAATTGAAATTGGCTATGTGCACTACTCCAGTATTGGCCACTCCTAATTTTTATAAAACTTTTATGGTTGAATGTGATGCATCTAGGTATGGTATGGGTGCTGTACTCATGCAAAAAGGTAGACCAATTGCATTTAAATTTCATCAACTAAAGGGTAAAAATCAGCACAAGCCCATCTATGAGAAAGAAATGATGGCCATTTTGCATTCAGTCAAACAATGGAGACCTTATTTGATGGGTTGCCACTTTCAGGTAAAGACTGATCATGATAGTCTCAAATATTTTTTAGAACAAAGGTTGTCATTTAAAGAATGATGAAAATGGGTTACTAAGATGTTAGGCAATGATTTTTAAATAGTCTACAAAAAAGGCAAGGACAATGTGGTGGTAGATGCACTATTTAGAAAAGATGAATCAGTTGAGGCATTGCTATGTGCCATAACCATTTTGTAGGCATATTGGCTAGAGAAAGCAGGATTAGAATGGGAACATGATTTTACTACCCATGATTTGATTCAAAATATTCAACAAGGTTTAGGTGGATTTGAAAAATTTACATGGAAAGGTAATGCATTATGGTATAAAGATAGATTGTATCTATGTAAGAATTCTCTTCTTAAGCAAAAAATCCTTCAAGAACTTCATGTAAATCTAATTGGGGGTCATTTAGGATTTTTGAAAAACTATCACATAATCAAGCAAGATATTTTTTGGGAAGGTCTCAAAGGGGATGTCTAGAAAAATGTGGCTGAATGTATGATTTGCTAATAAAATAAAGGCACAACCATCAAAACCCTAGGTCTTTTACAACCTTTATCCATGCCTAACCAGCATTGGGAAGAGGTATTTATGGATTTCATTACAGGGTTACCAAGATCTAAGGAACAAAATGTTATCATAGTTTTTGTAGACCATCTCAGTAAGTATGCTCAATTTTTGTTCATTATCCTAGCTATTTGTTGCTAGTCTAGTAGCTGTTGCTTTTCTCAATATAACTTAGAAACTGCATGGGACCCCTAAGATCATTGTTAGTGATAATGATCCCATTTTTACTATTAGTTTTTGGACTAATTTATTGACATGTTTGGGCACCCAATTGGCTCATAGTTCATCCTATCATCCTTAATCTGATGGACAAACTGAGGTAGTCAATAAATGTCTAGAAGGATATCTCCATTATTTTGTTTATGATAATAGGATAAATGGGTTCAGTGGCTACCACTTTCTGAATGGTGGTATAATACTTCTATTCATAGTTCTTATAAAATATCTCCTTTTGTGGCACTATATGTATACCACCCTCCATCCATCACTTCAACCTTGAAGGTCCATCCTAAGGTTCATGTAGTTGAAGAACATATTCACCATCAATAGGAGGTCCTTGCAAGTTTGCTTGAAAATTTAGCTATGGCCCATAATCACATGAAGCAATAGGTAGATCAACATAGAAGTGAGAGGCATTTTGACATTGTTGATTGGGTCTTTATTCGCTTATAACCATACAAAAAATTGTCATTGAAGCAACAAAAAAAGGATAACAAGATATTCCATAAGTATTATGGGCCTTATCAGATCTTGCAAAAAATTAGCAATGTGGCCTACAAGTGAGAATTTCCTTCATCCACTTGCATACATCCAATATTTCATGTATCATGCCTAAAAAAAGTCATTGGACATAGACTTGCCATTCAAATAGAATTACCAGAATTAGATGAGGAAGGTAGAGTTGTTCTTGATCCTAAGGTGATCCTTCAAAGGAACACTAAGTAGCTACATTCTAGAGCAATTACAAAGTACTTGATCAAATGGAAGAATCTACCACACATATCTTGTCTAGCTTGTCTAGCTTGGATAGTAGGGAGAGGGGCTTAGTCCAACTGAGCCTCTCTCATCTTAGGCCCTCCCTCCCTCCCTCCCTCCATCCATCCAAATAGGATCTAGTTGTTTTAAAGGGGAGGGGATTATTATGTCCTTAACCATTGGTGTGTCTAGGGATATGTGTGGCTGACTTGTGGCTTACATACTTCTTTAATTTACTTATTACATTTTTCTATGTTCTTCGTTAGGTTGGCCTATGGAATAACCTTGGCTAAGTAGACTATATAGAGAAGGTAGTGGTTAGTCTTTATGCATTATGTTAAGTATTCTGCTATTAGTGCATAGTTGTGGAGGTTGCCCCCTTGAAGTGGATTTGCTATATTATCTAGTATTTTGTTCTGATATCAATTATCATTGTGTGATCTCTCATATTTACTTATTCTATGTAATATAAAATCATTTTGTGTGAATATCTAAGTAATTTCATTACATAGTGCCCCTATTTCCCATGTAGTGAGGGGAAAGTGGGTGCAAAGTAGAAAATGATTTATATTTTAAATGTATCTACAATATTCCTCATGATAATGATATCTATAATAAGACAAAAAATGTGAAGGTTATATTCCACCCCATATAATCCACATTATGTATATTTTCAATTCGCATAAGAATACATACAAAAATTTGGTATCTTTAATATGTCTAAATGAATATTAATCTCCAACTCTCCCCCTTAAGATATATTTTAGGTTTAAAAAAGAGGATAAAACCTTAAACATAGAAGGGAGGTGTTATCACATAATAATTCCCCTTGATGATAATTTCCTTTTAGAGGAATAATTAAAATTACAATGATTTGAGAAAAGAAATAAGTAGAATATAGATGAATTCAAAAATATTTTAAAGTTGTTAGTGAAATCATCAAGAACCTCTGATGAATCCTCATAAAAAAATAAGGTCAATCCTCTTTGGAACAAAGACCCAAAAAAGGGAGTTGATAATAAATGATCCACTATAACTTACAACACACAAAAGTTAACCCTAATCTTCACTTGAAAAATAACCATGCCATAAAATATGATCTACATAAATTTAATGTAAGACAAGTAAATATAATAAAATATATATTAAAGAGATAAATTCCATAAAAAAATGCTAAATTCATTTTGGATAGTGCATGGTCAAAATGAGTTTGTAAAAAAATAGAGAGAAACTACATGAAAATTCCACATTCAAAAAGCTTAAGAATCACCACTATGGGTATAAGGTAATACAAGATTATGAAAAAAGTTATTAATTAATGAATTATCTCCAAAAAAAAATTCATTGACAAATTAAAATAAAATATGACAGCAAAAAAACATAGAAATTCAAAGTTTTAAACCTATCAATAGCTCCAAATAACTAATAAATGAGTAACAAGACATTGAAATGCCAAATAAACATATATATGGCAAAAAATATTATATATTTTTAAAAAGCATTAAAAAAAATACAAATTAGATTATTAATCATGTGTATAATAACAAATTAGTAGTTTATAAAACATCATATATATTAAGAAAATACTAAAGGTTAACCTAGAAAAACACAAACAAAAAAAATGCAAATGCTAATGAAGGAAATGAGATAAAAATGATGTTTTAAATTTCACAAAAGATGTCTTAAGTGATTTAATTAAAGAATTATCTAAAGAAGGAATACTGTTGTCCATTAAAGATGCCAAAACTTTAAGGATATGAATTTGTTTAACTTTAAAAATGAGTGGATTTAATTATTTTTCAATAATGAAAAAGTCATGATTTGTTTACCACAAGATTTACAAGGTCCAAAATTTAGTAATACCATGCTTATATCTACCATAGTTCTCATAATGTTTAACATTGTTAATGAAAGTATTGAAATAATAAATTATTATATTTAATCTTAGATCTAAAATCACTATGGTGTAATGTCATTCGATGAAAGGGACAATATGACTTCATATTAATATTAACTCTTGAGTCATAGTGTCATGTAACTTACCACTATTATCTACCTATTGATTTAAGTTTTACATATTGTAGATACTAAAATCTGGTTTTCAATAGTTGATAATGACAAGCTTCACACACATTTACTATGTATGTCTTGAGCACCCAAACAAAGTTCTAATTCACCATACTCTCACACTTACATTATATATTATGAGTCAACCCTTCCATTATGTTGTTATACATATACAATAACCTCATTTTCTATTTCAAACTTGCTAAATATCCTACATAGGCATCTCCAAACTCTAAGTTTATTTTGCTTGTACAAAGGTCAATTTTTCTAGATTAGTCAGTATCACTGGTTGATACTGATCAGCTTGGTAAGAGTCAACCTATTCCTATAAAAAACATTTTATAAAATCAAACCCATCCTTAGGGTTAGTCCATAATCTTAGTGTGTTGGTGTCATGATGAATTATTCAATTGGATCTATTTTATAAAAAAATGAAGTTTCATTCAAAAGGGATCTGGAACTTATTACACACACACACACACACACACACACACACACACACACACACACACACACACACACACACACACACACACACACACACACACACACACACACACACACACACACACACAATTTTACACTAAGTAAATATACCTTATTCTTCCCAATTTAGAAAACTATCAATAACATCAATCGTAATCCAATTATGAATCATTAAAAATCCATGTCAAAGAAAGTATTGTCAAGTACCAAAGCCAATCATTAGATACATTCACAGAGCAAAATTTCAAAATCACACTAGGTGGGAGTACTACATGTGGCTTAATTTACTTCCTTAGAGTATTGGATATGTTGGCAACAACCAATCATTAGATGTATGTGATTGGGGTTAGCTTATCCCATTACACTTCCCCCATTTTTGAAGTTTATAGCCCTTATAAACACACCTAGGGTTTCGAGGCAAAAGAGGTCAATTTATGGATCTACACACATCATCAAGGTTCAGGATCCCAAATATATTGAAAGTAGAGACAATCATAGGTGAATGTATAGCTAATGTGCCCTACTTCCATGTATTTTAGTATCAATTGATGATATTGACTGGTCCTACAAAATTAATCCAATGTAAGTAGTAGATTAATATATGAATTGGACAAATAAAGGCTTACTTATTCCTAATTTCTAATTTTAGAACACAATCATATCCAGATAGTCAACCATAAAATATAAGCATCATGATATATTTAGTACTTTCTATATCTAGCATATGACCTTATCAAATTATAAGAATCAATTGTCAATCATTTCCATAAGATGTATGCTTAAATATCATATCTTATAATCTAAATTTTATTTCAAGGTTCTATGTTAATTAAATTAATTTTACCATTAATTTAAATAATGTTTGCATAATGACACATATCCAATATTTTGGATATATAAAACATTATTTAGAGAGATAAAACATTGGGATGCATAATATTACCTCTTTAGGTAGGATCAACCATATTAGCTATGCCATTTATAGTGATATAGACTAATGGGTTAATCATCATGTTGTTCATATGCCTATGGATGTTCATGCAATTTGATCCATATTACATCGATGTAAAAAATACACTATTGCAATAGAGTGGTTAAATTCTAAGGAGTAACATATGAGTATCCCATTTAGTTAGTGAGATATCCACCTCCACCCCACCACCACCTTGATTTATTGAGACACATATTCATGATCATGATTCATATATGGTTGACACCTATCTAGGATCAACATGTAGAGTTGATTGTTCCACATAAGATATATCTATACAACTAGTTATTTCACACAGAGTACATTAGAGAGTTACTTAGAGACCATAAGGGCCCCATATTCTAAAACACATACTTAGTTAGATCCACATATAGTTATATGTGTTCTATAGGGAACACAAGCAGTGAGATACCCTTATATTACATAATGGATACCTAATACAATAACCTTCACTCCCATTGAGTGCATCATTGGTCAATTTTTCTTTCAAAATTTTAAATATTCAAAAAAATAGAAAAAATCAAATAATAAAAAATACAAAAACATTCAAATATTTAAAAAATAAAAAATTAGAACCTAAGCATCACATGATGGCTATTTTACATTTTTGTATATATTATTTATCACATGTTTGGTAGATGGCATATTATTTACATATACACATGAATTTTAAGACATTTGAGTGCTATGTAGGACATATAAGTTACATACGGATGTACAAATGTTGGTTTTCCCTCTACCAAGTAGTCATGCCAATTATGAGGGAATTTTGTACCATGTTGAGCCATCTATATTAATTACACATGCCTTAATATTTACTCATTTATTACATAGTGACACATGATATGCCATTTTTTTATTAAATGACATTGATACATACATATGGTGTAGATTAGTCCCTTGTTATATGCTCCATGAATGTTGTTAATATTTTACATGATAGATTACTTTGTGTGTATCCCTTGGGATTAATTGATGTGACATCCATTGATGTCCCTTGTCTGAAACATTTTTTTATGTCATCCTATAAGTGAAATTTTACCTTGATTGTTGTGACATTTTATGTCCTCTATATGCGGTATTTGGCCCATGTTTGATAACTAACATGTGCATTTGTTGAGATTGTTGATATTGAGAGGTGCCATGATCTATATCATGCACTATTATTGTGTGGTTTTATTCAAAGATACTTATACTACATGCTTCATTGATACATTGTCTAGACATGAAACTTACATTCCTTGCATTCCATATGTTACATACCTACCTTGATTGATACAAACATTAATATAATGACATATTATCCACATGATCAAATGATATTACATGATGCTATATTTACACATGACATGATACAATTATTTCTTATTATTAGATGAGTGACTTGTAATATAAATCCCTCATCTCAAAATGGGGGCATTATAGTAGGCTTGTCTTAGAGACATAAGCCTCTATGAACTAAAAATTAGAGCACAATATATATTTAACAGGTTTAATAGACTTAGATGGTTCATATATAAGATTATTTTAGATACATGACATACATTGACATATTTATTAATAATACAAAGGTATATGCACAATAGTTTATAGGAATAAAATATTATATTTTTACATTCACATACATTTGAGATACAAGTTACCAAATTCAACATACAAATTTGGGGGCATGATACTGGTTCATGAAAATACACAAAATAACATAGTTATAGCTGACTGGCAAATGATTGTAATTCTAATTCACACTTGTCAGATTTACATATCTCATAGGGGCATACACATTATGTATTAATTTGTGATCATGCTTGGTTATTTTTACATGCATTAAAATTGATATAACTAGAGAGAAACATTACATTTAAATATAAAATCCATTTGTGTGGTTGATTCATCTTGAGTGAACCTTGATTGATCAGTTTTCTCATTTACCTTCATAGTGATTTGTTTTTGAGTTGATCCTAACCGCATGGTTCTCTCTATATTTTTATTGCATAGTTATTTAGGTTAGTACACTATGTAATTTTACCCATATTCATGAGGATTGGGGAATAGTTACTTCCCTACTTAGGATTCTACATATTTACATAAGTTTGGGGCATGATGAACCCCAAATTTCTAATTATTCAATAAGGAAGCATCATCTCTAAACAAGCTATGAATAAAACATGGTTTTCAACCAACACACATGTAATATAACCCTTACTCTTTCAATTTTTAGATTTCATATTTAACATATGGACATTGAATACACATTAATTTCAAGTTTTCATGGAGCATAGCTGTACATTTGGAGCCATATCTAAAAAGGTAAAATGTATTTTACATACTCAGAAATATATTTTATACTTTTACTCTAGCAATCCATTACTAGAATAAATGGAGGCATTTTTAGATAAATAAATATGGTCTTTAGTACTTTATAATGACAAGCTTGACACATATTTACCAGGAATGACTTGAGCACCCAAGTAAGGTCATAATTAATCATCCTCTTACACTTATAAGTTATCTTATGAGTCAATCCTTTTGTTATATTATTAGACACCTAAAAGAACCTCATTGTCTATTTCAAACCTGTTAAATATCTATCACATACATCTATAGACTCTTAGTTTAGTCCACATGTACACAAATAAGTTATGTCACACTAGTCAATACTGATCGTCCTTGTCAAAATTGACCTAATCTCAACAATGAATATTTTCTAAATTAAACCCATCCTTAAGTTCAAACCATAATTATAGTGTGTTGATGGCATGAGTAATTATTTGATTGGGTCCATATATAAACAAATCAAGGTCTCATTAAAAAATAAATTGACACCTATTTAATATACATCTATACATTACACACTAATAAAATATGCCTTATTCTTCCAAATTTACAAACCTATCACTAGGAACAGTCATAATCTAAGTCTGAAGCATTTAGAATACAAGTCAAAAAAAGTATTTCAAGTACTAAAGCCAATCATTATCTACATACACATAGTGAAGGATCATAATTACATAATCATATTAGGTGGGATAACTTTTTTAGGTTTGATTTCCCTCTTTGAAGTATTGTATACATAGGAAATGACTAACCATTAGATGGGGGTGATTAGAGTCAACTTAACCCATTAAAATTCCCCCATTTTTGTAGGTTTCTATCCCTCTCACACACATCTAGGGTTTCAAGGCAAATGAGGCTTATTTAAGGATATGCACATGTCATCAGGGTTTAAAATCATAAACATAGAACAACTAATGAAAATAATAGGTGATGTATAATCACCATTGCTTAATTTTTTATAGGTCAGTATTAACCAATGATATTAACTTGATCTTATGAAACTAACCCAATGTAGGCCACAAATTCATTTCTAAACTAGATGAATCAGACATGTGCTTATTCTTTATTTTCACTTTCAGAACATAGTCACAGTCACACAGTCAACCAAAAATATAAATATTGTGATCAATTTAGTACTTTCCATATTTAGCATATGTCCTTATTGAATCAAAATAATTAATTATCAATCATTTATACTTAGATGTATGCTTGAATGCCAATATTTTATTTAAATTCTATTTCGTGGTTCTATATTAATTAGATTGATATCACCATAAATTCAAATTAGGATAAAACACATATAAATTATCTATGCACATGTTTTTGATGGTATCATTAAGTTATATGTAGGATATACATGTTTACTATAGTCATATAAAATGCAAAAATTGGTAACTTGAGCATGGCTAATGACACCCAACCCTTAGTTCCCTCTTGCTTACTCTCATAACCCTCATAGATATCTTTTCACTAATTCCCAATCATCTATAGCCTTCCAGACTTGATCATAGCTTAGCTAGAACCCTCTTTCCGTGATAGATCTATCCCCTTAGATCCTATCTGCTCAGAACAATAGCACCGCACTAGGACTATAGCACCAATGTGACTCCTATCTACTTTTGGTGCTCTTATCCAAGTCCATTTTTTACCCTAACATCAATTTATTCTAGCTCCCCATCTTTCTCCTTATCAGCCTAACACGAGTACATTTAACCCATGACCAATAAATCCATATAAAATCCCATTCAAAGATCATTTGGAAAGAGTTGGAAATTATCACTAGGTAAGCAAGGATACAAACAAGACTATTCAAGCAATCTTCCATATTCTCTGCATACAACGAGTCAATACACTTACAAGATTATTAAAATCCTTACACCAGTCCATAGCCACCCCAAGCACATATAGTTTAGCATTTTTTATCTTCAACACATAATTGCATAAAACACATCAAGTGGGAGAACTACATATGGCTTGATCCCTCTTTAGAGTACTAGTATGTAGGCAGTATGCCCACACAAGGGGTGTGGATCAATGTCTAGTGAATCTTACACACACTAACCCCCCCTCTTTCTCAAAATTAATCAAAGCATAATGGAACACAAGGTTTGAAGATAAAATCTACTCTATAGGGAGATCTACAAACTTCTAGCTGCCAAAACTTTGCATACTAAGTCACATAAACATAATGAACAAAACCTAGAAAGCTTAGATCCTTAGGACAATAATGGTAGAGGTGGAATACAGTGATAGTATCACCCCTATCTAGTTTTGATGCTCTTGTTCAATTATAAAATGAAGACCAAATCTCAATTTGTGATAATGTCCCAATATTGCATAGTGAATATTAACCTTATCTTAGTCATATCAGTTAGTTTCCAGCTAAGTATTCTTTTCCATCTCTTATTACTATTTTCATAAAAGTCAAAATTATAATCTAGTTTACACAAATCAATAGCTTAATTATTGCATATTTATTTATTGATTTTACTTCTCAAACCCTTTAACTAAATTAGGAAGAATACAAAAATATTCCTAAATTTATTAAATCATTTGGTGAACCTAACTTTGTTTGTGCATAAAAACCCTAGGGTAAATTTCCTTATAATTTTTCCTATATTTTTTAAATTTTTTACCTACATAATTAAATAAAAAATTAGTATTAAATTTTAAAATTTCATAGTAATTTTAAAATAATTTTCTTTCAAAGCCTAGTTGCCCATATTAGGTCCTTGTTGACCAAATTTGATTTTTAGGTCAAATTAGGACACCCCTAGTAAAAAAAATGATTTTTTGGCCTCTATAAGGGGATATAATGTATTATTATGAGGTGTTTTATAGGTCATGAGATGTCAATTAATGTTGTACTAGATTTGGTCATTTATTTTCTACGTCCATTTATCATTTTAAGTCATTTTGAGGGGTCAAAATAGTGCATTTAATGCTTTGTACATATTTATTGGAAAATGTGAAAGTGTCAAAGAGTTTTATCACATGAAATGTGTCCTAAGAGGTCTTTAGTAACTATCACTAACTAAAAATTGTCAAGTTAGTAAAAAAGGTAGTTTTCTTGAAGAAAAGAGTGAGTTTGACACTTGTACGACCTCCTTGGGAAGCATGCCATGTGGGGAAGGAACATGAAACATCTCTAAATATTCCTAAAGCTAATAACCATGATTTATTTGATCTAGAAGTTCCAATTTGAAGCCAAAACCTCTTTTCTCATCTCTTGCTTTTTTGGATAGATTGAAGTGACTTGTAGGTTTTTACTTGGTACGTACAACTTATGTGGTTTCATTTAAAATTATTTTAGGATGTTTTCATAAAATAAGATACCTTAAAATACATATAATAATTTTGGTAAATGTTCAAGTGTACTTCATGAACCATCCATTTTAAGTGGACTATGCAAACTTGCTAGCTATTTGGTGTACCCTTTAGGTTTTCCTCCATTATGGATAAATCCATACAAACCAATTGCTCATATTTTCTATAGAGGATATTAGACATGTATAATTACAACTCCCATTGTTCATTTCAATTTTGAAGTTATTTTGATCAACTAATAACCTTGAAATTGTAGACTAGTCACTTTAGATGCAACAAGTGGTTCTTTACAATTTCTAGATGTTCATGCTTTGATAATGGATTCAGGGGGTTATGATAATTTCCTTATTATGTATCCAATGTTATTTTAATATCATTTCCATTAAATTTAATTCTTAAAAGTATGCATCATGAGATTTCCTTTCATAAGGATCATGTTGCTTGTCTAACCTATAACTATCACTCATAGCTAGTTGTGGGAAATCATATGTTTGAGATCTTTATGCCATGATCACATGGGTATATTTTAAGTTTTGAGGTCTTGGTGTGTCCTATAATGTCATATAATTGTTAATCAAAACTTAAAATTTCTTATAAAGAAGAGTGATTGAGCAGTCACATGAAGCATCTTCTCGTTGACTACCTATGTACCAAAATGCCCACCTTTAGGTGCTTTGAGCAGAGGTGTTTAGAATATTTAGTGGTAAGAAAGAAAGTAATGAGATAATTTTAAAGTTATAACATTTATATAGAGTCATGATGTAATAATATGGGAGGCTAGCTATTGAGAGCAAGTTGAAACTACATTCAATAAAGATGACTGAATATTCTAGGAGATAGTCCCTAGAAGTGGAAAATAGAGTCCCAAAAGGTTTTTATAGACCTTACAAAACATGATAACAAGGTGTTTAAAACATAAAAATTGATAATTTTTATAAAAAATAGTATGTAATAGATCCATTTGAAAGAGGAAAATAAAATGATGAAGATAAGATTATTATTGAAAGGTCTCAAGGTTGCTTTGAAACACTGAATCTTAACAATGCTATCTACAAGTTTGCAAAACTGTGAATAACCTTTTGACACAAAGAAGAACATGAAATTTATCTTCATGTGAATGGTTAAAATATTTATCATTAAGCTTTTATGGTCTCAATATCACCTATATAGATTTTAATGTAGTGTTTTGCTCCCTTTGTACACTTTGATGTTTGTACACAGGGCCAATTATACCTACAATAGGGTACACTAACAACTGAGTTGACATGAGATTTTGATGGGTGTTCTAAGCCTTTTAAAAGTAACTAAAGGTTGATAATGATGCTAGTGGATTTTTAGATTAAAATTAGGTCTGTTCACATCTTTGACTAAGTCCAAATGAGCTCATGATAACCTATAATAGGGCTAAGGCAAGGGTAAACATCTTAGTCTCACTAATTGATCTTAACTTGATGCTTGGTTAGTGTTTTAGGACTCTAAATAGGTGAATATTGGATAATATATGAAAATTTAAACTTCAAATGATCCCAAGAGAGCTTCTCAAGTATCAATATGACCAAGTCAATGATCTTACATTACCTATAGGAACCTTAAGTAGAATGTCTCAGTCTAGACAGGTAGTGAGCTTAGGAAATGATGATTTTGAGTGCTTGGCATTATCGAAAGGTGATGAAAAAGTTTATAACCATGATGAATGAACTTATTTATTAATGAGGTCCAAACATGCTATGACCAACCTTATATGGTTCAAGGTAATCTATAGGTAGGAGTTTAAGGATAATTGACTCAGTCCCTAAAAGTGGAAAACAAAGACCTAAACATAAAGCTTAGTGTTGGTTTGAGAATGTTCAAGTGGAATATGAGCATGAAAAGTGAATTGTGACTTCAATAAGTTTCAAGGAGATTTATCAATACCATAATAAAATAATTTGAAACATAATGACCTATAATAGACCCCAAAAAGTATCTTAGTCCATGATAGGCAAAGATCAAGTTTTGGGGTAAGAGGTGCATTAGTGTGGTAAATAGAGTTAAAATTAAATAAAATAATGGATGAACACATAAATATGAATAATATGAGTGTAATGTATATTTTAAAAAATGATAAAAAGGCCTAAAAAATCCTAGTGTTCACCTACAATAGGGTTAGAGGTAGGGGGAAGTTGACCGTCTCAGTCAAAGAGAAGGAACTCAGTTTGAGGGATAAAAGAACATGTAAAGGATTAAGATGAGACAAATGGATCCAAGATTATTTCAGCTATTTTTAACTTATAAAATGTTTAGGAGATCATATAGGTACCATGAAAAAAGGATAATTCCATATGTGCACCTACAACAACATAGACAGGTAGTGAGCAGGGTTAAGATCTCAAGTGGTGGTCTAAGCCTATTTAAAGTGTTCAATGAATTCAAATTAATGTGAATTATCATTGGAAATAAAATATGGGTATACAATCATTGTTTATACCTAGGATAATACAAACATACACCTACAAGTGTAGTTTTTTAAAGCTAGCATAGTTAAATGACAAAATATAGTCTTTGTGCATAAAAAATAGTTTTAGAACTTTAAGTTTTGAAAGGTAAAATGAGGTCACCAGAAGATAAATATTGGCTTTTGGGGTCATAAAAACTTTAGTAAGGATATCCAACACTCTTTTTAACTGATAGAATAGGGTAAGAACCCCCTATTTTATCTCAGACAAGGGGTACTTCCCCTTGTGCATGAGCAGGTGGTTTTTCAAGGAAGAGATGTTTAGATGAGTTAAAAGAGTTTAGAACTTGAAATAAGGTTGGTAAATATTTAAAAAACATAGAAAAACATGATATAATATGCAAATAAAGTTGAAACTAAGCATAGTAGTCCAAACATACAAAGGTTGCAGACAAGGCCATTAGGCATGGTGAAACCTAAGTCAAAATGAATAGTCATCTTAGTTTCTAGCTTGAGATAAGTTTTACATATTGTTGAAACATGCATATAGAATGGTTAAATGTTTATTTTAACCTTCAAAAGGTAAATAAAACCATGAAAGGCCATTTTGAGCTTCAAGGACAAACTCAGGCCTAAAACCAAATAGGAGGTCATTTACTATTCCAACATGGGAATTGCACTTAATTTTTTTTTAATATGTTCATAGGGTCAAATAATTTTTTTTAAATCTTTGAGAGTTCAAATTCAACCTTGGAGAAGCCATTATTGATCCCAAAACTTACTCAAACTTGAAGGAAGGAGGAAAACAAGCTTAATAAGCTAATTTAGAATGCTCACACCTTTCATGAGTCATTAAATGGATGATAAGTAAGTTCAAGGATGTTATAAGGGTCCCTTAAGACAAATTTTATGTATTTTTTTGGTAGATTGGATGTCAGGTTTTAATGAACCATCCTTCAGACCTAAAACTGCCCTAAAACCCTACTAAACCCTTGCAGAGACCAGTTTGGGAAAATGGAGTTGAAAATGAAATATAAGGACATATTTTGACTAGAATAAATATTTAAACTTAGATAAGAGTCCCTCAATCTACTTCACACCATGATTATTTGTATTAAATTGTACGGATGGGGTCAAAAATAGGCTTTTCTCACTATTTTGTGTGTTTTACAAGATGTATGAAGTTTTAAGAGATGAAATACACATGAATGTAAATATTGAGACTAAGATAACTATACATGTATGATTTATTCCTTGAAAATTTTCCTAAGTATCTCAAATAAGTCTTCCAACTCAGCTAGTCAAATCTGACATATTAGACAAGCTAGTGGAGAAGGGAGGAAATCTTCAAATAAAGTGAATTTAAGGTGAAAATGATGATTAAAAGGCCATGGAAATTATTAAAACATGTAAAAAAATAAATTTTATGGACTTTTATGAACAACTAAATTTAAATTTGAAGACAAGTGTGCAAGGTGCATGAAAATGAGGTTTCCTAGACTGCAGGTGATGATGTCTCTCTTTCAGGTGATTATAAAAGACCATGCATACAAAAAATTCATGTAGAGGAATTTATGAGAGCCTCCCATTCCATTAAAATAATTTTAACTAGCCTTTATCAGTTACAAGTCACTCAAATAGGCCTAATTATGAAGGTAGTTTTCTATGTAAGAAAAGGAGTTTTAAGCTACTTTGCATAATTTTGATGACTTGGATTGACACTTTTTGCTCCTAACCTTGAATGGTTTGACCCATATACTCTTAAAATGCATGGATAATTTATATTATTATCATTAAAAGTGTCCTTGTGACCCTTGGACTTCTCTCTCTCTCTCTCTCTCACACACACACACACACACTCTTTCTCTCTCTCAAACACTATAAGAGAGCCATTTTGGCATTGTATGGGATGCTCTACCTGAGTATGGAAAATAAATACTCATTTTTATACCTTTTTATAAATTAAATGACTAAGTGTTACCTCTTCATGATTGATCATAAGTGTGTTCCACTTGAATGATGAATCTTGTTTATTGAAGACTATGGATTCCTAGCATATGTCTCATTCTTTCACCTTGTTTGTAGTTGGAAAAATTATTCTTGTAGGGAATGTGAAGTGTTTTATGAGATGTAAAATGTTGAGTGAGTTATTCTTTTCATTAGTACCATTCAAGGTCTCTTGTCTAGTCCTCCTAGCTTTGCACATTCATCTATGACCTCACAATGTAGAATTGATGTGAGAAGATGAAGATTGAAGAAGTGTATGTTTTAGTTTGTTTCTTGGTTTCAAGTGTAGAATTAAATTGGTTAGAAGTCATAAAATTTATTTAGTGTATCACTTTATTAGTTTAGATTTGATTTTATTTCTCTCTCTCTCCCTTTTCACCTCCCAAATTTAGTAGTAGGTTCAATCCATAGTGGTACATCAAGGGAGGTAGCCCTATCTATAAACTCACCTCATTACTTAGGATAGCAACAAGCCTAGAGGTGATTCCATTGTGCCACATGGATAAGGAGATATTTTCATCTCCTCAAAGGGTACAAATCCAAGTGTAAATAGTTTTTGACATGCTCGGTGAGACTCTTGTTCTAAGAATTGGAGGATTTTTGGTGTTGTCATTCAACACATCAGCCTTTGGAGGCATCTTTTCAAGCATAAATGATGACTTCAAAGACATATTAACTAGTCAAGTAGACAAATTTATCCTTTGAATATTAATGGTAACATATTTCTTTATGTCCTTGCTTTCAATAAAGATTCATGGTTGACCTTGGATTTGAGTTTTATTTTCTACAAATTGGTGAAACATATCCATCTTGTCCCATTCCCTATCAATATGAAAAAGTTCTTTGTCAATCTTGTTATGATAGTTATTAGTCCCAATATGACCATATTCAACCCTTTCATGAGTTGTATTAGTCTTATAACCAACCTTCTCAATGTTTTACCCCTCCTAGTCAACCTAGTTCTTTCTCTAATCAACCCATTTCCACATTCAAGAAAACACTTTTTGGCTATGAGAGATACATGTTGGATCTTGAAAAATAAAGAGGATTTGATATATAATCACCTAATCATGTCACTCAAATGGTAAGAGATGCATTAGATTTATTCTAGAGAGAATGGGTACCTATTGAGAGAGCCAATTAGAAAAGGTTCACAAGTAAGATGCTTGATGTGAGTGGTTTAGTCTCTTTCTTAGAGGATAGGATATAAGTTCATGAAAGTAAACCACACCATACCTATCAGCCTTCACATACATTTTTACAAGTTTCATACTAGCCATACATGACCCCTACTCATGACCCAAATCAAGCCCATCAAAGTCATCCTTTTCCAAATCAGGTGGAGGAAAGAGTTGAAAGAAGAAAGAAACCTTATATTTGAAGCTAATCTTGATAGGCAAATTGAGCTGGTTAATATGAATTTGAAAAAGTCCATGTTGGTAGAAAAATAAGTGTATTTAAATAATTCATTTCCATCTCACATTTCAACCCCACCACCTCAAAAAGAGACTCATAATCTCAATGCCCTAAGTTGGAGCAAAATAGTGGAATCATGGGGAAAAAAAGAGGAGAAAAGTCTTGACCAAGAGTGTGAAATTGAGAAGACATCTAATCCTAACATCTTAAGTTGGATCAAGATAGTAGAGTAATGGGGTAAGAAAGAAGATGGAAGCATTTTCCATGAGTTTGAAGTAGAAAATGGAGTTGATCCTTTTCAAGTCCCTCTCACTCTTCCTCAAGAAGCCTCTTCTATTCCATGGTAGCCTTCATAAAATCTTTATCCCCATGATGATTCCTATCAAATTCAAGAGAATATTTTATAATATAACCTAGCCAAGCAAATAGAGGAATTAGAAGCAAATATGAGATTTATAAGTCAAGGTGAGATAGAAGGTTTAGACCCAAAATAATATCCTATGCCTAAACACACCCCATCTGCCCTTCCTCAAGAGCTTCCCAAAGAGTCTCTTACCTTGCATTTTAACTATGACCTTAAAATCTATATTCCACCTCCATAAAATAGTTCATCTTGTATTTACCCCATCACGCTTTGCCTTGATGGACTTATGGTGTGGGAACCAAAGGAGGATCAAGTGGTTGATAAAGAAAGAGAAATATTTCTTGAAGAAAACCTACCTCCTTGGCAACCTCCTTGGGCTAGATCACATGATTTCAAGATGCATACTCTTGGTATCACCATGAAGGAAAAGGAAAATTAGATTGTATAAGCTAAGACACAATTTGATATCCCTCAAGAGGTCCTAAGTGTTGAAGAAGAGGTAAGTCCTTATGTTAAATCTCTTTACTTGGTTGATGATGAAGAGTGTTTTCTTTATGTTGAATAACCTATTTTGAGAGAGGAAAATGAAGAGGAGCATTCTCAATTAATGCATAATAAATAATACCTCATGAGAAATTATGAGGAGGAGATCACCATAGGGACTCCCCTTAGTGAACAAAAAGACAAGTCATAATTTTTTGCCTCCATATCTGAAGTAGAATGTGTTATCAAGGAGGAATGACACATTCAAGCCATTCCTCGAGAAGTGGAAGCCTTGGAAGAGTCTCATGAGACCAAGATAGAGGAAATATCCCTTGAAGATGATCTGATCAAAGATAAGGAAGAGGTGATTTCCTGTGTGGAGATTTAAGATTGGGTTGATGAGGAAGGATGTCTCCCTTTTTCCAAGGAGGAAGAAATGATCATAAACTCTTTCATCACTTTGAAAAACACCATGAATAAACATGGAAAAGTTATTGATCAGTCTTTAGATGAATTCTTTGAAGTCATTGGGGCAGGTTATACTCCTCTTCAAGGAGGCTATGAGTTGGTCAAAGATGGAGAAGACATCATTGGTACACAAGTAAGTATGAAAAGGAAAATCAATCTTTTAAATCTATCCTTTTAAGGAACATATGAATTTGATGATGACATGTTTGAAGTCATAAATAAGGGATATCATCTTATCAATAATTTGGGAGAAACATATCAACTCTTAAAGGATGGAACAAACTCTAATTGGCCTCAATCTTCTAAGGAACAAGAAATCAATCCTCTTGGAGACATTCCTACTAAGGGGATACAAGTTGACTATAAAATGAAGAGTGGGAAGCAAAATCAAGTGTGTGAACATGTTCAAGAGGAATATATCTATATTGGAGACCTATTTAAGGATGACCTACTTGAGATCAGATCAAATGAAGTGCCAAGGAAGAGGTCTGGTGCACAAAGCATTCAATCCAAAGAGAAGCATACTTGGCACTATGTTTCATCTCACTATGAAGATGATTCAAGAAGTTTTCCTTTTGATTCTAGAAAGGAGGTATGTTTTGTTGATAGTTTTTCATAATACATTGTTTATTATTTCCCCAAAGTGCTTATGCACATGTGTGTGTCTTGTGTGCTTGATTTTTTTGTTGTGTGTGTGTCTTTTTACTTTTTATGGGTAAGGTAGTCTTAGTGTCCTGTCTTGATCAAAGGTTTGTGGTCAATGGTCAAATTTTACCTTATTTGTCTCAATCCTTAGATGACTCCTAAGACCAATGGATTGATAAGGCTACTGGTCTAGTTAGTATAACAGACATACTACCCTTATGAGTCACCAATTTGTTGACCAAATTTGACTTTTAGGTCAAATTAGGATACCCCTAGTAAAAAAATTGATTTTTGTGGCCTATAATGGGGTATAATGTATTGTCATGAGGTGTTTTATAGGTCATGATATGTCAATTAATTTTGTACTAGCTTTGGTCATTTGTTTTCTAGGTCTATTTATCATTTTAAATCAATTTTAAGGGTCAAAATAGTGAATTTATTGATTTGTATGAATTTTTTGGAAAATGTGAAAGTGTAAAAGAATTTTATCATGTGACATGTGCCCTAGGAGGTCTATAGTAACTGTCACTAACTAAAAATTGTTAGGCTACTTAGAAAAAGGTAGTTTTCTTGAAGAAAAGAGTGAATTTGGCACTTGTACGACCTCCTTAAGAAGCATGCCATGTGGGGAAGGAACATGGAACATATCTCCATCTTAATAAATCTCATATCCACACTTTGGTTGATCTAGAAGTGCCAATTTGAAACCAAAACCATTCTACTCATCTCTTGCTTTTCTAGATAGATTGAAGTGACTTGTAAGTTTTTGCTTGGTACATGTAGCTCGTGTGGTTTTAGATCAAATGATTTTTGGAGTTTTTTATAAAATTAGATAAATTCAAATAAATATAATAATTTTTATAAATGGTTAACTGTGTTTTATGAACCATCCATTTGAAGTGGAGTATGCAAATTTGCTAGTTGTTGGCTTTAGGTTTTCCTCCCTTATAGACAAATCCATACAAACCAGTTACTCATATTTTATCTAGAGGATGTTGGAAATGTATAATTACACATAACATGATTTTTTTTAAGTTTAATTTTTTTATTAGCTAATAACCTTGAAATTGTAAACTAATCACTTTGGATGCAACAAGTGATTTTTTATCATTTCCAGATGTTCATGCTTTGAAAATGGATTCAAGGGGTTGTGATAGTTTCCTTATTATGTATATAATGTTATTTTCATCCCATGTACCTTAAATTTAATTCTTAAAAGTATGCCTCATGATATTTCCTTTCACAAGGATCATTTTGCTTGTCTAACCTATAACTGTCACTCAACTAGTTATGGGAAATCATATGTTTGAGATCTTTATGCCATGATCACATGGGTATATTTTAAGTTTTTAGGTGTTGGTGTGTCCTAAAATTTAATATATTTGTGAATAAAACCTTAAAAGTACTTAAAAAAAGAGGGATTGAGTAGTACATGAAGCATCTTCTCACTGACTGCCTATTTACCAAAATGCCCACCTTCAGGTGCTTTGAGCAGAGGTGTTTAGAATATTTGGTGGTATGAAAGTAGGTAATGAGATGTGTTTAAAGTTATAAAATTGATATAGATTCATGATGTACTAATTTGGGAGGATATATATTGAGATCAAGTTGAAACTACATTCAAGATAGATGATTGAATATTTTGGGACATATTCCCTAAAAGTGGAAAATAGAGGCCCAAAAGGTTTTTATAGACCTTATATAACATGCTCATAAGGTGTTTCAAACATATATATTGATAAGTTTGATAACCCATAGTATGGAATAGGTCCATTCCAAAGAGGAAAATCAAATGATGAAGATAAGATGATTATTGGAAGATCTTAAGGTTGCTTTGAAACACCAAATCTTAACAATGATATCTACAGGTTTGGGAAACTGTGAATGACCTTTGGACACAAAGAAGAACATGAAAATTATCTTCATGTGAATAGTTATGATAGTGATAATGAATATTTTATGATTTCAATATCACCTAGAGATCTCTGAATGTAGTTTTTTTCTCCCTTTGTACACTTTGATGTCTATACACAAGGCTAATTATACCTATAATAGGGTACACTAACAACTGAGTTGACATGAGATTTTGATGGGTGTTCTAAGAATTTTAAAAGTAAATAAATGTATTTAATGATGCTACTATATTTTTTGATTTAAATTTGGTTTGTTCACATCTTTGACCAAGTCCAAATGAGCTCATGATAACCTACAACAGGGCTAAGGCAAGGGTAAACATCTCAGTCTCACTAATTGATCTTAACTTGATGCCTGGTTAGCACTTTAGGACTCTAAATAGGTGAATATTGGATAATATATGAAAATTTAAACTTGAAAGGATAAAAATATAAATTCTAAAGTATCAATATGACCAAGTTAATGAGCTTACATTACCTACAGGAACCCTTAGTAGAATGTCTCAGTCCACATAGGCAGTGAGCATAAGAAATGATGATTTTGAGTGCTTAACATTGTCTAAAGGTGATGAAAAAATTTAGAACATTGATGAATGAATTTATTGATTTAGGAGGTCCAAAAATGCTTGAAAAACCTTATATGGTTCAAGGTAACCTACAGGTAGGAGTTTACGGATAATTGACTCAGTCACTAAAAGTGGAAAATAAAGACCTAGACATAAATCTTAGTGTTGTTTTGAGAATGTTCAGGTGGAATACAAGCATGCAAGTTAATTTTGAATTAAATAGGTTTAAATTATATTTATAAATACCATAATAAAATAATTTTAAACATAATGACCTTTAATAGACCCCCAAAAGTGTCTCAGTCCATAACAGGTAGAGATCCAATTTTTGGGTAAAAGGTGCATTAGTGTGGTGAATAAAGTTAAAATTGAGTAAAATAGTGTATAAAAACCTAAATAGGAATAATATGAGTGTCATGGATATTTTAGAAAAGGATAACAAGGCATAGATAATCGTAGTGTTCACCTACAATAGGGTTAGAGGCAGGGGCATGTTGACTATCTCAGTCAAAGAGAAGGAACTCAATTTGAGGGATCAAATAACATGTAAAGGATTGAGATGAGAAAAATGGATCCAAGATAATTTCATGTGTTGTGACCTTATAAATTTTTTAATATATCCTATAGGTACCATAACCAAATGATAATGTCATATGTGTACCTACAATAACATAGACATGCAACGAGTAGGGTTAAGATCTCAAGTAGTGGTCTAAGCCCATTTAAAGTGTTCAATGAATTAAAAGTAATGTGGATGATCATGGGAAATATAATATGGGTATGTAATAATTATTTATACCTTATATCATACAAACATAAACCTACAAGTGTAGCATTTTGAAGCCAGCATAGTTAAATGACAAAACACAGTCCTTGTGCATAAAAATCAGTTTTGGAACTTCAAGATTTGAAAGGGAAAATGAGGTCACTAGAGGATAAATATTGGTTTACAGGGTCATAAAAAATTGAGTAAGGCTATAAAACACTCCTTTTAACTACGAGAATAGGGGAATTACCCCCTATTTTGTCTCAAACATGGGGTACTTCCCCTTGTATATGAGCAGGTAGTTTTACAAGGAAGAGATGGTTAGATGAGTTAAAAGAGTTTATACATTTAAATAAGGTTGGAAAAAATTGAAAAAAAATATAAAAACATGAGATACCAACCAAAAAAAGGTGAAACTAAGTAGAGTAGTCCAAACATACAAAGGTTGCAGGAAAGGCCATTAGGCATGGTGAAACCTAAGTCCAAATGAATAGTCATATTCATTTATAGCTTGAGATAAGTTTTAAATATTCTTTAAACATGTGTGTATAATGGATAAATGTGTGTTTTAACCTTAAAAATGTAAATAAAACCATGAAAGGCCATTTTGAGCTTCAAGGACAAACTCAGGCTTGTTTGATATGCTTAGGCCTAAAACCAAATAGGAGGTTATTTACTATTAAAACATGGGAATTTCACTAAAAATAATTTGAATATGTTAATAGGATAAAATAATAGGTTTTAAAGCTTTAATAGTGTAAATTAAACCTTGGAGAAGCCATTCTTAAGCCCAAAACTCACTCAGACTTGTAAGGAGGAAAACAAGCTCGATAGGCTAACTTAGAATGATCATGCCTTTCATGAGGCATTTAATGGATGAAAAATAATTTAAATTATTTTATTAAGAACCCCAAGACCAATTTTTTTCAATTTTTTGGTATATTAGATGTCAAGTTTTTATGAACCATCCTTAAGACCTAAAACTGCCCTAAAACCCTAATTCTACCCTTGTAGAGACTAGTTTGGGAAAATGGAGTTGGAGGTGAAATATAAGGACATATTTTTACTATAATAACTATTTTAAATTGGATAATACTCCATAAAACTACTTCACACCTTGATTATTTGTATGAAATTGTATGGATGGGGTCAAAAATAAGATTTTTCTAACTATTCTATGTATTTTGCAGGATGTAGGAAGTTTCAAGAGATAAAAGACACATGTATGGAAATATTTAGACTTAAGATAATTCCCCATGTAATTTTAATTCCTTTAAAATGTTCCTAAGTGTCTCAAATATGTCCTCTAACTTAGCTAGTCAAATCTGGCATATTAGACAAGCTATTGGAGAAGGGAGGAAATCTTCAAGTAAAGTGATTTCAAGGTGCCCCTGATGCTTTAAAAGATATGGATGGTATTTAAACATATAAAAAATACCTTTTATATAATTTTATGAATAATTGAATCCAAATTTGAATACAAGTGTGCAAGGTGCATGAGAAGGAGGTTTCCTAGAGTGCAGGTGATGATGCCTCTCTTCCAAGTGATTCTATAAGACCAAGAATGAAACAAATTCACGGAGAGGAATTTTTAATATCCTCCCCTTCCATTAAAATAATTGGACATAACCTTCATTAGTTACAAGTCAATCAAATAGGCCTAATCGTGAAGGTAATTTTTTATGCAAGAAAAGGAGTTTTAGGCCACTTTGCATAACTTTGATGACTTGAATTGACACTTGTTGCTCTTAAATTTGCATGGTTAAAAAAATATCCTCTTCCCATGCATGTATAATTACTTTTATCATATCAAAAAATTTCCCTATGACCCTTGGACTTCTCTCTCTCTCTCTCTCTCTCTCTCTCTCTCTCTCTCTCTCTCTCTCTCTCTCTCTCTCTCTCTCTCTCTCTCTCTCTCTCTCTCTCTCTCTTCTCTCTCTCTCTCTCTAACTCTATAAGAGTTAGCCATTTTGGCATTGTATGGGATGCTCCACCTGAGTATGGTGAAGCCATACTCATTTTTATACCTTTTGATAAATGAAATAACTATTTTTTACGTCTTCATTACTGTTCATAAGTGTGTTCCACTTGAATAATGAATCTTGTTTAGTGAAGACTATGGATTCCTAGCATGTGTCTCATTTTTTCACCTTGTTTGCAGTTGAAAAACTTTTTCTTGTAGGGCATATGAAGTTTTTTAGGAGATGTAAAATTTTGAGTGAGCTAGTATTTTCATTAGTTCCATTCAAGGTTTCTTATCTAGTACTCCTAGCTTTGCACATTCATCCATGACCTCACAATGTAACATTAATGTGAGAAGATGAAGATTAAAGAAGTGTATGTTTTAGTTTGTTTCTTGGTCTCAAGTGTAGAATGAAATTGGTTGGAAGTCATCAAATTGATTTGGTGTATCAACTCCTTAGTTTATATTTGATTTTAGTTCTCTCTCTCCCTTTTCACCTCCCAAATTTAGTAGTAGGTTCAATCCATAGTGGTACATCAAAGGAGCGAGCCCTATCTAGAGACTCACTTCATTCCTTAGGCTAATCACAATCCTAGAGGTGATTCCATTGTACCACTTGGATGGGGAGAGATTTACATCTCCTAAAAGGGTGAAAATCTATGTGTCAATATTCCCAATATTTTCCCAATAATTTTCTAATCATTTTTTGAATTTTTTTAGGATATTTAAATTAGAAAATCCATTCAAATTTCAAAACTCAATCATAATTTTCAAAAACATTTATTTTTCAAAACCCTAGTGGCATCTACTAGGTCTCTTTAAATCAAAATTTTTCCAATAATTTATGATTTTTTACTTGCATATATAAATCAAAAATTCACTTTCAATTTCAAAATTTCATAGTAAATTATTCAAATAATTATTTATCAAATCGTAGTTGCATACACTAGGTCCTATTGCTTTTGCGGTATCACCTTACATGTTTGTGAGTTTTGTATCCTTTTTTTATAATTTCCAGTTAAATATTTTTAGGACTTTACATTACCTATATTCAATAATTTAATTTCTTTGCACTTTGTCAATTACAAATTATTTCAAAAAATTTAATCAAATCTCAAATTGTTTTTCTACTTTAGCAATGGCTTAATATACTAGTTTTGATGAAACTGATAAAAGAGAACTTTAAAAACTTCTAACTAAGCACCCTAACATGCAAGATGAAATGCTTAAAATACTACAAGAATAATGATAATGAGTGAACAATGGTCAATCTTCCTAAACCATAGAGCAACCAATTACAAATGACCCTCTAAGGGAAACTATATCTCAACAACCCCCTATAGCAACCCAACCTACCTTTATGCCACCAACTATAAGTAATACATATTTCTATCCTAATGCGGCAACCCTTGTGCAAGAGATAAAACATCTTCAATTGAAGGTGATACATCTTGAGAAAGGTGCCTCTAGACCTACACAAGTTTTGGATTCTTTTTCTCTATTGCATACACCATTGGCATGTCACATTGATTTTACACCCTTGCCAAAAGGTTTTGTTCAACCCAAGATTACTCTATATGATGGCAAGGCTGATCTAGAGATACATTAGAGAGCCTTTAATGCAACATTCTTAGATTATGTACCTAATTAATGGATAATTACCAAGCTATTTCTATGATGCTTAAAGGATTATGCATTATAGTGGTTCTATAGTCTATCAAATCAGTCAATCAATGCATTCAATCTTTTAGTCGACGTGTTCCTAGCTCATTTAAACATTAAAATTGGTGATAAGGTTTAATATTCCCAAGTTTCACAATAGAAACAAAGGTCAAATGAGCATCTCATATATTATGTTCTCTAATATAAGACTATTTTGGCTAATGGCCAATCAAGAGTTACAAGATCTCTTCAAATAGAGTCTTCTACTAGCTTTGCATGAATTAACCACGTTTGAAATATTCTCTTCCTTCATTGAATTGTGTCACACACTAAAGGAACAAGAAGTCAAACTAATTTCAATGGGTAAACTCAAGTACATAAGTATCTTGAATACACCAAACAAGGGTAACAACAAATTCTCAACAAAGTCAAGGTCATTGATAACAAGAATCAAAATCAACCGATAGTTAATGTGGCTTTTGAGCCCCCTTAGTGAGTGGTTTTATCAACACCTACTTAGTGAACCTTCACTAATCTACTAGTTTCTCCATCTAGAGACTTACAGTAGCTATTGGAATGTAACATCACATCTCTCCCTCTTATTTAGGAAGTTAACCCAAAAAATCCTCTTCTACAGGGATATGATCAACATGCATTTTGTGAGTTTCATAGGGCACCAAGACATATAACAAAAAGATGCATCAGTTTGAGATACAAGATATAGGATTTGATAGATGGTAGTCATATTGATCTTGGTACTTTAGTTGAGCCTCCTCAGGTAAAGCAAACATAAGACAAAGCTTTGAAAATATTTTTACATCATTTTACATAACATTATAAATAAGAGGCAGGGGACACATCAAGGGTTCACCATGCATATCATGCACATATATCACCAGATAAATATTTGGCACCTTGAGTTGAGACATCCTTTGAGTAACACGATTGGTGTATACAATTCCAAAGTTTTAGATAGACATTCTAACTCATTCTTAGAGTAGGATATTATTGAGGATGATTCAGATTATCATGCACTCTTTATTAGAGCTTACATCTATAATCATACTATTCATAGTATTCTCATAGATGATGGATCCAATGTGAACATGTTCATCATGACATTATTACAACATTTGGGATATTTCAAGCAAGATATTACCTTAATGGACATAGTAAATTAGCAGATTTAGTGGGCATATATAGAGTTCATTGGGTGAGATCATACTTCCTTTACAAGTTGGTCTAATACATGTGGCCACACCATTCACTATTATTCCCAATGTAGGAGTCTTTGATATGTTACTTCATTGACCATGGATTTAGAAAATTTGAGTAATACCTTCTACAGTTCATAGATGCATGAAATTCATTCACAATAATTATGTTGTTATAGTTGGTGGAGTTATATATGAGTTACCACTCACCACTTCTGAGCCATCTTCTACTTTGCAGTCCCCATTTTTATTTTAGCTTCCATTTCTATTTTTCCTACCAATTATATTTCTTCCTCTAGTTCTGATTTAGAGATAGTTGAGGCATCCATTGCTAGCACAAAGAGTTCATACACCTCTATAGCTTCATGAATCTAGACAACTTCTAGCTACAGTGTTCACACTCAGGGAAGTATCATTGAGATCTCATGCAGATACTCACAAAACACATGTTTAGAGAGCTTCTCCTACTACCAGATGGATCCTTAAGAGCCCTACAATTTCATCCAATTCTTAGAGTTACAGAGGAACCCCACACTCAATTTTTACTTTAGATATTTTTGAGCATTTATAACATACAAATTTTAGAGCCATAGTCTCAACATTTCCATCGTGATTCATGATCACACATGATTCCTCTCCTTGATACAAGACACTAGATAAGGAGTCTCCCATGAGACTCATTAGTTAATATCATCCTTTCCTAGCTTACTTGTACATAGTTTCCCAATCTTACCTATACATAGTTTCTATTACTTGATTGTACATAGCTCAAATATGTCAAAAATTCAAAAACAATACAACATTAAAAAATCCAAAAACATTCAAATAGTTCAAAATACAAAAACATGTAAATAATTAAAAAATACCAAAAATATTTTGATTATATACATCATCCATGCTTTAAATTTCTACCATCATGATAAACTTACATTTGTTGTTTTATGCTATTGTTTGTTGATTTATCTACATTACCATGCTTCACTTGATCTTCTTTTGAGTGTGTGTAGTGACATCCAAATCTTTGATTTCTTCACTCTCCCATTGCGAGGGCATCCTACTTTTACATCAAGATATACATAGATATACATACCCATTGGGGGCATCTTCTACATGACTACACCATCTAGGTTATGCCATTCCTACACCACACACTCTAGTTATCATTTTGATGTATATTACTTACTAGTTTACATAAATTACTATATCAACATCTCACCAGTATATAGCACATATGTATTTCTTAGTAGATACCTAGTATTGTACTAACATGTTTTGCATACTTTCCCTCTTGATTTGATTAGTTAGATGCAATTGTATTTCTAGTTATTACATGCTTTCCTTTCTTACTTTGCATAGCTAGATATGATTTTATTTCTTAGTTCTTGTTTTGTCTCTAGTATGTGCTTTAGGAAATTTGCCAATGTTTTTTGCTTATATTCATATGTGTGCCTTAGAAAATTTTCCAATGTCCTTTGTCTATACTCTTCTATGTGATTATGGCCCTCATGCCAACCCTTAGTTGTTTCAATTATATGTGTATGTGGAATTTGAATATGCCTTTTATGCCTACCTTCTAGTATGAGTGACATGTGCCCATGTCCTTTATTTGTTTAGCCCCTTGGCCACCATTGCATGCTTCTTGATTATTGCCTTATGTGCTTGTTTTCTTGCTTGCTTCTCATTGTTTGCAATGCCATGATCCACATCATGCATTATTTTGATTTCTTAGATGCCATGATGGACACCATGCTCCATCCCTCCAAATAAAAACTAACAACTAACTAGACTTTTATTTCTAGTTCAATATAATGCACATGTTATTATGTTATATTCATCTAGGCATACCTCTATTGATCTAATGATATCTCAATTTAAATCTTGCTATATCTCGTCGATTATCATTAGTATATCATATATCTTTACAACATAACACACTTGGTTCTTCTGAGGGCAGTCATTATATGGTATTCATTCCTACCCTCAAAAGAGGGGGCAACAAATAGGGGTTTAATCATAGAGATCAGAGCTCCTAATAGTAAAAAAATCAACATTCAAAACTCCTAAAACAATAAGTAGACATTAAAATAGTCAGAACAGACCAGGTAAATAATGAGAATATCAAAATAATTAATAGATTTATCCCAATACAATAGTACCCAACTTGAATTATAGTGTCAGTTCCATTAGTGTGCAATTTTGGTGCTCTTATCCAAACAAAAAAAATTAGACTTTCTATAAGTAGGTAGAATAGTAAATTTAGCTATAATTCTGCATAGTCAGACCAGTTTAGAATCAATTATTTTCAATACATTTTTACTAAGAGAATCTAAATATAGGGGGAATCATGCATGGCATGATGGCTCTCACTTCTAGTTTTAGATATGACAATTTATATAACTTCTAAATCAGAATCCATGTTTTAGACACCAGTGATTGGGGGTAATGTGCATGACACATATATTTTCTTTCCTTTTCAAATTCAACATTACCTAGGCATTCTAAATAATTGCATTCCTTATTACATCTATAGGTGGTTGAGATCATTTTGAAATGGATTCATATAAGCCTAAATTTCACATTCTTAATTTTCTGAGTTCCCAAGTGGCTTTCATATAAGCCTAATGTACTAATTCAGAGTGGCTTTAATTACAAGCCTAATATTTATCTTTCAAAGTGGCCAAGAGTGACCTAGTTTCCAACATACATTTGGCTATCCATGCAAACATTTTTAGATCATAGTACATTCATGGGTTTCAAGAACCATCTCATATGACATAAATTTCATACCAGTATCAATTCGTAGCTTCACTCATTAGGCAATGATGGAGCCAAAGGTCTAGCTAGCCTTTGTATTCTTGAGCCACCTATTTAGAAGGATTGGACACATAGTCCAAACATATATCAACACATGCATGATCACTTAGATTCACTTAGTGGGTGATGATGGAGCCAAAGGGATAGCCTTTGCATTCTTGAACCACTCTCAAGGAATTGAGCACTTAGCTCCATTTGTGATATTAATCTTGGTACAACATCATCCAATATTACTCGGCATCACTCAGCATCACAATAGGTTTTGTATTGGTTCATGTACTTGGTGAGGTATATTCATTCCTTTTTATTCCTCTCTCTCGTACCCAACTTTGTAAGTTCTTATTTTAGATATAACGTATCTAGTAAGAATTGATCTACTCTTTATTTTTCTTGTAGATTTCAATTATATGGAATGTTATTTATATGCACACCTAACATCACATAGATTCATGAGCTTCACCCTTATAGGTAAGTTTAGGTACCCTTTTTCTTTTTCTTTTTCTTTTATCCTAGTATTTTTCTTTGTTGCATCACTAGAATAAAGGGAGGCAAATATAGTCATATAAAATGCAAAAATTAGTAACTTGAGCAAGGTTAGTGACAGCCAACCCTTAGGTCCCTCTTGCTTACTCTCATGACCCTCATAGACATCTTTTCACTGATTCTCAGTCATCCATGGCCTTCCAAACTTGATTTCAACTAATCTAGACCCCTCTTTTCATGATAGATCCATCCCCCTAAGTCCCATCTACTCAAGATAATAACACCACACTAGGACTATAACACTAGTGCCATTCCTATCCACTTTTGGTGCTCTTGTCCAAGTCCATTTCTAGCTCTAATGGTCAATTTATTTTGGTTCCCCATCCTTCTCCTTATTGGCCTAATGTGAGTACATTCAACCCATGACTAATAGATCCCTATAAAAGCCCATTCAAAGATCATTTGGAAAGAGTTAGAAATTATCACTAAGTAAGCAAGAATACAAGTAAGACTACTCAACCAATCTTTCCTATTTTATACATACAGCCGGCAAATACACTTACAAGCTTATTCAAATCCTTACACTAGTGCTTAACCACCTCAAGCACATCCATTTTAGCATTCTACATCTTCATACACATAATTGCACAAAACACATCACGTGGAAGAACTACATATGGCTTGATCCCTCTTTAGAGTATTAGTGTGTAGGTAGAGTGCCCATACAAGAGGTGTGGATCCATGTCCAATGATTCTTACACACACTAACCCCCCCTCTTTATAAAAATTGGTCAAAGCACAATGAAACATATGGTTTGAAGAGAAAATTTTATCTACAAAGAGCTCTACAAACTTCCAACTATGGAAACTTCATAGATAGGGTCACACAGACATAACAAACAAAACCCAGAATGCTCATATCCTCAAGAAAATAATGGTAGAGGTGGAATATAGTACCAATGCCACTCCTATCTAGTTCTAGTGTTCCTATCCAATTATAAAATGAAAACCAGAGCTTAGTTTGTGAATGTCCCAATCTTACATAGTGAATATTAGACCTTGTCTCAGTCGTATTAGTCAATTTCTAGTTAAGTCTTCTTTTCCATCTCTTATTACTATTTTTAGAAAAGTCAAACTTACAATCCAGTTTACACAAATTAGTAGCTTAATTATTGCATATCTATTTATTGATTTTACTACTCAGACCCTTTAACTAAATTAGGAATAATACATAAATATTCTCAAAATTATTAAATCATTTACATATGATTATGGACTTATACCTAATTAGGAACTTCACCATGCCTACTCTAGGGCATCCTAACATTGAGGGCATGCCTACACTTAGGGGGGTTTAGTATATTTCTATTTAAAAATTTATTATATTATATTATCATAATATTTTATATAAATAACCTTATTTATGTCCTTTAGGTTAGTATAGGATTATCCACACTCTTATTTATGTGGGTATTTATAGTATTTATAAATTTACTTTATCTTAGCCTTATGAAACATCACTCACCTCTCTAGTTCACTTATTGAATTTGGGAGTTAATCTCTCAATTAACTCTTCCCCCCACATGTCATGCACATTCTCTTCACTTGTAAAAGGATTAGGGACACTTGTGACACACATTGAACTTGCTCATGAAAATCCTTTTCCCTCTTTGTTCTATGTAAAGAGTTCTCCTCTCCTTATTTAACATAATATATTGACAATATTATTGATCTACTCTTACTCTTGCATTCTTGATTCCCTCTTGGCTTAAGGCCATTCTTCTCCTTCACTCCTAGCTTATTATTTATGTGTATTTAGAGATTCATTGTTGAAAATATTTTAATAATAGTGTGGGTTTTTCTCCATTTGATAGTTTCCCCACTTGTCACCTTCGTATCAACATTTTGGATTGTTTTTTTTAAGGTGACATTATTCTATTCAGATTAATTTTTCACATTTATCTCAACATTATCTCATGACCTAGGTAGTAAATATAATATGGTATCAAAGCCTTGTTTGGTTAATGTTTGAATCTTGATGTTGTGAAGATTTGGGAGAAGAAGAGAAGAAATTTTTTTTCTAAAGTTTTTTTGGCTGTGGTTTGGAAAATTTAATGTGATCACACTTTATTTCTATTTGTAAATAAAAAATCATAACTTGTTTGTATTTTTTTCAGCTTTGTGGCATTTTAGGTAACAACTAGATGCTTTATATTGTTCTTCATGATATTTTTATCTTCATTCTTCATAGTATTTTTGTTATGCATGATCAAATAGATTAGATTATTTTCTTAACATTTATCTTGATCTACATATAAATGGAGTAATACTATATATTATCTTATAATCTGAGTCTAGCATCCTATTTTTTGGACATTCTTATGTTAAATTTGTGGTTGTATTAGGTTTGACACTTTAGATTTTACACCTGGTTAACTTAGCCATTGGACATTTATTTCTTTTATCTTTCCCTAGATGTGTTTGGTTTAAGTCCTAAGTATTCTTTTTTCATGCCCAATCTTTACATTTGGCCTTACAAAGTCTTAAGTTCTCCTCACATAGTATTTGGCCTTGTTTTATGTCTTTTGTTTATTTTTATTTTTTGATTTTGTGCAGTCTTAAGCTTGAAGAAAATTATTTGTTCACAGTCTAAGTTATTTATTTATTTATTTTTATGGATATCATTCATATTTGATTCTTTGTGCCATCTCTAGTTTTTAATGCCTTTAATCTTAGCATAGTTCATCATCTTGCTTAGTGCATTCTTTTTATTTTGGGCTGTAAACTCTTATTTATGTCTCTTGGCATGTCTTCTTACTACAAATATGTATTACACTATTCATAGTTGGTGTTTTTTTGAAGTAGTTGCATCTCAATTATTTATTTTTATCTTTCCTTGCTAATTATGCTTAATCTTATTACGACTCTCCTATGAGTAACGCCTTTAGTCTTTAGTTCTTGCTAATTTATTGTTCACTATGTAATTCTAGATTGTAGTTCATGATTATCTTTACAACATTTTAATTTAACATGTATTTTTAGCCTTTATTTATGTTGTATACATCTATGGCATTTAGATTCCTCAATATTTGCTACACAATCTTGCACTTAGGTAACATTTTTTGTTACATTTTTTTAATTCTCTCAACATTATTATCTCAATTTTATTATTCTTGTCACATTTTTTACAAGTTATAAAGTTTATAATATTTTCATAATGTTGTCTATAACTTTGATTTGTATATCATTTCACCCTTGATTATTATAGTATTAGATCATTTTAATTTTAAACAGTTTCTTTAAATCCTTTACCAAAGCTAATATGAATGCTTAATAGTTTTTTTGAATCTCTTAAAAATGTTATGAAAGTTTTCAAAACTTCATTCTATATAAACTTTAACATAAGTTTGTTATTAATTCAAAACCAATATAAAACTAAGTTTATTTTATAAGTCCTTTCATCATTTTGTATTTATAGATATTACAAAAAATCAACTACATTTGAGTTTGGAGTTTTAGTATGGACTTACATTTACAAGTTAATTGATCTAAAAATCATCCTTGAGCAAGCTCATTCTTTAAGCATTTATGTTTTTTTGGTTTAGATATTGCTTATATGGCATTAAAATTAGCCATTCTCTTAGCATTTCAAAATGTTTATTGTAAGCTTTATATTAAAAAGAAAGAAACTCTTGCTCTCAAACATGAAATTCAATGTCAAAATGACACTATTAATATTTTGCATAGTTCTATTATTGTACTTTAAAATTATTTTCATAAAAAAATGACAAACATGCAATATTCGTTTGATGATATCAATGAAAAATATGTCTTTTTCACTTGAGAGACTAGTTTGAATGGTGAAACTCTTTGTGCTTCTAATCAATCTACCACTTCTTCTCCAAACCCTAGCTTAAAAATCATTAAAAATATGAGTTATTAGAGTGGTGGGATTGGTAAGTGTGAAGATGGTATTATTGAACCTATTTTGTCTAAATTTAATACAAATCGTAAAGGTCTTAGTTTTAATGATTCAACTTCTTCTCATAAAAATTTGACATATTATTTTCCTCCACACTAAAGGAATTTTAATGAATTTTTTTTTGATTATACTGCTTGTAATGATCATACTTTGATTAATATTTCTAAACCTTATGCATATTATGGAAAAAACAAGCATCATATCTTTAAATATTGGAAATTTCATCCATGAAAATTTTGTGGTAAATCCACTCATGAAACTTTGCATTGTTGGAAAATGACTAAATCTCGTACCTCTAATATTAACATTGTTTGGATTCCTATAGAAATTGGATCTTTTAGAGTCTCTGATGTGTCTTCATGTGATGCTTATTCAATTAATTCATGATGAATATATTGTTATAGAGACACATCTTCTTTGTTTCTATTTTGATAAATCAATTTCTTATTTTGCATTCTTTGATTCTTGTTGCAAAAAAATGTGATTTGATTACATTGAGTAACTTCCTTTTCATGTAGGGTTTTTTCACTTTGTGATGAAAATTGTACTTACTTTATTTTCCATGTTATACATCTAATTTTAATACTTTATGTATGTAGATTGTATTTTTATGGCATAATAGTTACTTAACTTGAAATATTGGTGTTAACTTGTTTGTCTTGTAGGTTGTGTGGATCATTTATCCTTCTTGTTGGTATTTATTCCATTGTGGATCAAACACATTGTCCAAAGAGGATTCTTGGAGATTCTTGATGATCACACTTTCATCCTTGTGAATTTTGGTGACACTTTCTCTTATTATTTCTTTCTCAGACTATTATAATTCCTTTTGAAGGAAGTTTATATTAAGGACGAGAATTATGTAATTTCAAATCCCTTCCTTATTTGTAAAAGGTTTTCTCTAATTTTTTAACCCCAAATTAATCTTAAGGGGGAGTGTTGGAGAATTAACTTTATTTGGGTCCTTCAGGTTAGTATAGGATTATCCTAAGTCTTGTTTATATGTATAATTATTGTATTTATAAATGCACTTTATCCTAGCCTCATGAGGTTTCACTCACCTCTATAGTCCACTTGTTGGATTTGGGAGTTAATTTATCAAGTAAATCCTACCCCCACATGTCACACACATCCTCCTCAATTGAACAAGATTAGGGAAACTTGAAACACACATGAAGCTTGATCATTAAAATCCTTTTCTCTCTTATCTCTTAATAAATATCTCTCCTCTCCTTTTTTAACATAATATCTTGACAATCTTGTTCATAGTCTTGATCTTGCATTCTTGATGCCCTCTTAGATTAAGGACATTATTCTCCTTCACTCCTAGCTTCTTCTTGTTATGTAACTAGAGATAATAGTGTGGGTTTTTCTCCATTTGACAATTTACTCACTTGTCACATTTGTCTCAACATTATGGTTTATTTCTTTTAAGGCAATGTTGTTCTATTTAGTTTCATTTTTCTCATTTCTGTCAAAGTTATCTCATGACCTAGGCTAAAAATCTAATATATTACTATTTATATTTAATTATACATATCTTATTCTAATACATATCTTAAATTATTCATTACATGGGTTATTTTTATCACTTCACATGCTTGATACATTATGTGATCTCTTATTTTCCCTATGGTTTCTTAAATTTATTGTGCTTTTGTGTGTTTATTATCATGTCTTTCTTATCTTATTTATAGAGGATCATATAGTTGCATATCCTATCACTTATGCGTGATTGATTGCTTAGTTTTATTATGATTAATTTTTTTTGTTTTATGGATTCAAATATATGTGATTAAATGATTGTTCATTATTATATTGATTGAATATACTATGTGATACTATATGTTTGGTGCCATGAACTATATCCTACATGTTATTATTTTTAGGATACTATGCTTATTGCCTATGTTTCCATAATTTATACCATGTATGTATTGGGGCATCTTACTATTATTACTCATTATTTTATATTATCATTATTAGGTCTTATTCTTACATTGGGTCATATCAATTATCTCTCTTTTCTTGTTACATTGGAGCATATCACTTGTCCCTCCTTTCTTGTTTCATTTGGGGCTATCACTTGCCCCCATTTCCCTCCCTTTGCTTATATATCAATGAGATTTGATGATAACATATTATATTTTTATATAAATGTGTTATAGTTATTCTTTAAATATTATTATAACTTTTGATTTTATCTATATTACACATGGTATGTAAAATTATTTATTTTGAAATGAACGATAGATAGGAACATTCCTCACATAAAAAGTGGCCATATAGTAAGCTTATTTTATATTTGGTTTTGAGAGGTTAGAAAGAGGTAAAAAATGTTTTCTCTTTCAATTGGGAAGTATATTTTATCACTTGAAAAAGTAAAAAGGATCCAACTGTTATATATTTCACCACATGTCAAGGGTAGTTGGACCCATAATAGTTTGATATTTTTATAGAGATGGAAACATGGTTCACATACCATCAGGTTAGTTCATTCCTATAATTTATTTTCATTTTAAAAACTATTTAAATAGTTAAATTAGTATCAATTTATTCAAATATTAATCTACTTACAAACATTCATGATTGTGTATAGGTAAATCCAAGATGTTGACATAGGAGCATTGATGATCATTCATGAACCCTCAATGAAAAGAAAGACATTCATGTATATATTAAGAATACATGATTTTTCTATTTTACATGTTGCAAGAGTTGGACTATGATATAAGGTAACCTCTCTCCTCCTTTTGATTTTCATATATGTTACTAACTTTAAACATAAATTATAGGTAGTGATGTGACAAAAATAAAAACAATATCTAACCTTATTTGATTTAATTATGTGTGTGTGTGTGTGTGTGTGCACACCCACACACATAAAAGTGGGGTATTTTGTTGACACCTGTACATGACTTGTAATTATAATTTTATTATCACATTTTCATACATATGGATCATTGGTTAAAATTTAGATCTTATTAATGCATTTTACTTTGTGTTGGACCCCACTTAACATTTTATTATCATCATTTAATCATGAAATTAAATTTTCTTATTTGTTTGCCTTGGGATACTCACAAACACTCCTACATACCCATTTATATTTATTTATTAATATTTGATCACTTTGATCATTACTATGACAATATGATAGTGTTCTAACCATCACGATACTAGTCATGTTAGTTTTGGGTAGTTTGTTCCATTTTCCATGGTTCCTTGTGCCATTATTTTTATCATTCTCACTTCCACACTATCATCTTGCACATAAATAATGTTCTAATTTTAATTTAAGAAGTCTATATATACATAATCACCCTAATACATTTTAAGATATCACATATAGATCATATCCTATCACAATTATAATAAATAAATCTAAATTTTACATCTATTTATTCCATTTTATTGCAATGAATAATTATTATTTCATACTCATACTAAGAGAAGGATTAGTGAAAGAATATATAAAGTAACCCTATTTGCATCTTGCATTTCATAGTAGAGGAATGAGGGTTGGGATTTTCATATTCACATATTTGAATGTTGATATGCATCAGTACTAATTTTCAACCTTAAAAAAATTGGGGGGCTGACTAAGGTTGAATAAAAAATAAATAATATTTTTAAGGTATCATGGCATAGATTAGGCTTAAAGAAAAGGAAAAGTTTCATGCACCATTTTTATAATTCAAGGGAGGTTTATATGGAGTAGGTTTAAACAAAGGGACTCATAGAGTTTTAGACTGATTTGATTAACATAACCACTATCAAAATAAATATGACACTTTTGGCATAAACTATCACGATTAGAAAAGCTTAATATTGGTGAAGCTCTATCAAGACAGTCTAATTTTGGCTGATTTATTATATCAAAATAATATTTTTGAATTATATAATGTACCATTTATGGACCTTATTTTCAACATTTCCAACCTCTATCAAGTTTTAGGTGAGGAAGAAATAATGCATACATCTCTGAAATCCCTTTGTTAATTACCACTTGTCTAAGGTAATTTCATTCTATACCCCCTTGATAACTAGGAAAGGTATTTATTTAATATTTTTTACTGTATTTAGATTAGATCTAATTCATGTGTTTATTTTTATGGACTAGTGTATTTTTAATTAGTGTAATATCCCTTATGCACTATTTCATCAAACATATCCATTCCCATTTGTATTTTTTTAGTCTTGAATGCATAGGGGTAGGCCTCCTTTAATGTTCATATGTTTTCCAAATTCAAGTATTCATGAATATAAAACCTCATCCCACTATAGTATTTTAGAATCTAACATTTTTCATTGTCACATATACCAATTTTTTATAATAAAAGGCATGAAAAATGTTGGTTTAATCCCACACCATTTGGTATTGACCTCGGTACAACTTATGTAAGTTTTTTAATTGGCCATCATAAGTACTCACTAGTAGTACTCTTATTTGATGGCATTTAAAAATTATACCCAAGTTTTAGCAAGGGCATCCTTATGGTTGAGTGATAACTCATCATTATTTTCATCTCAAAGATAATATAATTCTTAAATTTTTTGACATTTATATTTTAAGATCGAAAGTTTAATATTTTAAATATCTAAAAAAATATTTAGTGAGAAATATAATGCCAATAGGTCAATCCATTTAATTAATTTTTTTACATAATAGTTTCCTTTAAAAGGAGAAATATCAAAATTCACTTGTACCTCAATTGGTACTGGACCAAAAAGGTACATTTGATGATGAGGTGGGAACTACATGCATGATATGTGAAATAATACTAGAGAATACTCTTATTTGTATAAATTTAATGTTTTATATAAGTGATGAATGAAATCAAGGAAATAGACAAAACAAATATCAATATACTTGCAATGAAAGTGAAGTTTTATTGAAGTTGAGAATAATATACAAAATCTAATGCATTATATCTATTTTTAGTGGTAAATTCATAATAAATAGATATAATATGAAATGATTCAACTTGGAATGTAAAAATTCTTGTGATAAGTGTTCCCCAAAGAAGTTGAGAAGTTTTTATGCGACTCAAAACTTCAAAAAATGTAAAATTAATGTTTATTTGTGATTTGTAATTTTTATTAATTTATAATTTTGGAACCTTTAAGAGTGGATTTTGAGATCAAACTATCATAAATTTTTTGATACCCCTTCACCATATTTTTTGCATCCTAATAGTTCTATATTATTTTGAACAAAATCATTTCAAGCTATGATCAAAGAGTTAAGACCTAGAATTTATGACATACAAGTTTTTTCGTATTCTATCAAAATTTTGTTTCCAACTACCAATTGGATTATTTGACCTTCCTTGAGAAGGAATGGGTCTTATTTATCCTAGTTCTTATTTTTGGTGATCATAGGAAACTCTAAGTGTAAAATTTGTTGCGTTCCACTTCAGTGGGGTGAACCACCTAGAATTAACTTTTTATTGATTTTGTGCATTTTAGAGTAAGTTTATTGTGAACCCAACATGTTACCATGGTGGACTATGAATATATTCCATTTTATCCAAGACTAAAATTCTTGGTCCTCATATTTTCCTTAATGGGTGTTTGATTTCCTTAGCCATCTTTACCAAGACCTTGGCCAATGTATCCCATATTATTAATTTTTTAAAAATGAGTCCCTATGTTTTTCAAAACTAGTAATTAAATTTTATGGATGATCACAATACAAAAAATAAAAAAGGATTACTATATTATCCATTTTTCTCATAGAGATTGTATTTTAGAAATTTTATTGGTCTACAACTCAGTGAAATCTATTTGCATGTCGGTAAAGATTTCCTCTGTGGCTATTTATTTATGATGTTTGTGCATGCCATAATCGTATAATTTATTTCCCCAAAATAATAAATCAAAAACCCAATTTTTGAAGTGGATGACATTCTTTAAATTTACAATATTTTCTCTATGAAAAGACTAAGGTGGTTATACAACCATTGGTATTTATCCTTCAAGTGTTGATTTTCATTTTATCCTTCAAGTGTTGATTTTAATATAGGATTATTATTATTATTTTTGGTTTAAGATAGATTTAAGTTAAGCACAAAAATAACTCATGTGCATAGTCGATCTAGAATATAAAAGTATACAAAGTAAATCAAATATACTCTAGTGGTTGAGATTAGTAAGCATGATTAAACGTTATTTGATAAGAAATGGACAATGTGAAAAATAAAAGATATTTAATAGTAACACCTTAATAGAATTATAAAATTATGTAAGTGCAACCTTGGTCAACAAGGAATGAATGAAATCTATGTAAAATATGGACTGTTCATTATACATGAATGGATTTTATGCCTACTTCATGACTAATGAATCTACCTAGGGAAGATTCAATGTTTTGCTTATGTGAAAAAAAATATTTTTTTCGGTGATATATGTGTATTACACATCTTTCTAGATTATTTATTTTTTTATGTATGTTTTCCTTTTGATTCTATATATTCTTGTATTTTTACTTTTCTAAATTAGCATGAAGAATGTCTAAAATGATGTGTTCTTCCTCTCTTGACCTAATTCACCAAAACACACATGTAAAGGAGAATGGATAGAATTAGTTGAGTTTAGAAACCTCAAGGGAGTTATAACTATGTGTCCCACATGCTAGAATCAAACCCACATAATTCTTATGCAATGTAAATGGATTATCAAGCAAGGGAGTGAACCTCCTCTTCCCTAGAAGTGATGATGAAACTATATGAACATTCAACTAACCCTCCTATGGTACAAGTGGATGATGTCATAATAACTTGAAGAATATTAAATTATCAAGGTGCAAACATAGTAATAAATAAGTAAATTTCAGGATATAACTTGGATTATAGGTAAGAATTCACTGTTCATTCATACTTATAAATGAATAAGAAATATTTGCATATATTTAATTCCTTGGGATATGAAATGCACAATATATAAACATATAAAGTAGTGATATGTGAAATAAAAGTTGTAAGAAATTAGGCTAAGGCATAAGGAACCATAAAAATAAAGGGGAAGATTCAATGACTAATCAAATCCATAGGGATAGATTAAGTAGCATACCTATGGCCAAAAAATCCTTCCCAAGAGAGAGATATATATATATTCTTAGGAAGGGTGTAGAAAAATCAGAAGATATACAAATAAGGATCAAAAAATGAAATGGATGTATACCAAAGACACCTAGAAGAACCAAAGATAGATAAAGACTATTGTGGGTAGTAAGTGTCCTAAAACTAGACAAATATAAAAAGTGGACTAAGTGCGAAAATGAGTAAAAGATGCTACATAAAATTGAATTTACCAAATTTGGGTACATACTAGGAGCAACTTGTGCTCATTTCAAGGTGTAGAAGGCACATCTAAATCTTGATGTTGGTCAAAGAATATAAATTATTTGTAACAGTAAAATATTTTTTAGTAGTAGGAATTACTTCTAGAATTATCTAATACTAATTTAAAAAAGTGGCAGTGAGATCACAGGATCTAGGTTAGTATCAACCATATTGGATCCACATTAAATTTTGGTTAAAACTAACATAAGACACTTTGAGAGGTGGCACATTGAAAAAAACTCACCCTAAAAAGATGCAATTATATATAGAAGAATGAAATATTGCATGAGATGCTTTATATATTTAATTTAATTCATCCAATTGATTTCACATGTTTGAGGTTGAGGTTCCATTATAATATTAAACCATTTCACAACATATTCCAAAATCAAGTTATTTTGATTTCTATTATGCATAATAAAATGTAAGAATGTTTCCTTTTTTCCAAATTTGGAAGTAATAGAAGATATACATCCCTTGTATTTGTATGATATAATTGTATCATAGAAAAAATAGAGAAAGGACTGACCATTATTATTTCATTTCCCCTATTCTATGTAAGTGGTGGAACTGATGCTAATTTTGGGGATGGTCTCATATCAAAATTGGATTGGGAATTTAGTGGCAAGGCTTATAATTTAACTAAAAAATAATACCTATCATGAAACTACTTATTTGAGTGATTCATGATCTTATGGTGGTCAAACCACTTATTTGCATCCTTCATTGGGATTTTATATATTGAAGAGTTATATGATTCATATTTTGATCTAGGGTGTGGGCTTGATTTATCACTATAAAATTTATTATTAAGGGTAGTATCTTTTATCCCCCTTTTTTAATTCAATATTGATTTCATCATATTCATCCTACAAAAAAATTTAAATATTTAAACTCAATGTATTATTGGATGTAGAACTAAAACATGTCATGATACTTGAGAATTCAAAGCCATCAATTATCACACATAATAATTTTTTTTGACAAGGCATGAAACAAGTTGGTATATGTTTAACACTTTTTAGAATTAATGATAAGGAGACTATCCTAATTAATTAAAGATAAGACTATTATATAATTAGGGTAATTAAATATGTCAAATTCATAATATATTATGATACAATGTTGAATTATGAAAATATGTTAAATATAAAAAGTACAATGCTAAAATAGTAATTTGATTACTTAATCATAAATGATAAATAATACTTGACTTAATTAATGATTCACAAGTAGATCTAAGAAGTGTAGATGAATAAATAATCAGGATGATGCTTACCTATGGTTTGCCAAATTCTAGAAATTAGCTTTCTATCATCTTGGACACTACCATCAAAATAGGGACACTAGTATTGATGCTTCTATCCTAAAACTGACACTTTTATCTATAGTGAATTATAATTACTTTTATATAAATTCTACTTACAATTATTAGGGTTCCCTATCACCTTAAAAATTCTCTGTTTGGATCATGCACATAGGTTTTGGATATCAGTGTAGCTCAAAACCCTAAACCCTCTAATTAGGGCATGTCGCCTTGAAAAATAGGGCTTAGTGGGCCCAAGTGAATTCAATTCAGCTTGAAATAACCATATATCAATTAGAATCTACTACATATATAATAGTATGAAGAGAGCCTTAGACTGATATAGATTTCCCCCTTATGTGGTCTTATGTGTGAACAATTATGCAATATGCTATATAAGAGTACACATAGTGATATAGCTTGTAAATTAGAAAATACTAATCATGGGATACTCTTTGGATGTTTCTAACTTGTAAGAGTACTCCTCCTATGATTGATATGGAAATACAGAAGAATAAGATTAAAAAACTTAGTTGTGTGAATGATTAAGTGTGCTTAATATGTGTTTACTTGGTAATTTATAGGTGATTGTAATGAATGGACTTTGCATTGTATTTATAGAAAAACTTTAAAAATTTTATCACATGAGGGTTAAAATAATACTATAGGATGATCCATACATGTTGAAATATTTGTAAATTTGAGTGTTTGTGATGTACAAACACTAGTATTAGAATTTGGAATGGAGACTAGTGTTATAATTGGGACACTAGTGTCCTAATTTGGATGATAGTGTCATTTAGAATAGGAAATTGATGAATATATTTGATAAAAAATGCATAATAATATCAAATTTTAAGTATATTATGGGCTACAAGTGATATGGGTAATTAAAATATTAGGGTCAAACTACAAGATAGGTATTTAGGCACAATGAGATGGTGAACACAAGTGTTAAAACAAGGATTTCCTAAACTAAAGGGTTGATCCATGAGTGACATTTTATAAATGTATAAGACTAGTTTATTATATAAAATCTAAGTTTAACATATAAATTTACCCCTCCCCCTTAATCTAGTAATGCATAAGGATGACATTACTAGGTTAAAGGAAATAAATGTGTACCTTAGTGTGTATAACACACATTGCTAGGAATTGAAACATGTTTGATTTTTTTGTTTGTATCTTAAATGTAACTAATATCATGTTACAAGTGTAATTAGTGCATATAATTTTAAAATTGAAATAATTGAAATACTTGAAATAAAAGAGAGCAAGGAAGGAGTAAATATGTGTGTTGATGGAACCATGTTTCCCCTTGGTAGTTTTCTATGTAATGATGATTTATAACTAAATTATAAGAGAGAGGTTCAAAAATTAACCTTAGAGTGTGAAGATGAGAATTAGAAGGTGGTCATGCCCCCAATCTGGTGAAAAGATGAGTTATGAAAAGGCCATCAAGTGCACTAAATATCGATTTCACAACTCAAGTATACACATAATCTAGCCAATATCATCCAAGTCAAATGGTATAACCATCTCAACCTAAAAATAGAATTAGTTCCAAGGCCATTAAGTGCACTGAATCTCAACTGCACTACTCATGTGAGTCAAAATATTGTAGCAAATAAAATCTCAATCAGTGCATCTTGGTAAAGTTGATGCATAAATGCGTATATAATCTGAATATGCATTTATGATTTGGTGCATTCACATGGTATATAAACTATGTATAATATTTGTCATGAATCTAAAAAATCTATTTGAAATCTGTGAAAATTGGTACCAAATGTAGACAATTTTGACCCAAGTATATATTTGACTCATGTAAATTGTATCAAATTCTACTAATTCTACCGACTATGCATATGTAGAATCATGTATCTATGACATAACCCAATTGATATTCCCCCCTTTTGAGGTGATAGAAATGCAACATGATAGTTACCTTGTCTCAAAAGGATAAGATAACCATGATATATCTATATCAATCATGTAGTAAAGAAACATATAGTGGTATCATGTCTAAGTATATGTATCAATGAAGATCACAGTATCCAAACATAAAAATCTCTAAGATTAATCATATGAATCATGTAAACATATAGAAGTAACAAATAAAAATTCAAAAATTAATCAAACACACACATAAGAGCACTTAAGGTCATGCAAAAGGGGTCTAAAGAGACTAAAAATAAGGGGCATGTTCCAATGTCACACACTCAAAAGGGAGGACATGTTCAAATTTCCACACACTAAATAAATAATCAACACTTAGAGCATGGGGGAAAACAAATGAGGAATATGATCAAATGTTTCATAATCAAGGTAAGGTTGAAAATAAGAAGTACACTCAAGTAAGCCATGTGAAAATATGAATAAGTGAAATATATAAGCAACTAGCATAAACATATCCTACTAGTCCCTACATACATGTGTTATAAAAATTTCCTATAGCAACATATCAAATAAACTATATAACATATAAACATGAGTATAGGAATGTGTAAGAATTAGTAGATAAACTCAACATGATAATGTAAAAAAATCAAAAAATAATAGAACCTATATCAGTCATGATCAATATAAGTAGATGCACCCATCGTAGAGTGTCACGTGGGTAGAGGAAAGGCCCAACATATATATGTGCATGTATCATGGATATAATATATTCTTATATCACACTCAAGTACTCGTGAAACATATGTGTATATATAAAGAAAATTATTTTCTATCTACTAACATAAAGAAAACAATATATACAAAAAACTAGTATACATGTGAATGTTAAATATTTTTATATTTTTGATTTATTTGAATGCTGTTGTATTTATTTTTTTAAATTTTTGATTTTTTGTAATTAGATTGAAAGAGATAATCTAAGAAGTCATCATAATTAGAAGATATAGGACTGCATGATGGCCCTATCAACTTCTTTTCTTGCCACCATTGTTTATATTGAGTCATTGCCACCTCTTTGATGTTATACTCTATTTGGATACCAATAACCATTGGTATTGGTTTGTCATGATATCAATAATGTTAAATACATATCCATCATGTTGAATGCAAACTGATTTAACTTCAAAAGGAAAGGTGAGGCAAATATTTGTAGTATCAACTATTGTGTTCATATTAGCCAACCACTGCTGGCCAAAATAAAATGTCAAATGTAGATCTTGATTTTATTCCCATATGATTGTATGGAAAACTTTTGTACACATGCAATGGGTAACATAATATACCCAAGGGATTATGGAAAGAGTGAATAATGATGTAACTCATCTATAGTATGTCCTAACGATCATAAACATGGAACATGGAAAACTATGTTTTAATTATTGATATCAATCTTGAGATGTTAATAGTAATCCCCATTAATATTTCAAATAAATTTTAGATCCTTTTTTTATGGGCCCATTTAATTATACCCCCTTATACTTTGTATTATGAAATTATTAGAGATCAAGGAGCTTTGTTTTTACATAATAAGTATATGCCCTTCATTTTTTTATTTATAAACTTGTTTCTATAGCACCTCACCAATCTGATGATAATTTCAATATTTTGATCCTTCTGTACATGCCAATCTATTTTATGAACTTTGCCTATTAGTAGGTAAATATATCATTTTTTATGTAAGCAACATACAAAGTATTGTGTGCAAATCATCTTATGTTATTGTGATCTATAAACTATGTTATGGTGACCTATGTGAGGATTACACATTATTAACATGATGTATCTACATTGGTCCCTTATAAGGTTGGATTAAAAAATTTAGTGAAGAGGAATGAATTGTATAACAAGTAATTACATGTTCATTTGTTATCTTTGACTTGACAATAGCTAAAGTTTATTTTTCTTCCTCTAGTGATGGATTTAACTTATAAGTACCAAGACCTATAGGTGTGAAGATATTTGGTGAGAGATGATCAAGCAGATCAAAAATGAGACTGTGTAACTATTAATCTATCATATCATGAGAAATACATCATCATTATTATAATAATTAGAAACCTTGTTGTCTTACTGCTCATAATTTAACAATAAAGGAAGGTCAAATGTTTGGTTGTATTGTTCTTATTGTATCATGGGTTCCTTTTTCATGGAGGTTTATTTATCTCCTTTTACTTATGTTAATTATCCATTTGTACCTTGGATGTTGGTTCTTTATGAACATATTAAGATAAATGATTTATTTTACTTGGTTCACACATCTCTTAACTTGATATATTATTGATTAGAATAAATTGCATGGATAGTATAATTTAAGGGACCTATTTTGTGGAAAAGTATAGTATTTTATAGAATTTGAAGGGTTCATCATTGACAAACATTGTCCATAATATCCCATCATGTATGAATTTTACAAATCGATGTAATGTTGATGGTACAACTTCCATAATGTCTATCCAAGGTCTACCCAAAAATAAGTTATAATGTAATGATTTAGAAATTATTTAGAATATATAGACACTAAATTTGAATAATATAGCACCACAATCTTGTATACTTATAAAATACCTATCATGGTAGTACCCTTCAGTTCTAAGACCTTCTCACTGATGAAAGGCTCGTGTTCACTATCATTTGTGCTTAAATTTCTTATTTCATAATTTGACCATCGTTATTCTAATTTTTAGGTTTTCTACACTATTGAAAATGATATAAGCCTAATAATTATCCTTTTCTACTATTTTTGGACATGTACCTCTTTTCTATCTTCCTAGACACTTGCATCCTAGCTAGATGCCTACATTGATTATAGTGTCCATTTTCAAAATAAGTATCCAGTGCCCAAAATTCATCTAATTTGTAAATTAAATGTATCCTAAAGGTTTGTATAAATTCTTTAATGTGAGATATTTTCCAAATGGATTGGTTTTTATACAAGATCAACTTTCTTTCATTCCACACCTAGAAAAGACCTAGCATACATTGTGAACTCACAAGTTAACTTACCAAGAGAAATAAATCAAACATTCAACTAATAAAATTTACCATATTCATCCCTATTTCCATATTAGGCATAAGATTAATATTCTCATAGGTATGAAGTACTGAAGGAGCATCCCATGAGCCATATTTGCCAAGATACAAGCTAGGTCACTCTATGTACTTGATTATCACACATTGCATCCTTATGCACACAAAAGATAATTCATAGATTAAAATTACATAATTATGAAGCCATATTTGGATTATTAGTTATGTAGGTAGTGCCTATTTATAGAGGGGTACTTGGGTCAACTCAATACCATGTGCACACTAACCTATTTTTCTCACAGACACTCCAAGCTGAGGAATATAGGGTTTGATCAATTGAAAAAGAGTGATAACATGTGCATGCAAATTAAGCACACTAGAATAAAGGAGACATAAAATATAAAAGGCTCTAGGTAGTCACATCTAGATCTAGTCATTATTTTATATTGGATAATTGTGTCTAACTCAGACACTAGTGTTAATATAATCATCTAGAAATGTTTCACTAAATTTTGTCTATTTCAAGTCTAAAGGAAAATAGAAAAGAATGATATGGATAAGTGATTATAATGAAACTAGATTGGTTTGTAAACCATATCTAGACATTTTGAGAACTCTTGTTTGGTTGGGGAGGACTACTTACAAGTAAGAAAGCACTACCACAAGATGTTTATTAGTAAATAAATGAGTGGGCTACCAAGCTACATTCTTGTTCCAAGAAGTGTGAAACTTCCTTAGAGATGATAGTCCACTTTAGAGAGATAAAAGAGTAATAAATAACTAAAAGAGAGGTAAAGAGAGAGTGAAAAATAGATAATATTACCATTATTAGAAACCTAAATGTAGTAGAGAGTAATAGACTGAAGGTGGTATATTCTGTTTCTATTTTGGAAGTTGTTTGGGTAGGTTTTAGAAAGGTTAGGGAATCTATAGTCATTGACATCGGTAGGGGAGTGACCAATATCAATTAAACTACTGAGGTCAGTGGTGAAGGTGACTGATGTCAATTAGGTTGCTGAGGTTGATAGGGGCAATAATTGCCTAAGAGCTTGCCAAAGGCTTTTTTAGGTCTAAGAAATGGTTTTGATCAAGTCTGGGAGGTTAGGGAGAGTTATGAGAGAGAATGGTTTGGGTAGATTTGGTCATAATTTTGGTGTGTCAAGTCAAGGGGAAACAAGTAAGGAAGCTTAATAACTCCCTCATGAGGGTTCGGTTAGGAGTGTGTAAAGTAATGCATAGTAGATATAAAGTGATAGTAGAATAAATACTTAAAAGACTTATAAAATAAGTCATGTACTTAGCTATAGTGGTCACTAAATGATAAGAGCCAGTTTGATGGTCCTTATTAGGTAGTTCAAACCTAAATGCCTAAAAAAAGAGAACATATAGGTGTTGTTGGTCCTTAAGAGCTTAGTTCTTGATAATGATTGACTTACACAAAATGACAGTAAGCCAAGATGTCAAAAGTTTAATGTCAAGAGCTTAAATGCAAGTAAGAATGAATTTTATTGATTTCTACTGACCTAAACTTTAATTTGGAGTTTGGCTTATATCATCGATGTTGAAAATCTCACTGACATCAGCCATGGGTTGACTAATGTCAATGGCCCTAGAATAGGTAAAGCTTACTATTTTGGCCTATTTTCTATTTCTCTTTGTGTCAAGTGTTGAAGTAGTTGATTAGGAATTTAGTTTTGAAGTGAGAATAAGTCTTGGGTAGTTAGGATGAGGGGACTAGGTCTTGAGGTAACTCATCAGGTGAGAATTAGTCATAGGGTGAGGTGGCCAGGTAAGGTGGAAAAAAGGGGTTTTTAATTAAATTAATTAAGTATTTTAAATTAATCAAATTGTGAGGGATAAAATCATGGGTTAGGGAGGTTAATTTTTATTATTGAAAAATGGGCTAAAAGGGGTTTCGACACAGGGAGTTACACATGTGTGTGTGACATAATTTTGGTGTCTACACATATAGATCTAATGCAAGCATATAAGGCCATAAAATGTAAAATTATAGCATATGATCAATATTAATAGTATTGATCCAATCTAATTCTAACTTATTTTAGCTTAGATCAACATACACACAATAAAACTATTAATACTCTTATTTTTAATTCATTGTAATATCAATCAATATCTGTGATTTATATTTTTGGCATATCTCAATATTATAAATTTAGAATATTGTTTATCTAAGTTTTAAATTTAATTATCTTGATATAGATCTATTTATCACCCTTGTGCTTATTCATTTATATATTCTTAACCCTATAGGCACCCTTATGATCACATACTATGTACCTTATTTATATCTACCTAGACATGCTACTCTTATATGTTACATGATCCATACACATATTATACATTTATATTATTATTTTGAGGTAAGGTAACTACCAATTTATATTTCCCCTCACCTCAAATCATGGGGGTATATCAATGGGGGCATGTCATAGAGGTATGGCTTACACATTTTTACAATTTTAGATTACAATGGGGGTATGTTATGGAAACATGTTATCCACAGTTACATCAGTTCTTAGATTCTTAGTATTTAGTGGGGGAATGTCATGGGAACATGTCTTCTACACTGGAAAATATCAAATTTTACCAAATTTCAGAGTTATATGATTTAGATACACATTTGTGGTAGCATTATATACATTCATACCATTATTATACCCTAGTTTTAACATGAGACATATATGAGGTGCATATACCATGAAAATTATCACCTTAAATTAAAAAATAAAATAAACTTTCAGATTAAAAATACTACTATCAACTATTATCATACCCAAGATAGAATTTTATAGACTTTATTGAGCCAATATATGGTATTAGTCAGTTAACCTTTTGGCAAGGTTGAAGTGATTAAATAACTCAATCTTACCAAGTTTATAAGTTAGACTTGATTGAATAATCTAAATTCACCATATTTATAATATGGAGTGATTAAATCATCCACCCTAATTAGATATATAGTTTGATTTGATTAGATCACTCACACTTCTAGGTTATAAGTATGATTGGGTTGTATGATTGAGATGAGCTCAATGGCCATGTGAAAACTCACCTTTTCACCAAGGTTGGGGGCATGATGTCCTCCAATATATCTATATGTATATGCACTCTCAAGTTTATAAATTATCCTAATCTCATCTCTAATACTTCAAAATGAATCATCTCTTCAAATTAAATTACCAAAAGGCAAGATGGTTGCATTGATACATAGGTGTACTCCTAACCTTGCTCTCTTCACTTTCAAGAATTTCAAATTCTTTCAATTTTAGATTATATGCAACATGATCTTGGTTGTAGGTTAGTCACCAACAAAGCACTCAAGTTGGACTCACACAAATATAAGGTGTGTTATATGCACCCAAGTACGCATTTAGTTTCCTTTAAACTAGTAATTTCATTACTAGATTAAAAGGGGTAAAATGTAGACACTAAATCTGAATTATATAACACCTAAGTCTTGTACAATTGGCAAATACATATCATGCTTGTACCTTTTATTTCTAATACCTTTCCACTATCAAAATGCTCACGTTAGCTATATCTTTGTGATAAATTATTTATCTCTTAGTCTGACCACTATTATTATAATGACCAAGCCTTATATACTATGCAAATTGTTCTAGACATGATTATTATCCTTAAGTACTAGTTTTGGACATGTACCTAATTTATTTATGTCTTAGCTAGACACCTACATCGACTTAAGAGTTTATTTTATAACTATGTCTAGTGCCCAAAAATCATCTAATTTTAAAATGAAATGTATCCTAAAGGTCAACTCAAGTTATTTAGTGCAAGATATTTTCAAAAGGGATTGGTATACATATAATATCAACCCTCATTCATTGCTCACCTAGAAAAGACCTAGCATACATAGGGAACTCACAAGGCAACTTATCAAGAGCATTAAATCAAGCATTAAAGTGATAAAATATATTCTATTCATCTCTATTTCCATATCAAGCATAGGAAAAATATCCTCATAGGTCTAAAGTATTGAAGAAGCATCTCATGAGCAATATTTTTAAAGATAAAATGTAGGTCACTCTATGTACTTGTTTATCACACATTGCATCTTCATGCACACAAAATCCAACACATGTATTGGTTATGCACATAAAATACATAATTTTGAGGCCCTTTTTAGAGTATTGGCTATGTAGGTAGCACCTATTGATAGAGGGGTCTTTGGGGTATCTCGACATGGTGTGCCCACTAATCCATTTTCCACACAATCATTCCAAAGGTGAGAAAGCTAGGGTTTGATAATTTGATAAAGAATGGAAACCTATGCATGTAATATAAACACACTAAAATAAAAGGTGATAAAAAACCCATAATAATATAGGTGGTCACATCCATATCCATTCACTATTCTATACTGGACATCTACGTTCAACTTAGATAATAGAGTTCATGCAACCATCTAAATTTGATGCAAGCATCTGAGGCTAAAAAATTTAAAAATTCATAATCTAATTAATATTATATAATCTTGATCTAGTCCACTTCCAAATTATTTTAGTTGAGATATGCATACACACAATAAGCCAACTAAGAACTCTTATTTTCAATTTATTAAAATATCAATCAATCACTGTAATTTATATTTTTGCTATATCTCAATATTATAAATTTATAATTTTGTTCATATAAGTTTGAAAATTAATTGGCCTATTATAGATCTATTTATCACCCTTGTTATTATTCATTTCTATATTCTTAAATCTATAGGAACCCTTATACCAAAAATCATATTAAAAGGTTAAATAGAATGTAACTTGTACTATTTTGGTTCCCAATGTCACACTTAATGTGATATGGCCAATTGGTATGCCACATGAATGATCAAAACCTTTAATATGCATGTTTGATATTTTAATAAGATAATTACTAATACCCATTTCTTCTAAAAATAATGTTGTACAGATATTTAGACTTGAGCCATTGTCAATTAACACTCTCTTGATTCCCTTATTGTGAATATTGACCTATATAAATAAATGCAAATATTGATTAATGATATCCTTTAAGGGTAAATATTTTTAATCAAAAGTGATGAGATTGAATTATATTTTATATATTACATAATATTTGAAAAGAAATCTAGCTCTATGTCACTTAGTACTTGGGTTTCACATAAGACATAATATAATATATCCTTATAGATAGTTGTTTGTTTCAAAATCTCAAGGATATAGATCTTAGCATGGGTATTTATTAATTTTTCAATCATATCATACCATTTATATTTTATTACTAGATTAGGATTAGGAGGAAATTTTTGTATATGAACAAGTAACTATGTAGGTTGGGCACCTTTTCCTTTTCAAGTAGTGACAATGTGGACCTCATAATCTAAGATAAACTATGGGTGAATAATGGGAGTGAGATAGTAGCTATCACATGAAACGGATATAGGGGGGGAAAAAAGGTTGGTAAAATTCAAGATGGCACCAAGACAAGGGTTCAATATCACTACAATGGAGATTATAAAGAGAGATTATATTTTTATCTTGTGTTAAATTACTTTCTTTACCAAATTTTTAACTCCTCTCGATTATCTCTTTGATTGGCTTAATAATGTTTGTTATATAACAATAAATGATGAATATTATATATTTTATAAATATATAATGGATAGATATATCCATATTAAACACAATTAATTCATTTGTACTTGAAGTAGATACAACTTTAATTCTTTTTACTAATTCAGAAATAAGAAAATGAGAAATTATAGAATGTTAAGGCAAGATAGGATTGCACAAGAAGACTTAGAGGTTAGACTCACCAAATGTTGAATCCTTTTTATAATTAATGGTAAGGATAATAGCCTAATCAATTAAGGATAATACTATACTATAAGCATGTCAATCAAATAATTCAAATTAACTATATATTTTGATACAATGCTGAAATATGGAAATATGCTAAATATAAAAAGTACAATAACAAAATAATAATTTGATTGCTTAATCATGAATAAGGAATAAAACTTAAATTATTTAATGATACACAATTATATAAAATAAGTGTAGGTGTAGAAACACTTAGGATGATGCTTAATTATAATTCATTAGATTTTGGAAATTAACTCTATCAATTTAGACACTACCATCAAAATAGGCACACTAGAATCGATGATTCTATCCTAAAATAGATGATTCTATCCATATTGAAGTACATGTAATTTTATATAAATTTCACTTATACCTTTAGGGTTCTTTTTTTACTTATATATTATCTATTTGGATGATATGTATATGTTCTGGATATTAGTGTGTAACTAAAAACCTTAGATCCTCCAATTGGGGCATGCCACCTTGAAAATTAGGGGTTAGTGGGCTCAAGTGAAGTTAAGATAACCTTAAACACCCATTTTTAGTGACCACTATCTACATAAGCAATACTCTGACGAGGGCCTTAGACTGATGTAGTTCTCCCACTTATGTGGGTTTATGTGTAAACAATTATGCAATATGATATATGCAAGTGCATGTAAATATATAGATTATATCTCAAAAAATAATGCTCAGGGGATGATCCTTGGATGATTTAAACTTTTTAAAATACCAATCCTATGATTTATATGTAAATAGGGAAGAATAGGGCATCACAACTCAGTTGTGTGAATCATTAAGTGAGCTTGAAAGATGTTTACTTGGTAATTTCTAGGTGATTATAGTAAATGGACTTTAACTTGTATTTATAGAACAAAATTTGAAATGTTATCATGGTAAGGCTAAAATTATAATATAGGTTGACCCATACATGTCAAAATATTTTAAAATTTGAGTGTTTGTGAAGTAAAAACACTAAAATTAGAACTAAGACACTAATGTCGATGCCAATGTCTTAATCTAGATGGTAGTTTCTAGGAGAATATGAAATTTATTAAGATCTATAACTAAAAGTGCAAGATATATATATCATGTTTTAAGCATACTTTAGGATACAGGTTTGTGTAATCAAAATATCAAGGTTAGACTATAAGGTAAACATTTAGGCATAGTGAAATGGTGAACGTGAGCCTGTCATCAATGGGGAGGTCATAAACTAAAGGGTTGAGCCATGGGTGATATTTTCCAAGTTTAGAAGGCTAGTTTATCATATAAAATCTAGATTTATCATCTACAATATAGTATTATAATGTATAGTATCAAATTTGGTGCAATTGATTAATTTTAAAACTAATAATTATTGGATATTATGTTACCATTTGTGCACTTAACCATATAAACACTCATTTAGTAGATACTCTAAGATGCCATTATGTCTTATTTTATAGAAGACACCACCCTTTATAGGATGTCTCTCCTAGAGTGCTCTAGAGAGTTGAGTATCACTTAGTTCTTGATATGTGATATATTAAGTGAATCACTCCTGTGCCATTATTAGTTATTCCATGATTACTATTATCAACTAAACATTAATGGAGACATATATTAAATATATATTAACATAAAACCATCCATATGATATGTAAAACTGACATTACCTAGAAAATAATGAAGTTTATAAGACATATGCATCAATATAAACAAAGGAATAAACCCTTAAACATCTTAACCAAATTTATTAAGAGTTATCATTTCTTAGGTTATGGAGTAACATTATGTAAATGTGATACATTTTCCTTAAAAATGGATATGGTTCATCATTCATCTTCCATCCTCCTTCATCCCCCATCTATTAAGTTAGATTGAGAGTTTTATATAAAGAGATAAAGAGAGAGTGACATGCATATAATATAACATGAAAAAAATTTCTATAAATTGTGGCATGTCTCATTTTATTTATGGTGCTCTATTGTTTCTTATTTTTCATGATAAATAGTTAATCCAATCTCCCACATTCAACTCATCTTACTCTCATGGATCTCAAATACCTTGGTGCTAGATACCTTCTTGAATATCTAATTATTATTTTACATGATATCTTGGATGTTTATTCTTATAGCTCTATAATTAACCAAAACTACAAAATTCTTTGTCAACATTCCTCCAACACTAACTACCTTGACCATCCTCAGACAAGTAAATGTTATTACCTTGACCATATCTAAATTCTTGGAAACCAAGTGGGTTTGCATGAAAAACTTTCATGGTTCCACTAAGATTTTTCTATTTTCTATCAAGTACTCTAGTTATTTGATTACTTCTTAGTTTTTATCCAATTCCTCACCAACCTTGTTGGAATTTACCTATTATTATTTTTAATAACCCCTTCATAGTTTGAGGTCGATTTATCCATAACCATGAACTGTTGGTTAGGTAGGGTATTAATCTTATCTTTAATTTCCTTTCCCCTTTCTCATAAAATGTCCTCCTTCTTCACTACAATAGTAACTATGGTGGGCTATTTATGCTTATCTTATTATCTTTTTATGGCATCATCTAAGTCACTTAGTGTGTCTATCCGTGGCCATATCTATGTCCACGATAGATTTAGGGTTGAGGATTATATCCAATATTATCTCCATCATTATTTTAAATTATTTAAGATATAATTACCACTCTTAAACCTTGACCTTTAGTAATATAATCTAGGTGTTTATGCCATCCAACATTGATACTTGGTATGGCACGATAATTAAATATTGAACTACCCATTCATCTTGTGTTATTTCCTAAGGCATCTAAATTATTTTTTGGTAGAAACCTTAGGCATTTGATGTTATATCATAACTAACACTTCCTCTACAAAATTTATGCAATTTTATATTTTTAATGTCTTCACCTAATTTTCCTTGAGTAGGGTCCTCTTATCTTATTATAGCTAGAAAACTTGAAGTTGATGCTAAATAAAGCTCTCTCAATATTTTATGGATGTTCCATTATTCATTATTTTAATCTATTCATTTGAAAGGTCGTTCAATGGAAGTCATAGGTTATCATTGAGCTCTTCCAATTCTCCTCTAGGTGTAAGAATTTATGGTTCTGTGATGTGATTTTAAGGGATTTAAAGTTTTATTGTTTCACTATTAACTATTTATTCAAGAATTCAATGTTATTCCCATCACACAGTGTTATTGGTATTGGAATTTTCCTTTTCATCTTCATTTAATCCATATTTTCTCTCTCAACAAGTTCTATTATTTTTAGCTTGAGTAACTTTATTTCCTTTTGGGGTAATAACACCTTCCTCCTTGTTTGTAGTGGTCCCTAAAAATTCTTGTTAGGACATTATAATTTTTTAGTCTATTATGAGATACATGGATTCAAAAGATAAAATTCATATTTTGTATATTTGAAAAATACCTTAGCTCCTCTAGTAGTTAATTATCACCATAATTAATTCACATAGTAGCGCAAAATCTAGATAAAATAACCATGTAAAGGATTTATATACTTATAATGGAACTAAACACAAAAAAATATGTGCACTAACATCATGGCTATATATATATATATATATATATATATATATATATATATATACATTCAAACAAATTATATTGCCTACAGATACATCATACAACAACATAAAAATTTATATTCTTCTATATATCTAATTTTTACTAAATTTGGAATAGTGAACAACCTTCTTGCCATGTGACTATACATTACTTATAGCTTCTACTCGACTCTTTGGATTCTTGAATCTTACTTTCTTATTATTTTTAGTCTTATAAGTGTTAAACCTTATCTTTTTCCTATCTATATACATCATTGGTTACTAAATATACACATGTTTCAACTATAAATATAAAAAAATATTGTGACTTGGTATTTACAATCCCTTACTAAAACTTTCTTAGAATTACATAATTATCTTGTGTCAAGAAAAATGTCAGTGTCAAATTTTTACTAGAATTATTTATACTTGAAAATTAGGTGATCATCATGGGATATTTCTCCCCTACATGTTTCAAATATTTTATCATTGTTTCATAGGAAGCATTGTTTGCTAGTTTTCATTTCCTATTCATTACTTAACCACCCTTTTAGGTTTTCAACTAAAAAACATACCATCTTACCTCCCTTTATGGGTTTTAAATAAGTTGTCATAAATAGGAGGCCACCATTTATGGAGTCTTGGACTCACTTGCAAATACTTCACCTTAAATTTATTTTCTAAAACTCGTATTGGCCCAAACTAATTAAAATTGTAGTCCTTTTATACCTTAGAATGGCAGTGGTGGTGGAGGAAATGGATGAATCACTTGATTCAATCTTTGTTGTAATGGTGAAGATGCTCTTGGAGATCTTGGATTTATTGTGTTGTATTTTTTATGGAACCTTATGGATTCTTTTGAGCTACTGGTGATTTTTGGACTTGCAAAGCTTGTTGAGATCACAATGCTTTGACTAAATCCACATGTGTGACATATTTTGGATTATATATAAATAGTTTGACCATGACCAATGGAATAATTTTTAATATGTATTCCATAAGTGTGTGCTAATATATTAGTGCATCAATTACCAATCTAAATAATGTGTGGATTTAGGAAAATATTTGCATGATCACATCCACATCATCTTCATCTAAATTTTTAATGGATGGAGTATGGATCATAACATTATAATCCATGTTAGTCTTTATTTACTCAAAGTGTTACAAAAATATATACATTTGGATTCCAAAAAATGTATTTAAAAAAAATCTAGTACCCAGATCTTGTCTGGTCCATCACATAGTCTCATTACTAGAGAGACTCAGTCAAAGCAACTTAAATTTTTGCCATGACCTCTCATATTGTAATGATATCTTGCATTGTATCAATTTTTGTCATTATCTCCTTATTTTCCTTCATCATCTCTTGATGTTTTACTTTAAAATTCAAGAGTTGTACAAAGACTTACTTTTTTGGTGTTGTTATTTTTGTGAGAAATTTTTTATATTCTTCCATTAACAAGAATATCACCTAGGCCTAATTCTTGCATCATTATACTTGCCTTGATTTTTTATAGTTTCTATAAAAACTTCTAGTCTTATGATAACTTCTTTAAAAACATAGTAATTTGGATCAATCAATCAAAAAGGACCTAAATCACCAAATCTAGGTAGTTCTTCATCATAATATTCATTGAATTTAAAATATGGTCATTAAATAAGGTGTTTTCTTACTATAGTTAGAGTGGGCCTGATGAAGAGATGTGTTGAATGCATTTCACCCCCTCACTTCTTTTCCCAAGGTAAATTATGTTGTATCCACTACTAATTTCTTGTGAAGAGTTTTAGAAGCTATGTTGGTTGCTATGGTGATCTTGCTTGTCAAAATCATAACTAGGTTGTTAGAATCATATATGTTGTGCACCTTATAGAGGTGACTTGCACATATAACAACTAAGAATTGAGTGTGTCATCACCCCATTCTAACCCTCCATCTTAGGATTATGATTTTACATGTTATATCCTATAGTTGTATGCTCCTGTTGTGCTTGGAAATGACTTTGTTTGGCCACCTTTATATTAGATCCTTGATCCATTAGATTTGTGCCTTGGTCATATTTAATGATGGTGTTTATGTATTGAATTAAGGTGGTCAATCATTGGTACCTATTTTTACTCCATTAATTATTGTGTAGTTTTGAGTTACACTTCTTTTTCTTTATTAGTTTTCACCCACTATTCATTTTCCTTGTTCTCTTTCTCCTTGCAACATTATTCCTCTAATTTTTGCTTATCTACTTCCTCACAGGCCTTCTTATCACTCAATTATTTCTCTTTTTACTCTATCTTATCTTTTTAACCTTTGTTTGTATGCTTCCTCCTTTGGATATCTCTCATTTATTACCTTCTCTTTTTATACTTGCACTTATGCAACTTTATCCTTCACATCCTTATTTTGGGGTTCTTCTAGTTTTCAAGCTATCTCTTCTATTTTTACCTCCTTGAATTTCATAGCTTGATCTTGCACTACCTTATATAGGGTTGCCTTATTTTATGCCACCTTTTCTTGCACTACTTGATGATGCTTCTCATTATCCTCTTTAGCTTTTTCTTTAGATTACTTCATAGATTTCATGTGTGACTTCACAACATTTTTGAAGGATTGTTCTTCATTTATACCTTACTGCTTGGGTTGATATAGATGGTTAAGAGAAGGTATTCACTTAGACTACTTAAGTCTAACTTCTAAGAACTCACCCAAGGTATCTCCTCTAGTTTTTGTGAAATCAATACTGAGGGAATGAAGGGTGATCCTAATGGAGTCCATGACAACCATAAGATAGACTAGGGAGCTATGATATTTTAAAGTGAATATGAAGGGGAATGGGGAGAGGCTTACGAAATGTAGGAAAATAGATGATGTAAATGTCATGAATTAATTACATGTAGTGAAATAATGGTGGTGATTGGAGAGGTGAAGCTAGGATACACTAATCATAATATCGATGAGATATTATTATTTTTGTGTATTCCAAGGGATATATATATATATATATATATATATATATATATATATATATATATGGGTTGTCAATGAGGCTATAATTATTCCTTGGCTCCTTGTCCAATTTATATCAACTTGAGTATATGAGCATAGGTTGAGCTTGGATCATTTTTTATCATGATGGGCATGCATTCCACTTTTTTTATGGGTAGTTTAAAGATCATATATTATTAATGAGCTTCTAATTGATTATCCATTATATTGATGATCATACAACCATTATAAACCCACTTCTTATCAATCAACAAGGTAACATGTCTTATTGACATTCATTTAGATTAATTTAAATTATCCTCACAAGCTTATATCCATACCTTCATTTATACATCCTTAAACATTTTGGTTGGTTTAACCTAACCATAGTTCACCAAACTCAACATTACTAGTTTGTAGCTCAGCACATGCTTTTAAGTAACTTCCCAAGTGGACCATGGAATCATGTTGATTGTACTCCCAAAATAAAAAAACATTAGGTACCTCATACCATATGATTTCAATGCCCATACTAACATCCATGTACCATGGTTTCTTGTTTTTCACACACTAAATCATCTTTTCTATCTTATCTTAGCCCTTGACAATACAATCCGACATATTATGTAAAATTTTATAATGTTTTTCTATATATATTCATTTTTAAAAAATGATATAAATCTTAACAGGTATGTAAGAGTAGCGACCACACCTTCTTGTTGGATAATTCACATGATTTAGCCATAGGCTTGTGATTCATTTTTAAAAAAAATTATGATTCTTCCATCTTTGGTTTTAATAGATCACAAAAACTAAGTTGCATCATTCATCAACATATTCTCCTTCCTTGGGCCTAAATGCTTATCCTCTCACACATTCTTGATATTATTATTTGAATGCATCTTTAGAGGTCTGATCCATTATTCGTTGTGTTGAATCCTTGTGGCAATCTATATATATGAAATCCTCCACATTGTGTTGGCCATATATTATAAAATACACACAATACATTTCTCTTTATGGGTTATTGATTCATTTATCCACACAAATAGTAGTTTATCAACTCCTTAGTTTTTAGGTTTCCTATTTGCAACTTAATAACCCCTTGATTTCAACCCTAAATTTATAATGATCCCCAACCTTGCTATTGATTTTTCTATCCCTAATATTGTCTTTGTGAAGATGAAGGTGTACATTTGTTTGATTCTGAAGAGAAGGTGGAGCCCATCCTTACTGATGTTGAGGAGATGGTGGTGCCAATGTTGATAGATATTGTGGATATGATGACACCATCCCATTTTTTGAGGCATATCAATTTCTTACAAAATAATATTAGTTTATTATGGTGATTATTTTTCAATTACTCTAAATACATTCCTTATAATGTCATCCTTAATATCTTGTGATGGTATGCAAATATTATCCTCATGAGTTTTTGATTTTTGAAAAAATCAATTCAAATTATATGGTTGTTATAGATTATATTATACCAAATGACATTTCATAATTGGGTGATCCCAATTATGATAAATTTTTTAGATTTACTTCTAGATATGAAGATAATAATTATGATGGTTTCCCTCTTTCCAACACTCTATACACCATATCAACACATTTTGCCTATTTCATCTTTGTATCTCATACATTATTCATAGCATCACTTATAACTTGGCATGTATTTTCACCATTATTAAAGAAATATCTCTGTAATACTCAATTTATTCAACCTAATATATGGTTTTGATAGCCTTTGATTTGTTTATCAATTGAGATTGTGATACTATAAACCTTGTCTTGATTCATAGGCTTTATAAAAACCAATCTAAATTATTTTCATATTTGAATGAAAAATCTAATTTATTCATCACATATAAGAAACTCTGATTATATTCCAACATGGATTATCATGGATTTTGCTTAGTTTTGATCAGATCCTAGATAGTATGGATCACACATGTATATATTTTGAACTCTATTACCAATCTACCCTTTAACCCATCTAAATATAATTTGGTGTCCCCACACTTGTATATGAAATTAAAAGTTCATATAGTTAGAGCTCATATGAGTTCACTTCTCTTAGTTCCATCATCTTACACACCCTTGAATTGCCACTCTATTTCAAAATTTAGGAGGTATTATTTTAGACTAGGGGATACATCATATGATTGTAGAGTAATAAAATATTTTGTGAGAAATGACATGATTCCTATGAGATGACATTTGATCATTAGATTATTTGGTGTTATCACTACCAATTTTCTAATTCTTGTGATACTTGGAATCCACTATTGTGATAGTCTCTAAGTTGGATTATATTTTTATTTGTTAGAATTACCTATAGGATCTAATGAATCTAATAGAAAGCATAAATAAGAGATAAAACAATAATAGTAATAAATAATAACTGTATATCCAAGACAATAAAAGAAAGGAATAAATAACTCAAATATGATGAATTAATCTGATAATTCAATATTAATCTGATATAGAATACACAAATAATCATTACTTATATAGAGAAAGGTGTGCATGAAAGATTAGGGAACTCACACAGCACGTGTAGTTCAACTGATATATGACTACAAGAATAGTGGAGTGCAACTCCACACTAACAAGATAGATGTCCAACTTGTGTAAATGATCAACATAAGTTGACTACTAGTTAAGCAATCTTATCCTATCTTACCATGAATAGTGGATTGGAACTCCACTGTAACAAGATAGGTGTTTAAGTTGACTACTAGCTAAGAAAGATTATCCTATCTGGTGCAAATTATTAGTAACCATAATAAACTAATTAAAATAAGTAATTAGTGTACCAAAATAAATAATAAATACAAGTAAATGCAATAAATCAAATAAATGTACCAACACCCCCCATAAGTGAAGCTTAGGTAGGGCTATGCAGATAAGAGTCCCAATAATGTGTAGCCATATTAGGTACTCTGTACAAATAGATAAGGAAAGGAGAAAACCTGAAGGAAAAAAACTCCTTCTCAAAATGAAGGTATAGGAGACCCCCCTGAAGAATTGATGTCCCCTAAAGAACTAATGTCTCGTACCCCCAAAGGAGATCACAAGTGAAGATACTTGATCTCAATGAAAGGTTTGGTTAAAATATCTATAATATAATCCTCCATAGGATAATATTATAGCTCAATGATCTCCACCTGAATCAGCTCCCTCATAAAGTGTATATGAATCTATATGTGTTTGGTTCTCTGATGATGAACCGAACTCTTCAAGATCTAGATAGTGCTCTGATTATAATACTAGATGACTAATGGCTTTAGAAATGGAACACCAATCTCAGTGAGAGTATTTTGAAGCTAAATATCATCAGTAGTGGCATTAAAAACACCACAATACTCAACCTCTATAGATGAAAGAGAAATAACATTTTTCTTCTTGCTCTGCCAACAAATGGGGCTAGATCTAAAGTGAAAGCTATAACCAAAAGTGGTTTCATGATAATCATAATTACTAGTCCATTCAAAATCTATGTATCCCACCAAGTCTAAACTTATGCCTACTATATAGTGAGTTCTATATCTGATAGTGCCTTGAATGTAGCTTAAAATATGCTTGGTGACTCTCCAATGAAGCTCATGTGATGTCTGCATAAAGCATGAAACCATGCTAACTACATATGAAATGTAGGGTCATGTATGAGTTAGATGGATGAGGTTTCCTACAAGCTAGTGATACAATGTGGCATCAACCAAGGGAGTGGAATAATGAATCTCAAGTCTAACTCTAGATAAGAAAGGAGTTGGTGCAACCCTACAATCAACCATGTGAAACCAAGCTAAAAATTCCATGGCATATTTGTGTTGTGAAAGTGTAATCCTAGAAAAAGACTATGATATCTAAATCCCCAAAAAATAATGCAATAGGCCCATGTTTGTCATAGAAAACATATCATGAAATGCAGTCTTAACACTACTGATGATGGATGTTGTGCTCGCTATAATAATGAGATCATTAACATAGATAACTAAGTACAATAGTGAATCCTCCTCCTATCATAAAATGTAGACATTTGGATCTGGGTGACATCTTGAAAACCCAACTAAGAGAAAAAATGTGTCCATCTTAGAATACTAAGCCCTGAGGGCTTGTTTTAGACCATATAGACACTTCTATAAGTGGCACACTAATGAAGAACCCTAAATGAACCCCTATGGCTGATCCATATATATCTCTTCATAAAGATCCCTATGAAGAAATGTGCTCTTCACATCCATCTAATATACAACCCAACCATGAGTTGCACCAATAGCTAGTATCAAGCGAATGTAATTCATTTTAGCAATAAGTGTAAAGGTTTCTATATAGTCAATGCCTTCCACTTGGGAAAAAACTTTGGCCACTAAGCGTGATTTATACTTATCAATATTTCTATCCTTGAAAACTTAGTTTGATATATCCAACTATATCATACAAATTTTATTCCCTTAGGAAGAGGAATAAGATCTCAAGTGTTATTCCTAATCAATGAGTCGTAATCTTATTCCATTGTTGAATCCCACTCAATTGTCCTTATGGCTTCCTAAAAATATTGTGGATCAGAAGATATGGCAATGTAGGAATGTGGAAGATCATGTTGCGACCATGTTCTCCTTCTATTTGATGGATCCTTAGCAAGAGGGTCTGTATCCACCAAAGTCTATCTAGCCCACAAAGGCATCAATGGGTGAGTATCTAAAGGAGGAGGAGGAACATGACCTACTAAACCCTATTGAGGAGGTATTACCTCATCATCTCTATGAGTATAAGAAGTAGGAGTATCATCATCACTGTTATCTAATTCTTTTAAGAAATAAGAATGAGAAATGTTAGAAGATAAGTCTGAAGGACTTTCTTCAAAGTAAACACTTATCTCTATAATAAGCTCATGTGAATCTAGATCAATGAGCCAATATCCCTTAACACCATCAAGATATCCCACAAATATGTAAGTTTAGCTTTATTGTTCTAAAGCACAATGCTTGCCTGAAGGTATGTGAGCCCATGATGGATTGCTGAAGACTCTAAAATGATGCACATCTAGCTTCTTATTGCACTAGGCTTCAAGAGGTGTTATCACCTTTACATCTTTGTGAGGAACTCTATTTTGTATATATGCAACACAATTAATTTCCTCCACCTAGTACTCAGGTACTAATGATTTTTCATGAATCATACAACTTGCCATCTCTTTTAAGAATCTGTTCTTCCTCTCTACTACACCATTCTAATGAGGTGTGTATGTAGTTAAATATTGAAGATCAATTCCTTCAAGAGCATAGAATTGTTCAAACTTGTTCACATATTCCCTCCTATTATTTATGTAGATAATCTTGACATACTTCCCAGTTTGTTTCTCTGCTAGAAATTTGAAATGTAGAAATCTACCAATATTTCACTCTTGAGTTGTAGAAAATAAACTAAAGTATATTTGGAATAGTCATCAATAAATGTGAAAACATAGCAAGTTTTACTAAAATACAAAGTAGGTAATGGAACCACTAAATCACTATGAACAATTTTGAGGACTTGTGTATCCCTCCAAGCCTTCCCTTTATCAAACTTATCCTTTGGATGTTTGCCTAATACACAACCATGACATACACCCCCTGAAAACTGAATATGTGGAAGTATTATAACCTTTCCTACTAACTAGGCTATTGTAAATAGTGGTAGTTCAGATGACCAAATTGCTCATGCCAAAGCTTGCTCACTGACTCAATGTGTGAGAGAAAAGTTGTAGAGGAAGACTAAGGCATAAATTGGGAGAATGAATAGAGCCAAGTATTATTGTCTACTTTTTCCACTACAACTAAGGCATTATCCCCCAATTTTTTGATTGATACAAAATTGGGTGTGAACTCAACTTTCTTATCAGTATCAAAGTGAGTGATTTGGTAGACAAAGAGAAGGTTAGTTGATAAATCTAGCACATAAAAGACATCCTCAAATACACCACTATCAATATCAATTATACCTTTTCTTATAACATCTACCTTAGAATCATCACTTATGAGAATATAAGGCAATGAACTTGGTTCTAATCCAAAAAATTATTCTTGATCAGAACCCATATGGCATGAAGCACCTGAGTTAATTATCCATGACTTGGGAGAATTTACTAGTATAACTAGTTCCGTAGCTTTCCGTTTCCCTAAATTTGAAGGAATGGAAGAATCCTTTGATTGATTGATGTTATTATTTTTGAGAAGACCCTTAAGTTTATCAATCTCTTTCTTCCAACAATCTTGTTCACTATGAAACCCATTTTCATAATAAGGGCAAGGAGTTCTAGTCCTTTTGTGAATCCCCTTTCTTATTAGTGGATTTATAATCTCCTTGTGAGGAAGATTGTTGCCCTTTATTCTTATCTTTCTGTGACTTATTTTGATTATTATGCTTCTTTTTACTTGAACCTATATTTGATGCTGATTTTGAAACTTGCTTATACTAAGGTTGAATTGAAATTAGAGCTTGAGATTTGGATGACTTGATTAGACCCATACCAATTAAATTTTCTTCTTCAGTAATTATAATCTCAGAAAACACCTCAAAGGTGGGATTTGATATGATGTGCCAAATGTGAGACTATGAGTCTGAAAGCTAGAGACAAAAGATGAACATTCAGGACCTAATTGATGTAAGGCATTGAAAATCAATTGAATATCTTTTTTTATCAATTTTACATTCAAAAATTTGTGCTCTAAGATCTATGACTTTAGTGATGTAGTCTTCTATTATAACATAATTTTTAGGATCCAAACTAATGAGTTTATTTTCAATTTAGTAACCATGAACCTAATCTATTTTTACAAATAATGATGCTAATTTATCCCAAGCTTCTTTTAGATTGTACGTTTGTCAAGATGGAAATTCAAATATAAAGACATGTAAGACTGAATGCATCCAATTACCTTAGTAGTTTCAAAGAGAAAGTGTTGTAACTCTTTTGCATCAGTAGGTTGAGTAAGAAGAGTTTTTATGTAAGGCATATATCCTAACATCATTAATGCATTCCAAAAATTCTATTTCCATGTGTTGTAGTCATATGTTATTAATAGTGGGAACTTAGGATTCTAGATAATGCCTTTGGAAATAAACTATCAGAAAGCAAAAATCAAAGTACATAAAACACCACAAAACCCCCATGAATTACTTAGGTTTATCCCACCCATCAAGTATTTGTTGGCACTTTATAATTGAGTGCAATTACAAGGCTAGATTATAAATTTTCTAGTTTACAAAAAGCTCAATTAGGCCCTCTAGTCTAAAAGAATAAAAAATATACACTTTATTACAATAATTTCTACACCAATGCATTGTGCTCAAAAAATATTAACTTTACAAAAAAAATGGACCTTAATATGAGGTTGTATGTGAAAGTTACGAGCCTCTAAATTTGTAAAAATGAGGATTGGCAAAAGCTACTTTAGAAAAAATTGAATTCTAGAAAAATATGGAAAAAAATAAAATTAAAATAATGAAGAGCACAAAATTTTAAGCTATTTCAAAAAAACATTGCTCAAAAATACCTCCCAGTGTTCAAACGGTGGGCTCCCAAAGTTGCCCTTTCAATTCTATTTACTGACCTGTGAGGCCTGCCAATTTTTTTTTGGTTTGCACAATCCATACGGTCTGTATCGTTGTACCTAGGAGCAAAAAAAAATTTCCTTCTAGGAGACTGTGTCCAAATTGGACAAATTTTATATGGATCTATAGGTTTTGATGCCTTTTCAACACAACTGTGAGGTCTATTTTGCTTAGAAACACTTTGATTTTTAGGTACTCACTAGATTTGGGCATGGTGCTTCTGGATTAAACCCTTGTCAATTTTGCCTCCTATGACCAATTTAGACAAAATTGTAGATGATTTTGACTATCTTTAGCACTCTAAACTCAATGGTGAGCTCAAAAATTCTCTATAAATCTCCAATTTGTGCTTTTATATAAAAACAAAAAACTAATCCTATATCTAGATATTTTTCTCTAGAATATTTAACAATTTATAGATTCAAGATATCTCTGGTACCATGTTAGAATTAGCTACATGATCTAAAAAATCTAATAGAGAGCATAAATAAGAGATAAAATATTAATAGTAATAAATAATAATTGTATATCCAAGATAATAACAGAAATGAATAAGTAACTAAAATATGATGAATTACTCTGATATAGAATACACAAATAGCCTTTACTTATATAGAGCAAGGCGTGCATGATAAATATCAAGAAACTCACATAGCACATGTATTTCAAATAATATCTAACTACAAGAATAGTGGAGTGCAACTCCATGCTAACAAGATAGGTGTCCAACTTATGTAAATGATCAACACAAGTTGACTACTAGTTAAGCAATCTTATCCTATCTTACCATGAATAGTGTAGTGGAACTCCACTGTAATAAGATAAGTGTCCAAGTTGACTAATAGCTAATCAAGCTTATCCTATTTGGTGAAAATTATTAATAAACATAATAAACTAATTACAATAAGTAATTAGTGCACCAAAATAAATAATAAATACAAGTAAATGCAATAAAACAAATAAATGCACCAAAATTATTCAAGATAATATTTCCATAATTTAATCATACCACTTCCTATGTTTATATATATTAAAAACAAATTTTATATGACATAATATTCCTGTACACTTAAAAAATACCAAGCATGGCTCAACCTTTGAGTTTATGACTTTCTAGCTATCAAAAGGCTCATGTTTTCCATCTCACTATACTTAATTATTTATCCTATAGTTTGACCCTAAATTATGATGGAATAGACCATTTTTAGCTTAAATAGTTTTGTATCCTCAACAAATATTTATGTTACAAGACACTAGCATCTAGATTAGGACATTAGCATTGATGTTAGTGTCCCAATTCTGATTCTAGTGTCTTTGCCTTCCAAACGGTAAAAATGAAAATATCTCAATAGGTAAAAGTCAACCTATTTTTATTATTTAACCCTCCCATGAAATTATTTTAAAAGGTGTGGTATAAATACAAATCAAATGTCATTCATAAGAAATGTAAGCAAACACCTCTCAAGCTCACATTGCACTATTGAAAATCATTTTCACAATAGAGCTATACTTGTCTATACTTCTATATTTATAAATAAATCATAGAATAAACATTATTATAGGTATAAATCATTAAAAGAGTATCCCATGAGTAGTAATTTCAAATTTAGAAGCTATATCCTTAGATGCACTTTCATATAACATATTGCATAATCGTTCATAAGCCCACATAAATTGGAGAACTACATTGATCTGAGTCCCTCTTTGGAGTATATGGATATGTAGGAAATGATAATTAAATAAGGGGTATTTTATGTCAACTCAACTTCACTTAATCTCACTGACCCTTATTTTCCAAGGTGACATGCCATAAATTGGAAAACCTAGGGTTTTGAGTAAAAGATTAATTTTGGGAACTTGTGTGTGCAATTTGAATTGATAATTTTCAAGGTCACAATGAAACCTAACAAGCATAACTTAATTTTATAGAAATGGATATGTATTTTGATCCAAACCATAGCATTTAAACCATGCTATAAACATTGAATCTAGTGTCTTTAGTCTGATAGTAGTGTCCTATTTGACAAAAAGCTAATATCCATAATATCATGAATTGAGGTGAATCATCAGACTATCTTCTTCTATACTTGTGATTATCAAATATACATATGCAATATTTTATAATCTAAGTGTTATTTTTCCTTCATAATACTAATTTCAAAATATTTTTTGTATTATAATTTTCTATATTTAGCATATTCTCAAATTCTATATATTTATCAGAATATTATAAATCTAAAATATTTAATTGATCTATTTTAAAATATCTAATTCCAAAATTGATTAGGGTATTCCCCCCAAAACTTAATTTCAAAAAAGGGTTAAACACTTTGGTGAACCCAATCTTTGAATATTTTTTCTCAACCCTAACTTACTCTAGGGTTTTTAGCCTTCTAAGATTTCAAAATTAATTTTGATTTCCTTATCATGTTGGAGTATTTTATAGCAATCGTATGTCTCTCTTTTCTTATTATCATATTAGTCTTTGGAACATTTAAAAAGGATAAAAAGGATAAAAAGGATCCTCTTCCTCCTTATAACCCTAACAAGGGTGATAACTAATTTCCCTCTAACCAAGTCCATGTTATCACTACTCTAAGGGGTAACATATACCATCCTATGGTATCAAATGAAGGTAACCAACATGTCCTTCCTCAACCCCCTCTACCTCCCACATATCCTCTAGATAGTGTGTGTATGCATATTCAATCTAAAGTACATAAGGTTTGTGATTGTGAATCCCTCAAGGATCAAATAATTATATGATAAAGTTAATAAAATATTTACAAAAGTAAAATCACTATTTCATTTCAAAGGTCACATCATTATAAAATCAGGTCACATATGCAAAAGAATCCATAATATATTAGTGTTAATCATGCATTTGTATCTTCATATAGTAATGTTATGCTTAAAAATACTTCATATTCAAATGGGAAGATACAACATAATAAATCTATAAAAAGTGATTCAAAAATTACACTAAAGGATAATAAGAGTTCAATTGAGATTCTAAGGGAAATGTTTATAAATAATTTGATCAAACTACCTCCTCCACATCTTTTAAGGAGATCAAAATACTATTGTGCATATCATAAAGTTCATGGGTACCATAAAGATAGATGTTTAGATTTTATAAATAAAATACAAAGTATAATTGATAGTGATGATTCTATAATAGATACATCAATTAAATAACCCACTCACCTTATGCATACATCTTATATAACAAGATTGAAAAAATAACTAGAATGGGTACAAAAGGATGATTTAAAGCAAAAACAATTGAAATTGGAAAAATTAGAGAAACAAAGATTACAAAAGGCACAAGATGAAAAATAGTAATTACAAAAGGAAAATTTTGAAAAGAAAAGGTTACTAAAGATAAAACATGAAAAAGTGAAATTAGTAAAAAAGAAGTTGGCATATCGAATTCAAGGTAAGAAAAAAAATGCTTAAAGTAGGTTTTCTAACAAGAGAGGTCAAAAAACAAGAGATACTTGAAAAAGCTTAAGTTAAAAATGTGGTTATAAAGGGGGAAATTATAATCCTTTCCTCATATTAGACCCTGTTGATACCTTTGTCCCAAAAATATCATAACATCTGATACCCCAAGGGAGACCCCCTTCATTTTTTGGAAAATGCCTTGAAACCACCAAAAAACCATTTCCCCCTTTATATTATAGAATCTAAAACTTTGGATGCAATTTATAACTTGTAAATTGCTTCATAGGTTATAGATCTTGTAAAGTAACTAGCCTTCATAATTGGTGGAATCCAAAACTCAACATGTAATTTTCAACTTGAAAAATATCAAAATGCATGTTGAGTTATGGATCCCATGAACCTTTTAACTGATAGAATCTAGAACTTGACACATAAATTAAAATTTAAAAAATTAAAAATTATTTACCGAGCTCCAAATCCTAAGATTCCTAAACACCCCTTCCTATATGATTTATAACTTGAAACACAATTGGAAAACTTATAAAATTACATCCCAGGTTCTAACTCTTGCTAACCACCTGAGCCACAAGATCTAAAACTCTAGGTGTAATTTACAAGTTACAAAACTTGTAAAATGCATCACAGGGTCCACCTTCTGCCATTCAAACAAATCAAAAACTTGAACTTGACATATATGTTACTTGATCCAAGTACCTCCTATCTCCACAACCAACCACTATTAGACTGCATTAACTATAGGGGTTTCTATTTAAACATTCATGTTAGGGATTTTTAAATTCATTGTTGAAATTGCTAATCAAGTTTTTGAGCTCTAACGACCTTCGCCATGCATCTAACCCTTGAAACACCTATGAAAAAGTACCTACAAGTCAAATCCACATCTACAAATCTCAAAGCCATGACATTTTTCATCCTTGCATGATATTTTCCTTGTAATTTCCACCATTATTCATGCAATTTGAAATGTTTTTTTTGAGATATTTCCATTTTTTTACAAAAAGTGTTCAAGTTATTTCTATAGAATTATTGTTGTTCATAATGGCACTTTTTTAGGGTTTCTCTCTTAATTAATCATTTGGTAAATTCCTTTCCATTGTGTAAACATTTATTTTCCCCTAAAATTACATTCAGTTAATTTTAGGGTTTTAGAGATTTTGTTTCTTTCAAAATGTGTTCATCATAAAAGGTTTTGAGTTTTCCCTCTTGAATTCACAGTTGAAGTTGAAATCTAAGGTTTCATTGAGCTAGGTGGATATACCATAAGCATATTCCCCCATTAAAACTAAAAAAAATATTCCTTACCAAATCCTCTAAGTCCTTGTGGACATTAGAATTATTTAGAGCACTTTCAATTCCTACAAGTTTTGCCATTTTTTCAAACACCTAAGATCCATACAAAGTTCCAAGTCTTTACAGATATTAGACCTATTCCAAACACTTCCCATCCTTATAGGAATCCACATTGCTTCTAACACCTTCCCATTCCACTAGAGATCCAACCTACCTAAAACATTTCCTAGCTCCGTGGAGTTGTCACCTGCATCAAGCACCTCCTAGTTCCACTAAAAATTTTATCTACAAAGAACACCTCCCACTCCACTAAAGATTTTATTTGTATGGAACACTTGAAAACCCTTCAATCTCTCATAGTTGGTTTATCACAAGTAATAAATCTAGATTCCATGTCTCTAAAAGAGATGAAGTTTAAATCCAAAGGCCTTGAAATAAATCTTAGCTTAGATTCCAATACAATAGAGATAACATATACTAATTTAGGTCATATTGACCTAGGATACTTTTGGACTAGAATAGGTGTAGAGTTTAAGAATGATTGGGTCTAGAGTATTTATGACTCTGGCTTATCATAAGCTATAACCTTCCCATTATTAGTCCAAAGCCCCAATTTGGTGATCACACTAGCCCAACATTATGATCCTGATAGAAGAGAAGTCTTGAATGAATGAGGAGAAAGGATTTTGAATCTATACCCTAACTTCATTGATTCAGTATTTACTATCCTAAAATTTGAGATTTATCTTGATATAACTCCATAAATATTTGCATAATTCTTTTAATACAAGAGAGATAGATGTCAGAATATGATTAAAAAATAGTGTCTTAAGTCCCCCAAGGATATCTCCACCATATTAACAAAGACATCATATAGGGTTGATTTTATTGATGAGGTGGGAGAAATTATCATATTGTTACAAATAATGACTAGTAGTCTTGATACCAAGAGTTTCCAAGAGTAGATGTACCAATAAATCTAGATCATTTGATACAATGTCTAATACATTCACTGGGCTCAACTAATAAGTGATTTCCTCTATAAGAAATTATTAGAGGTACAAACAAATGGAAAAATTTATATGACTTCTTACCTTGTCTACATTTTGGCCAAAGGGAGATCTTTCCTAGGCTTCAACACAGTCCCTAGAGAAATAAATAGAGTATACAACTACTATCTTGACCTCACATTAGAGGATAATAGATAACATTTCAGGAGAGTAAATGATGCTTTCATTTATTATATCATTATCATGTTTGATAAATAACTAGGGAGAATAAGGTTCTCACCAACAACAGTTAAAGAGATTAGAAAATGGGGCTCATACTTCATTCATTTCCCTGCCTATTCTTATATAAGAGTAGCTACTTTTAGTGGCTACCCATATATGTTAGCAATTAATAGGCAGTGATGAAGCTGGTCAGGCAACTTGTAGAGACCCATAAGCTCCTTTTCAATAGAAATAAGGTGGGAATTCATTTCCTAAATTATATTGGTAGATACACATGTCCCTCCCTCAAAGATAAATGTTTTGAAGCTAAAATGTGCCAAATGACCTTAAGGACTTTGGAGTCTAGGCCATTTTTTGATGTCTATGGGAAGATCTCCAGTGTACTAGAACTTTTAACATACACTCATGTTCCATATTATAAAGATTATTGGGAGGACTGTGAGGATGAGGAGAGGGTCAAAATGAGGGATCATTCTAGAATGACTCTAGAATAAATCAAGGATTATGATTTGGCACCAGTCCCTGATAACTTGGTAGATTATGAATCTATAGTGGACCTGATTTATTATCACAAATCATCACATAACCCTTTCCACTAGTAAGGTGGTCAGCTCTAGAATCATTTTCTCTATTTGATAGAACAATAAGTGTGATCAATAAAACAATCAATTAGCTAAGGAACAAGGGGGTACAAGTAATAAGATAAAAACTATGAGTTATAGAGAAGATTTTGAAGCTAAAAATAGAAGGGATTTCTCTATCATAATAGGTCCAAGTGGAATAATAGGTGAATCATCAGAGTTTCTAGAGAAAAAGAAGAAGAAAAAGACTAAAGCTAAAAAGGGGAAATAAATAAAGGATGGGGAAGTTATAGAATAATTGATTTACATCTCATCTAAGGACACAACAATAGCAAGAGATTTTATAGCTTCTATTCCCATATCTATCATATTGATAACCCTAATTTCCACTATTATCCCTCCTCCTATGTATATCATTCTAGAATCTCCAAAACTTCCATATGAGGTTTCCACTCCCCATGATTCTATAGTTTCCACTCCATCTATCATCCCTACCACTTTTCCTATCACAATAATCCAAGTGAAACCAATACAATCAATTCAAGTAGACACTCAGGGCCCTCCATTAGTGGTTCTCAAGTTTCCACTCCACTTTTTATTCCTCTAATTTCACCTTCCCATTTCATTAAACTCCCTCTTTCACTTTCATTCATAATTCCTTCCATTCCATCACCAATAAAAAATATATTGCTATGGACTCAATCATCCTGACTTAAGTCCCACAAGCCATCCCAAATCTTGGGGTAAGTATTATTTCATTCTCATCCCCACTCACTTTCCTCACATAACCAACCTTGAGTGGTCCCACATAATTTATTGGTTCATTCTATGATTTGGATTCCACCCTCCCACATATTCCTAAATTCACAATCCCTATGTCTATTCCATCTGCCACTTCTCTAATAGACATAATTATTTCCATTACCTCCACCTCTTCCACTTCACTATTTCTAATAACACCTTTAGTTGAGATTAGAGAGACTTAGGTTCCTAATGTAAATATAGATTTACAATCTATTGATGGAGGTGAAATTGCACAGGCATCTCCTAAGTGATCAATATAAACATCCACATAGTAATCTATAATTATCACAATGTCTACTAGTGCAATGCCATCAACTATTAATTCTTTGGTGATAGTGTCCAAGCAACCAAATTTTACCCCCAGTTGGTTAGCACAATCAGTGGGGAAGAAGAGAAAATATATGATTGACCTCAACACACTGGAATTTGGTATATTAGAGGTCAAGAAGAAGTCCAAACCTACTCCCATGACATTTTCCAAGATATTTAGTGATGACAAAGGGGAAAGTTATGTTGAAATTCTAGTTCCCCCATCGAGCAAATCAAAGGAAAATATTATGGTGGGAGATTATCATATTTCCAAGGTCCACCTTGGATGGTTGACAAGAGAGGGGATAAAACATGATGTTTAATCTAGAATCAACTCCCTCTTTGAAATAATTGATCATGATAAGGCCACCAAGGATTAATTGAATAACACAATGGATTAGCATACAACTACATTAAAATAGTTCTTAGAGCCTAGTGAATCATCATAACAACCACAGTCAGTATAACCAGTCAATCAAATTCTAGATCAAGCTATAATTGATTCAGTTAAAGAGATTGATAATATGGGAAGGGATACCAAATAATGGTCAAAAGAGATTATTTATAAGGGCAATAAGGTTATTTCTGAAATAATAGACCCATATGAAATAATCAGAGAGAGAAAGCATATCTTGAGAGAACAAGTCAATAAATATGAATGAGAAATTCAAACTTAAATTTATATTATCCTAAGTTCATAACTGTGACTTCAATTGATATGGATACCTTCTTTGTTAAGAAGATACTACATAATGATGTTGAGCATGAGAAATTACATAGAGTAGCTTAATTTTGGATAAGGATACGCATAGAACTTGCTCACAAGGCCACAGTGGCACATGACAAAGCTATTTATATGTTGTATGACATTGAAGGAATGATGAATATGATGTCATGCCAACCAAAAAATGATGCACAAGTTCTATTTTAGTTAGAATAAGTTTAAAGAATTGGTTGAACAAGAATCTGCAAAGACTATGGTCTTCACCCTAAGTTCTATCCATAGGTTTATCAAGGATGAAAGAGTAATAGATAAGATAAAAATGGAAATGTAGGGAATCAATACTTTTAGGAAGGAATTATTTGATTTCAATTAGATTGTGTAGCCTCTGACCTCTATTCCTGTAGACCAAAATATGATCAAATATAGGAAAATTTCAAGGCATTTGATGCATATGTTGAAAAGCTACAGGCTGAGAAAGACAAGTAGGCTGAAGAAATTTTGGATATTGATTAATCTCTTTCTATTTAAATATTTCCACATATCTTAGTTTCATTTGAAAAAACATTGTAAGTTGTATATTGTAAAAGTATTATTGTCTTTTATAAATCTTTTTGAGAAAGATAAACTTGAATTTTACACTTTATATTTTTGATAGTATAAAAGTTGTAAAAAGCACAATTGTAAATTACACTTTCTATTTTGACAAGTTACAATTGCAAAAGTGTAAAAGCATGTATTTAAAATTACAAATTCCATTTTGACAAAGTGATATAACTTAAAAAGTCATACAAATCTCACTTGTGTTTTGCAAGTTAGGGTTTTGAAAAGGTAACTTTAGTTTTTTTTTTTGAAAGTCAAGTTCTATTTTAGGTACCACCCATTTACAACAGGAGTTATTTTCAGCTGCATGAAGAATAAGGAGCATTTCATGGAGATATTTGAGTTCCATCCATGTCATTCCAAGCTAAATATCATGCCCAACTCTTGCATGATATTTTCCAAACCATTCTACAAGACAAAAATTCTAGAAATAGAAGACCTTGCCTCTTTTTGTATGGAGTTTTAGATCTGTATGGTTATTTCTATTGGGTGTTAAATTTATGATAACTACATCTCATCTATGAGATATTTTTGTATAAATATGGGTAGACCCTATGGCCCAATCTATCCTTTTGTTGTTAGAGGATATATTTTTTCATCTTGAATGTATTGTATACAAGATGTAACCTTAAGAATGAAAATAAATTGAAGATTTGCCTTTTTTATTTGAGATATCCTTGTGTATGCAAAGTTATTCAAGTATTTATAGATATTAAAATTCTTATTTTTAGTCACAAGAATTTATTTTGTGGTATTATACCCTTATGAAATATTATTTGATGAAAATAAGTGAATCTTGTCCCTTCTATGAGAATAAAAAATTATGCCTTTGATTTATCATTTGCATGAGTCTGTGCTCAAATAAATTTCAATTGATTTCCTATTCTATTGTGTTTGTCAATCAAGAATTAAGATCCACTAAAATATTTGGTACAATCACCATTTTAGTTTCAAAAAATTTCATTCTTAACCCTTTTCCCAGTCAAAATTGAGTTTAGGATAAAGAACACTAAAGATGAGTGAAATTTCTATAGAACTAGTATCTTATCAGTTACATCAAGTTTAGTGAAAGGAAGCCAGCCTTCTCTGGAGGTTAAAATCATTTTTCCAAAGGCCCATGGCTTAGAGGTTTTCCCATTGTATTATTAAGTATTACACAATGAGCTATTTTACATCAAAGAATGAGTGCAAAACTTATGTGATAATAGTTTTTGACACACCTAGTGGGACCTGAAAAGTATAAATAAATTGGTGCTATCCTTGGTGAACATTGCATGAGCTTCAAATGCATTCTAAAGGCACCTCACAACTCCACTTGTTTACAATTTTAGGATTTCAATGGTTACATATTCTAAGCTGACAAATGATATCAACTATAAAAGGTAAGAAATCTATTTTTTTAGAATTGTCATTTCCACTTAAAAAGAAATCAAAATTAGTTGTACCTCATTATAAAGTATATGCAAAAAAAATATTTGTATCCCATGCAAGTAATCCTAATCTTATTAGTTTTATTCTTCTGATAATGGCCAAAAATTTCATATCCTTTAATGGAGCTAGCCCTCTCTTTTTGGCTCAATATGATGATATACCAACATTGGCCTTATAAAATCTACCATATTTCACTAGTGAAACTTCCACTACTCTTATGGAGCACATACAAGATATTTCCAATCTACGTATAGTTCATAACGTGGTATAAGAGAATGTTTCAATAAGACTCTTAGTTTCCTATTTTAAGGGTAAATCCTTGTAATGGTACATAAGTCTTGATCATAACTCTATTAGAGTTTGGGATGATTTAGGCATCGTGATATGTGCTTAATTAAAAGATAAGAGTGACCATTTTTCCTTGGTTAAATAGTTTAACACCATTTAATAGGCTCCTCATAACATCATGACTTATTTTAATTTCTATTTTCATAAGATGGGATAGAATTCTAACACTAGTCAAACCAACTACAAATAATGCTTTCTTATATTACTAGAGATCCCTAAATAATTACATAGTTGTTATGATTCAGTCTATGGGTAGCACCACAATCCTTGACACTTCTGAAATTATGATAAGGTTAGAGAATTGTTTAATCCAAGTCAAAAAAATTGCCCCAAGATCATTGATGCTTTTATTTCAAAAATAGCTCCTACACCGCCTGTAATTGCTCTAATTCCCACTACAAGTAAGGAACCGTATTCGACCCCCACTACTATAGATTAACTATATGAGGTTAAGTCACTAATTAAGAGTTTTGTTAATGAGTTAGTAGTAATGAAGAGGCAACAATCTTAGAATTATAAGCCTTACTAGTAGGCTAACCCAGCATACTAGCCCAACAAGTAGACATATCAGGGAGATAGGCATCAATACCAAGGTAATTAGTTACTACAAGGTCAAAACATGCAACTGAAACCCATTAATGTCCATTCTTTACCTACACCATATACTTTCAAATCCATTGTACCTATTCAAAATATCTTGGTTCAAGACTATGAATGGTTTTATCCTTATTTACAGCCTCATAATCAAAATACCTATCCCAATGGTGTCATCAATCAAGCTTTGATGGTGAAAGGCATGATAAGTACATAGTGACAACAAGAATAATCCACTTCCCAACAAGCAGACACATAATAACCTACTTAAAGAGAGGCTACTCTTCTAAATTGGCAAGAGGAAGACTTTTGTGGGGTAAATTAAGAGGAGGCACTTTTCAATGGTGGAGGTCCAGTGGCATCCAATACATGATCAAAGAAAATAGAAATCAAGATTGATTATCCCCCCAGGGTGGAACAAGCTATAACTTCCAAAGTTGTACTAGAGCCTGCAAATAACAACATAGTACAAAGGCCACCCTTTATACCCACTAGCTAGCCCAAAGTGAAAGTGTTGACTCTAAATGTTGTCAAAGAGGATATAGCACCCACAAAGGCACTAATAAAGGTTGGGAATATCCCTTTTATTATAGTGGATCAAATGAAGAAGACTAATTTGAATGTTATTATGTGGGAGGCACTCTCTATACTAGCACAAAGAGATTTGCTACAAGAGGCTTTAAAAAAAATCCAAATAATAGATAAGGCTCTAGTCAGGGGGCATAATACTGTGATTATTTATATCAACCAAAAATTGAAGCCAAGATGGGAAAACGTGGTAAGCCTCCCCCTTTCTATCTCTCATTAATATTAGGGAAGCATCTAGTTCATAATTGCATAGTAGATTTAGGGGCTAGTAGTTTTGTTATGCCCAAAAAGATAGCTGATGCTCTTAGCATAAAATATACACTTGTGAATAAGGGAGTGGTTCTATTAGAAGGGACTGCTATTCAGACAATAGTAATAAAAAAAGATTTAAATTTCACTATCCATGCTTGTTTGAGTTTGTCAATTTCATAATATATCTTAGTTATCGATCTTCCCCCTTATTTTTCCATTTGCCTTTCACAAGATTTTACCACAAAAATGGGAGGATATTTATCTATGGATTGGTCTCACATGTTGCTTAGAATGAGGTGTGGGACAAGAGTAACAATACGAGTTGAGCCAATAGCTAAGGACCATACTGAACCATACACTCCTCTCATGGACATGAATTATATATTGCAGGATCAAGAAGAGGAAATTGATCATGAAGATGCAACCACCATATAAGATATTCTAGATAATATCTTAGATGAATTGGGATTAACCTCTTATGACCATGCACAAAAAACCAATTTGGGTACATATTGCATAAATGAGAATGATGCAATCATTCCTAATATTCTAAAACTAGTTGTAGATCTTCAAGGAATATGGTAACTATTCTTTGATGGTTTGAGAAGAATAAATGGAGTTAGTGTAGGTGTATGTGTTGTCTTGATATCTTCCCAAAAAGAGAGCTATTTATACACTTTTAGACTTTAATTTAGCTATAATAACAATGTAGCTGAATATGAAGATTTGATTCAAGGACTGTAATTAGCCAAAGAGAGAGGGATAGAATCCTTCTAGATATTTGGTGATAGTGTGATGATTGTTTACCAAGTAAGATCTAGAAGTGTGACTAATAATAATTTATTAAGATCTTATAAGCATAGGGTTTAGGACCTATTTGAATATTTCACCGCTTTGAATATTTAAGTAGTGCCAATATTATAGAATAAAGATGTCAATCATATGGCCTTGGTGGGCTCCTAATATAACTTGAGGAAATAAACAAACAAAATAGATAAAATATAAAATTAGCAGTAAGACCGTCTGGTCTTGATAATTTAACTAATTGGCAAGTCTTCAATAATGATCAATAAATTGTTGACTTTTTGAGAAAAGAAGCTGAATTCTCAGATAGGAACCAACCAAAACTCTAAGATTAATATGGAGATCAGATCATCTAGCTAAAGACAAATAAACTACCTATGGGTCTTGTTACACTGGAGAATATCTTCAAATTAGGAAACTGACTAAATGCCAAAAGGGAGAAAATTTTAATTAATAAAGAAGACTACGAGTTAGTGGTCATTTCAAAAGGCAAAACTCTGAATCTAGGAAAGGTATGTAACAATTTTGAGAAGAAGAAATTTATTTAATTGTGCCAAGAATTTAACATTAACTTCACTTGGAGTTATCATGATCTAAGAGGGTTTGACCCTAGTTTATCCCAACATACAATATAACTTGATATAAATAGAAAGCATGTCAGACAAAAATAGAACCCCTAATGAAAAGTGATTTATCCACACTTATAGAGGCTAACATCATTTTTCCTATCAAACACTCATCTTAGGTTGCAAATTTGGTCCCTTAGAGAAAGAAGAATGTCAAGATTAAACTTTTCATGCATTTTAGAGACCTAAATGAAGCATCACTAAATGATCATTATACTCTCCCACCTATAGATAAAATTTTAAAAACTATAGCAAGATCTGAAAGGTTTTCCCTTCTAGATGGTTATTCTGGCTATAATCAAATTTAGGTATAAGAGTTAGACCAATACAAAACAACCTTCACCATAAAATGGGGCATGTATGCATATAAATAAATGCCTTTTGGTTTGACTAATGTTGGGGCAACATTTTAGAGAGCCATGGATATGGTGTTTAAAGGTTTTATAAATGAATGATCCTAGTATATCCAGATGATATCATGATGTTGAAGCACACCTGTACCACCTTAGAATTTTTTGTGAAAGCCCTAAAGATTTCAAGGTATATTTAAACCCAAAGAAGTGCATTTTTTCTATCCATGAAGGGAAACTATTGGGGTATATAGTGTCAAAGGAAGGTATTGAAATAGACCTAAAAAGAGTTAGTGTTATATCTACATTAGCACTACCAAGCCATAAGAAAGGACTACATATATTCATTGGAAATATTAATTTTAAGAGAATATTTTTCCCAAATTTTGCCTCTTTGGTAAAACCCCTCACAATAATGCTTAAGAAGGGTACCATTTTTATCTGGACATAGGATGGAAGAAATAGATTTTAGGCCATCAAACAAGCTATTTCTCAAGCTCCTACCCTAGTCAACCCCAACTATAATAATAATTTTATTATTTATGCTTTTGGAGGGGAAAGTAGCATCTCGACTATTCTAACCCAAAAAAATGAAGAGTAATTAGAACATCCAATATCTTTCTCTAGTCAATTTTTGAAAGGATATGAGGAAAATTATAGTTTTATAGAGAAGCAAGTATATTCTGTAATTAAGTCTCTCAATAAATTTAAGCATATGCTCTCCAATAATAAGATTCATTTGATGGTAAGTCACCCAAGTGTCAAAGAGTTTCTACTTAGCTGAGAGATAAATGAAAAATGAACAAGATGTATCACTAAGGTCATGGAGTATGACATAGCCATCAAAGTTACCAAGCTAGTAAGAGGAAGGGCTTGTGTGAATAGCTGGCTTTTGATATTAGAATTGTTGAAAAAATATCTAAAGTAGTATATGCTCAAAATGCACCTCAACCAGCCAACCCACCTATTTTAAATAATTAGATCCAAGACATGACTAACTTCTTGCAGATAGGTGAGTACCCATATGATCTTTAATAGTTTAAGAAAATGTATTACAAAAACTAGTCCATTCCTTATGTCTTTATTGATGGAGTCATATTTAGAAAGGATATGAATGGAGTTATGTTAAGATGTATTGAGCATGATCAAGTTCCTAAGGTGCTTGAAAGTTTCATGATGACCCATCAAGAGGATATTTATTCAAAGGACCATGACCATCAAGATAATAAGAGGAAGATATTATTGGCTTGAATTATTCAAATATTCTCACCAATGGGTAAGGAACTGTGAAAAGTGTGCTTACTTTATTGATAAACAAAAAATTGTAGCCTTTCCTCTTAGGTCCATTCAAGCAGATCAACCATTTTCTCAATGGAGATTGGATTTCATTAGCATGATCAATCCACCATCAAGTGTAGGCCATAGATGGTTCCTCATAGTGATAGATTATTTCACATGATGGGCTAAATTAGTTGCATTGAAGGATGCCATGGAGGCATCTATTTTAGATTTCATGGATAGTATAGTGTCAAGATTTGATGTACCTCACACAATTATCTTTGATAATGTTAAGGCATTCATGGGCACTCAAGTGAGTGAATGGGTTGTCAATCATAATGCATATTTGATTACTTCTTCCAATTATTACCCTCAGGGTAATGGCTTAGCTGAGTCTACCAAGAAGAACCTTATCAAAATTATCAAAAGAACGATGGAAGACAACCAAAGAACTTAGCACACAAAGTTGAAATCAGCACTCTAGGTTGATAGGATCACTCTTAAGAGAGACATTGGTAATTCCCCATTCATGTTGGTATATGGAAGAGAAGCTTGAGTCACACTATAAATTGAGCTACCATATTTAGAGCTCAATCACCAATTAGACTTGATCGATAATGATGTAATGATAATAAGATTGGCTAAACTAATGGAACTCAAAGAAATTAGGAACCAATCAATGAAGGTCTTAGAAGCTAATTAGGATCAAATGAAGAAGACTTTCAACAAAAGGGCATTTTAAAGGACCTTTAATAAAGGAGATATGGTTCTCAAATGGGATGCATACAAAGTTAAACCAGGTAAGCACACCAAATTTGATGCAATATGGAGCAGTCCATATATCATTACTCAGTATAAAGGATTAAATGAATTCCATCTCTCCAAGCTTTATGGATCAAAACTACCTATCCCAGCCAATGGGATATACCTCAAAGCTTACTTTGAGGTAGGAATTCATTTTAAAAAAAAAAATTATATATAATAGGGTTAGTTATGTTTTCAATAAGTGCTTCTGCACAGGTTAACTCATTAGGAATTTTTGTGTCCTTAGATGTGTGGTTTTCCCTTGTTTTTTCATCTATATTTTACTTATTTTTTTCATGTTCAAGAAAATCCCAATTTATTATTTCTAGTTTAAAGTTTGTCAAGCCAAATTGACTCTATGCCCAATATTCTAGAAAGGCTACTGGATAAAAATTGATTAGTAGGTGATCATCCCACAGAGGTCACCAAACAAAGTTGATATTTTTGTCCCAAAAATATCATAACATCTAATACTTTAAGGGAGACCCCCTTCATTTTTAAAAAATCCATTGAAACCATCAGAAACCCATTTTCCATTTTGTATTTCAAAATCTAGAACTTTGGATGCAATTTGTAACTTGCAAATTACTTCATAGTTTCTAGAACTTGAAAATCAACTAGCCTTCCTAATCAGTGGAATCTAGAACTCAGAATGCAATTTGTAATTTTCAAAATTACAAAATGTGTGCCAAGCTCCAGATCCCAAAAAACTTTTAGTCAATAGAATCCAAAACTTGACACGTAATTTATAATTTGTAAAATAGAAAATTGCATGCCAAGCTTTGGATCTCATGAAACATAAACACCCCTTCCTATAGGATTTAGAACTCAAAATGCAATTTGTAAACTTGTAAATTACATCCTAGGTTTTGCCATTTACCAACCACTCGAGCCACGAGATCCAAAACTCTAGGTATAATTTGTAAGTTACAAAACTTACAAAATGCATCATGGGTTCTGCCTTCTATCATTCAAATAAATAAAAAACCCCAACCTAATAGACATGGGACTTGTTCCAAGCACCTCCTAGTTCTACTACTAACTTTCATTAGACTACATTAATTGTAGGGGGTTTCTATTTAAACATTTGAGTTAGGCATTTTTTAATTCATTATTAAAATTACTAATCAAGATTTTGAGCTCTAACAACCTTCACCATGCATATATCCCTCAATCCACGGCAATCAAGTACCTGTAAGTCAAATTCATGTCTAAAAATCTCAAATCCATGACATTTTTCATCCTTGCATGGTATATTCCTTGTGATTTCCACCACTATTCTTGAAATTTGAAATGTTTTTTTGAGATATTTCCATTTTTATATGAAAAATGTTCAAGTTCTTTCTCTAGAATTATCATTGTTCATAATGTCACTTTTTAGGGTTTCTTTGTTGATTAGGCATTTGGTAAAGTCATTCCCATTGTGTAAACCTTTATTTTACCCAAAAAATGTAGTTAGTTTATTTTAGGGTTTTAAGGATTTTGTTTCTTTTAAAAGGTGTCCATCAAAAAAGGTTTTGAGTTTTCCCTCCTAAATTCATAGTCAGAATCTAGGGTTTCATCAAGCCAGGAAAATATTACATAAGTATATTCCCCCATTCAAACCAGGAAAATATTCCTTACTAGATCCTTTGAGTCTTTTTAGACATTGGACTTATCTAAAGAACTTTTAATCCCTATGGGTTTTGTCATTATTTTAAGCACCTAAGATCCCCATAAAGTTCTAAGTCTCTTTAGACATTATACCTATTCTAAACACTTCCCATCCCCATGGGAATCCACATTGATTCTGACACCTTCCCTTTTCATTGGAGATCCAACTTGCCTAGAATACTTCCTAGCTCTATGAATTTGTCACCTGCTTCAATCACCTCCTAGTTCTACTAAATTTTTTATCTACATAGAACACCTCCCATCTTCATCAGAGATTCTATTTGTGTGGAACACTTGCAAACCCCACCATCTCTCATAGTTAGTTTCTCACAAGTAATAAATCTAGATTCCATGTCTCCAAAAGAGATGAAGCTCAAATCTAAAGGCCCTAGAGTAAATATCATTTTAGAATCTAATAAAATAGAGAAAACAAATATTAATTTAGGTCATATTGACTTAGGAGACTTTTAGACCAGAATAGGTGCACATTTTAAGACTGATTGGGTCTAAATTATTTATGACTCTAACTTACCACAAGCTACAACCTTGCCACTATCAGTCTAAAGCCCTAATTTGGTGCTCACACTAGCCAAACACTATGATCTTGATTGAAGAGAAGTCTCAAATGAATGAGGAGAAAGGATTTTGAATATAGACCCTAACTCATTGATTCAGTATTTGCAATCCTAGAATTTGAGAGTTATCTTGATATAACTCTATAAACATCATCAAAATTATTTGAATACAAGAGAGATGGATGTTAGAAGATGATTAAAAAATAGTGGATTAAGTTCCCCAAGGCTACTTCCACCATATTACCAAAGACTTTATATAGGGTTGATTTCATTGATGAGGTGGGAGACATTATCATATTGTTGCAAAGAATCACTAGCAGTTCTAATGCCAAGAGTTTTAGAAGTGGATGTACCAATACATCTGGGTCATCTAAAAAAATATCCAATACATTCACTAGGCTCAACTAATAAGTGATTCCCTCTAGAAGCAATTGTTGGAGGTGCAAACAACTGACAATTTTTATATGACTTCTTACCTTGTCTACATTTTAGCCAAAGGGAGATCTTTCTTGGGCCTCAACATAGTCCTTGGAGAAATAAATAGAGTATACAATTACTATCTTGACCTCACATTGGAGGCTAGTAAATATAATTTTAGGAGAGTAAATGATGCTTTCATTTATTTCATCATTATCATGTTTGATATATAACTAGGGAGAATAAGGTTCTCACCAATAGTAGTTGAAGAGATTAGTAAATGGGGCTCATACTTCATTTGGTTTTCCACATATTCCTATATTAGAGTAGATGGTTTTAGTGGCTACCCATATACCCTTCCCATATATGTTAGTGATAAATGGACACTAATGGAGCTAGTTAGACAAATTATAGAGATCCATAAGCTCTTTTTCAATAGGTACAAGGTAGGAATTAATTTCCTAATTTCTATTGATAGATACACATGTCCCTCCCTCCTCAAGGCCAAATGTGCTAAAGTTAAAATGTGACAAATGACCTAAAGTTATTTGGAGTCGAGGGCATTTTTTGATGTCTATGGGAATATTTATAGCATAATAGCACTTTCAACATATGATCATGTTCCATATTATGAAGATTATTGGGAGGACTATGAGGATGAGGAGAGGTTCAGAATGAGGGATCATTCTAGAATGATTCTAGAATAAATCAAGGATTATGATCTACCATTGGTCCCTGATGACTTGGTAGATGATAAATCTATAGTGGACCCAATTTAATATGCATAGATCATCACACAACCCCTTCCACTAGTAAGGTGGTTAGCTCCATAATCCTTTTCTCTATTTGATAGAATAATAGGTGTGATCAATAAAATAATCAATTGGTTGAGGATCAAGGGGGTAAAAGTAACAAGAGAAATAATAGGAGTTAGAGAGAAGCTTATAAAGATTAAAGTAGAAGGGATTTCTCTATTAGAATAGGGTCCAAGTGGAACAACAAGTGAATCATCAGAGGAGCTAGAGAATAATAATAATAATAATAATAATAATAATAATAATAATAATAATAATAATAATAATAATAATAATAAGAAGAAGAAGAAGAAGAAGAAGACTAAAGCTAAAAAGGGATAATCAAGCAAGGATGGGGAAACTATAGAACAACTTATTGACATCTCATCTGAAGACATAGTAATAATAAATCTAGATGATAAATCTATAGTGGACCCAATTTAATATACATAGATCATCACACAACCCCTTCCACTAGTAAGGTGGTTAGCTCCATAATCCTTTTCTCTATTTGATAGAATAATAGGTGTGATCAACAAAATAATCAATTGGTTGAGGATCAAGGGGGTAAAAGTAACAAGAGAAATAATAGGAGTTAGAGAGAAGCTTATAAAGATTAAAGTAGAAGGGATTTATCTATTAGAATAGGGTCCAAGTGGAATAACAAGTGAATCATCAGAGGAGCTAGAGAAGAAAAAGAAGAAGAAGAAGAATAAGTAGAAGAAGAAGAAGAAGTCTAAAGCTAAAAAGGGATAATCAAGCAAGGATGGGGAAACTATAGAACAACTTATTGACATCTCATCTGAAGACATAGTAATAATAAGAGCTTCTATAACTTCTAATCCCATATTTTTCATAGTGATAACCCTGATTTCCATTGTCCTCCCTACTCCTATGTATATTGTTCTAGAAGCTCCAACACTTTAATCTTAGGTTTCCACTACCCCTACCTCTAAATTTTTCACTCCACCTATCATCCCTACCACTTTGCCTACCACAATAAGCCAAGTACAACCAATACAATAAATTTAAGTAGATGCTCAAGGCCCTCCATCAATGGATTCTCAAGTTTCTACTCCACTTTCCCTTCCTCTAATTTCACTTTCCCCTTTCATTTAACTACCTCTTTCCATTCCATTCATAATTCCTTCCATTCCATCACCATTTATTTCCAACACCACCCAACAATAAATTACCATAGATTTAGTCATCCTACCTTCAATCCCATAGGCCATCCCAACTCTTGGGGTAATTACTATTTCATTTTTATTCCCACTCACTTTCCTTACATCACTAACCCTGAGTGGTCCCACACATTTGATTGATTCATTCAACACTTTGGCTTCCACCCTCCCACCTATTCCTAGATTCATAATCCATGTGTCTATTCCATCTTTCACTTCCCTAATCAGCATAATTGTTTCCATTGCCTCCACCTCTTCCACTTCCACTATTTCCACAACACCTTCAGTTGAGATTGGAGAGACTCAGGTTCTTGATGCAAATATAGATTTGTAATTTATTGATGGAGGTGATATTTCTCAGGCATCTCTTGAGTGATAAATGGAAACATCTATATAGGATTTCATAATTATCATAGTGTCTACTAGTGCAAAAACATAAATTATTGATTCTTTGGTGGCATTATCTAAGCAACCAAATGTTAATCCCAATTGGCTAGCACAATCAGTGGGAAAGAAGAGAAAAAAATGATTGAAACCAACACACTAGACTTTGGTCTATCAGAGGTCAAGAAATCCAAACCTACTCCCAAGAACTTTTCTAGGATATCTAGTGATGACAAAGGAGAAATGTATGTTAAAATTATAGTTCCCACATCAGATAAATCAAAGTAAAATCTTGTGGTGAGATATTATCAAATTTTCAAGATCTACCTTGGAAGGATGATAAGAGAGGGGTTAAAATATGATGTTCAATCTAACATCAAATCCCTCTTCAAAATAATTAATCATGATAAGGCCACCAAGGATTAATTTAAGAATAAAGTGGATCAAATTACAACTACATTGAACTAGTTCTTAGAGCCCAATGAATCATCAGAATAACCATAGTAAGTGTATCCAATCAATCAAATTCTAGATCAAGCTACAATTGATTTAGTTTGAGAGATTGCTCATATGGGATGAGCTACCAAAGAATGGTCAAAAGTGCTTATTTATAAGGCTAAATACCGAGAAAACAAGTCAATAAATATGAAGGAGAAATTCAAACCTTGAATTTATATTATCCCAAGTTGACAGTTATGACTTCAATTGATATGGATACCCTCATTACCAACAAGATACCAAAAAATAATGATGAACATGAGAAATTACATAGAGCAACTCAGTTTTAGATAAGGATACTCACAAGACCAAGGTGGCACATGACAAGGCTATTAATATGTTGTATGACATTGAAGGAATGATGAATATGATGTCATGCCAACCAGTAGATGATGTAGAGAACCTCTTTTAGGTAGAGGAAGTTCATAATAAGTTCAAGGAAAAGGTTGAAAAAGAATATTCAAATACTATAGACTTTACCCTGAGTTCTATCCATAGGTTTATTAGGTATGAAAGAACAATAAATAATATAAGAACAAAAATGTAGGGAATCAAAACTTTTAGGAAGGAATTATTTTATATTCAAGTAGATTATGTAGCCTCTCACCTCTATTCATGTGTACCAAAACAAGATCGAATACATGAAATTTTAAAGGAATTTGATGCATATGTTGAAAATTTGTAGGCTGAGAAAGACAAATAGGCTGAGGATATTTTGGATATTGATTAATCTCTTTCTGTTTAAATATTTCCACATCGTAGTTTCATTTGCAAAAACATTGTAAGTTATATATTGTAAAAGTACTATTATCTTTTATAACTCTTTTTGAGAAAGATAAACATGAATTTTACACTTTAAATTTTTGATAGTATGAAAATTTTGAAAATCACAATTGCAAATTACACTTTCTATTTTGACAAGTTAAAATTGTCCAAAAGTGTAAAAGCATGTATTAAAAATTGAAAAGTCCATTTTGACAAAGTGATGTGACTTAAAAAAATTTAAAAGTCTCACTTGTGTTTTGAAAGTTAAGGTTTTATAAAGGTAAATTTAGTTATCTTTTTGAAATTCAAGTTCTATTTTAGGCACCACTTATTTGCATGAGGAGCTATTTTTAGTTGCATGAAGAAGAAGGAACATTGCATGGAGATATTCCAGTTCCATCCACACCATTTCAAGCTCAATATCATGCCCAACTATTGAATGTTATTTTACAAATCATTCTATAAGACAAAGATGACATAAGTAGAAGATCTTGCCTCTTTTTACATGGAGTTCCAGATTTGCATGGTTCTCTCTATTGGGTGTTAAAGTTCTGATAACTGCATCTCATCTATGAGATATTTTTGTATAAAGATGAGTAGACCCCATGGCCCAATCTATATTTTTGTTGTTAGAGGATATATTTTTGCATTTTGAATTTATTTTCTACAAGATGTAACCTTGAGAATGAAAATAAATTAAAGATTTGCCTTTCTTGTTTGAGATATTCTTGTGTATTTAGAGTTATTCAAGTATTTTTGGATATTACAGTTCTTATTTTTAGTCACAAGAAATTATTTTGTAGTATTCTACCCTTCTAAACTATTGTTTGATGAAAATAAGTGAATATTGTCTCTTATATGAGAATGGTAAATATTTCCTTTGATTTCTCATTTACATGAGTCTGTGCTAAAAAAATGCCAATTGATTTCCTGTTATGTTGTGTTTATCAAGCAAGCATTAAGACCCACTAAAATATTTGGTGTAATCACCATTTAAATTTCACAAAATTGCATTCTTAACCCTTTTCCTAGTCAAAATTTAGTTTAGGAAAAAGAATACTAAAGATGAGATTTTTTTTATAGAACTGGTATCTTATCATTTTCATCAAATTTAGTGAGAGGAAACTGGCCTTCTCCACAGGTCAACCTCAATTTACCAAAGTCCCATGGCTTGGAGGTTTTCCCATTGTATCATTAGGTATTGCACAATGAGCTATTTTACATCAAAGAATGGGTGTAAAACCTATATGATAACATGACCCTTTCACTATTAATGGTCACATATATGTCAATAAATTTACAAATATCAAGTTTATTGACTATCAAATACAAAAATTTTCTATGTCATTTCTTAGATCCCTTGGAAATAAGCATCAATAACTAGATAAAAATAATGAAATTAAAAAAAATATGGCATCAATTCAGTTAAGAGTATAATTTACTTCAAATAATGTTCTCTTAATTTTCATATTATTTATAATCTAAGTGCATATAATTTTGTGCTTGGAAAATCATGCTTACACTCAATAAGAGAAATGATTGATAAAAACATTGATTCTATATAATTATATCATGAAGGAAAGGTCGCATTATTTTCCAAAAAAGGAAGATATTTAGAGAAAAACCATCAAAAAAGGACATATCTTTAGTTGATATATACATAGATACAAGCAATGACATACAAATAGAGGCACAAGAGACAATACACATTGCAAAATAGAAATCGTAAAGACCAATCCCATAGTATGGGGTAGTTAGTTATTCATATCAAGATACAACAAAAGACAAGTGTGGCATTTCATAATTTCAACATAAAGATACTCCAGATTACTATGATCATTATGATAGTGATTACGTAAAACATGATTGAAATGACATAGCTAATATGTAGGATGAATATGGAAATATAATTGAGGGTTATGATATAAATGATATAGGGCCTACACAAGGCATCCCATTGATGACATATTTGTATTCTAGTAGCATATTTTACTTGCACAAAATACTTTTTATAATCATAGTATATGAAAAAATAAAATAATAAAGAACATACAAAAATGTTCAAATAAAGAAAAAATAAAAAAATATTTAACATACAGATGTTTACTAGCTTTTGCATATACATTGTTTACTTTATGTTAGTATATAGCATATAATTTCATTTCTATATACACATATGTTTCATGTATAATTGAGTGTGATACAATCAAACACTAGATACATGATACATGAGATTATAGACATTGGACCTTTTCCGCCACCCAAGTGACACACTACACTGGGGGCATCTAATTCATTGATCACAATTAATACATGTTATATTGTTTTATGATCACACATGTCTATACTAATGCTTATACATGTCTATACTCATGCTTAAATCTTACATAGTGTGTTAGATATGCTATGTTATAAGACATTTTGATAACACATGCATGTAGAAACTAGTATGATATGCTTCTGTTGGTTGCTTATATCTTTCACCTATTCATATTATCGCATGGATTACTTGAGTGTATTTATTTTTATACCTCATTTCAAACATGGCACATTTGAACATATTTCTTTTTTTTTGGACATAGTGCCACTAAGTGTTGTTTCTTTGGTGTGTGGACATTTGAACATGTCCTACTCTTGAGTGTGAAAAATTTAAACATGACCCTTATTTTTTGTCTCCGTAGACCCATTTTACATGAAATTGAGTGATCTTGTGTGTGTGATTGATTTTTTGTTGAGCTTATGATTATTACTCTTAGAAATTTCTATGATCCACATCATGTATCTTAGGGTTTGTTGAGATTGTATATAGCAAGCTTAATTTAGATATCTACTTAGACATGACTCACAAACATCCCTTCACATTTTCCCACCACACCATCTCATTATCATATAAGTCCTATCATTAGGTGGTTGTATTTTCTTACATCACATTTTAGAAGAAGCATTAAGTTTAAGTCATCATTCTTTATAGCTTTTTATTCATTTATCCACCATGTTCTTGTTTGATTTTTTGTGGACTTCACTTATATTACATAGGATATTTGACATGATTACATGTTTATCTTTATGTTTGACTTGACATGTTTATCTTACATTTTGATTTACATTCTCATTTTAAGTAATTTATGTTTTCTTTGTGTATTATTTGATATGGTTATCTTACATGAGGTTACATTTAATTTACTTACATATATTTTTATTATTTTTTATCGCATTGATATTCTATTTACTTACAATGTTTTACATTTTTTTCACATAATTTAGTATGTTCTACTTTCATTTTTCAACATTTTTATTACATGGTTGGTATTTTGGTTCTAACCTAGCTTTTGTGATCCTAACATGCCAATTTTAAAAGTAATTGAATCAAATTTGAGAGTTATTCATTATTACTTTAACCATCATATGTGTGCATGCATTACTCCTATTGTTAGCCTTGTATCCCTAAGGTTTCTCAAATGTAGGTATTTTGCCCTCCATGATTGAGACTTTGATATTTTCATGTAATCATTAAGAATAAAGGTAATTCAAAGTATATTATGGTACTTTCAATTATTTCCAAAAAATACTTATTATCATTCAATTTTTGCATTTTATTGTAATTTTCAGCTCAATTTTGTGTGTTACTATGTTCTTTATCAAAACACCATCCCATGTTACACTTTAGTGACACGTGATGAGATTAAAGTGGGGCATATGTATACACACAATATTTTTAATTTTTATCATTTACCAACACTTTCTCTCTTGTAGGAACCTATCAAGTTTCAATCTCTCCGAGTGCATGCCTTAAAAGGTGCATCAAGAAAGGGGTGGGTAGACCATTGGTGATTTGTAAGATTGTTAGTTGAATCTATTATACCTAAACCCACTAAAAATTCCACTTATTTAACTTCATAGGAAATTTTCCTCTTAATAAACCCTAAATAATAAAAAACCCATTTTTCCTACTAAGTTGGTCATGATCGACCCAATTTTAAAAGTTACAACTCTCATTACACAACTAGGTCAGCCTAGGTCAACCTAATTCAAGACCAAATAATAAATTTTTAAAATTGGGTTATGTATGCAATCAAAAATTCATCATGTTTATAAATCAATCCTGGCTTAAAGAAGATAGAGAACACCTACACTTTTAATTGGGATACTCTTGTTAAGTTGGAGCATGACCAATATGGGGATCTGCTAGACCTGATTAGGGGATCATTTGTCACAACATATCATGATAGGAAGGGTTATAAATCCTATAGTCTAACATAATCACACAACAAACCTAATGGAGTCTTAAGGTTTAAAACATTCACCTACTATAATAACAAGAAAGTAAATTTAATCCAGTGGACACCAAAGCTTGTGGCATAAAGTGGGGGTTAGAAACAATAAAACAAACTAAACTAAACATGCATTAGAAGACATATACTCATGTCAATCCATAAAAAATCATAATGCATGGGAGAAGAATACAAATGCATTATCTTTCTACTCTTACAAAGGAGAAATAAATTTTGCAATACTTACCTTTGAAGACAAACCCACTGAGCCTCAATCTCTCCCTTGGCCAAGGTGATTCACAAGAGATTGTTATGGTATGTAAGGATAACAAAGATAAATCAATTCTAGGATAAAAACCTATATAAGCATCCAAAATACTTCACCACAAGATAAAATCTATATCCCCAAAGAAAGTATGGAACCCTAAGCTTTATTCCTCAAGTAGAATGGTCAATAAGTACATGTTTGTTCATACTTTTTTGATCTTAATTCTTATCTTATGAAATGGTGGGAAATGAAATTGTATATATAATCAGATCTTACCCTAAATCCTCTTGAAAATGTTAGCTATATAGGGTCAACCTAGTTGACCCAGTGTGCTTTCATGGATAATTCACTAGGTCTGAGCTAGATCAATTGAAAAACTAACAAGCTAAGAAAATGAAAAATACCCTTAAACTATACTAGGTCGACCTAGTACAATCGACTGACCAAAAGGGAGTTAAATAAATAAAAAGAGGATGGAAAGAGGAAAATGATTGGAATAGGTAGGAATGAGAAGAATAATATTAGGTTTAATGGTTTTAGGAGACAAATATGTAGATGTTAAGTGGAAAAATGAACAACTATCTTACAAAGCATCAATGGTCTGCCCACCCCTTTCTCGGTACACCCATTAAGGCATACACTCAGAGAGATTGAGACTCGATAGGTTCTTATAAGATACAAATTATCAGTAATCAATAAAAGTTTGAAAATATTATGTGTATACATATACCTGACTCAAAGATCATCACGTGTCATGTAAGTACAACACAGGATGGTGCTTCAGGATAGAACATGATAACATATAACATTGATGCTAAGTCAAGTGCAGTAAGCAAAAAATAAGATAAATGAAAGGACTAAATTGAAAAACATATACCTTTAACTTACCTTAGTACCATAGATAAAGAAGTAGACTATAAGAGATGTGAAGGTGTCTAATGTAGAGAAAACTAGATGAACTTGTAGAAGTTAGTGCAAAAAAAAAAGCCAAAAATCAAATGTTTTGGATTATAGGTATATGGTAGTGGAAAATATTCTCTATGTCATCATGAATCTAATGCATTTTATAGTTGAAAAATGGATTAGTAAAAACAAAAATATAAGCAAAATAAGGAATCTGTTGAAAAATAATTAAAAGATTTGAACTTAGAAAAGTGTTTTTTAATAGGGCAAAAGATAATTCATTTATTATTTTGACTTGTGAGAGGATATAAAAGAGAGATCTATAGATAAAACAAGCTAGGATGGTGAGGAAATGACATGATATATAGGGAGAGGATCTAGAGGTGGTGATAGGTGCACTACAAGTATGCAACTGTGAATCTCAAACTAATTTTAAAAATTTGTATTGAATTAAGTGATTTTTTTAGTAATTTTGAATTTTAAGACTTCTATATCTCAAAATGGAACAAAATTAGATTTTAGGGGTAGAAAATAGGAAGATCAAAAATGGGTTTAGAGGGTTTAGGAAGAAATTAAGAAAATGCACTTTTTTAGGAAAATGCAAGGGATCAACATGCAAAAAGTACTGGGTCAACCTAGTCAACCTAATAAGATAGAAATGAGTAGAATCCAAAATGCTGACCTATTAGGTATGGGTCCACCTATACATTCTATAAGTTGATAGCCTAGTTCAAAGTTTTCAGGTGGTCTGAAAGGTTCAAAATGGAAACTTAGGACTAGAGAGGGGAAGAGAAGGGGGCTGACTTAGATTTTTGAGTCAACCAAGTAAAAAGATAGGAAATTTTTGGTCAAACTAGTTTGACCAAAGAGTTGGAATGATACAAAAAAGTGTGCAAAAGGCCGAAAGAGGGATACAATGGCTTGAAATGACCGAGTAAGGTTAAGAAGAATTGAGTAGGCTAAAAATAGGTTAAGATGACTAAATTAAAGTAATTTAGGATTATATTTGCTTTAAAAATGTAAAAATAATGTATTATGACTATACGTGACATGGAAGAACTGATACATCCTTTGTTGTTTCTTAGGTGTAGGGATGGAGATTTTAGAGACTTATGTATGTAGTATGGTTACTGGATTTATTAGATAGGCTATCAGATAGAGACAGGGATATACTAAGATCCATAGGTCTAGGTGAGATAGTTAATATGTACTGGATCCCCCTCAATGCTAACCTATTAGTCATGTTCCTTAGTTATTGGGAATAATTGATTAACACCTTCAAATGGGAGATGGATGGGGATATAGTAGATGTGGATATCACACTAGAGGATGTCCATGCTATCTTGGGGCTACCTATAGTAGGAACTGTTGACGTAGTGGATTGCGCCCTTGACAGGAGGCTGAGCTCCTGCCTTCCACACGTCAAAATGAAAACTCCCCTCTTACCTGTGGGGATAGAAAAATTGGGGGAAGAGTCTCTAGATAAGGGCTAGATCTCTTTGATGCATCTAAGTTATTCTAATAAGTGCTAATACACACACACACACACATATAATGGGGGTGGGATGAAAAGGGAGAAGGATTACAGTAAAACAAAATCTAATCTAGAGGGTGATGCACTAAAATAAGTTTGATCCACTCACATTCACACTCTAAACTATAAGAACACATACATACACTCTAATTGGTAAAAGGACCAGACTGTAGAGAGCTTGATAGGGAGGCTTTAATGGAAACACACAATGAAAGAACTCACCATAGGTGCTATAGGAAAAGCACACTATCTAGTAATCTCCTTCTACTTCTTTTAGGAATGGATCTTCTTATCACCTACAAAAATGGTGCTTCGTATATACCAAGCACATTGGTGTTAACCCTGTGAAAGCATTAGGAAGCAATGACTGGACACAAGACTAACACTCAAATGCACTCAAAGATATATGTAACTAGAATAGAGGTAAAAAATGTGTATTCTATTGATTATAGGTGAAAAATAGCAGGACTTCACCTTACAATGTGAGAGATAGATCTTTTTCAAAAATGAGAAGTCTACAATATATAGAGGAAGAAAAGAGGCCTTTTGGCACCCCTTTTACAAGTGACCCATGTGCATTCCAATCATTGGGAAGAGGAAGCCACTTGAAATATAAATGTTGTGTCAGCTCTGATTCTGACTTCAGGCATTCAAAAGCATGGGCCATGTTATTTCCCCACAAACAAGACTGTTGCTTAAAGGCACCCACGCGGCTTGTCTACTCATCAATGCAAAGTGAAGAAAATGGGTTGCATTGTTCACTGTTCATGCCTCTTGATGATCAATTCACAGACACTATGTCAATCACTGGAGTAACTCCTTGAGTCAACACTTTCCTCTATCACTTAGACTATTTTGTTCATTTTTGCACTTGGTTCTTTTTCCCCTTCCTGGCTTTGTCTTTCTTATAGCCTTAAGCCTTTGAATTCCTTTGGGTTCGTGCTTAAGTCTGCAAAGATCAATGGCTACTTCATTATCACAAATTTGACATCCTTAGGTCCATCATCCTTCTTAGCAGTTTGTTCATGTCTTTCCTTCTTTCCTTGGCTGCTTTCCACTAATTTCAATAAGTGACACGTGGTGTGTTCCACTATGAAATAGGCAAGACATGTGGCAACATCTGCTTAACTTTAGAAACAATACAGAAGCATTCGGGACTGATTTGGTTTCATCATGGATGATGACACTTGGCAGATTTTGCTCTCTTTAGCAGTTCATCTGGGGCCCACCACAGTCTTTACTAAACAAATGGGAGAGATTGCAGATGTTAACACTTGTCAGGTTCTGCCCAGCTTTGTAGGGACACGTGGTGAATTTTTCTACTTTTAGAAACTTTGGATGTCCTTCGAGAGTCCTACAGAAGATGACACATGGTGGCTTCCACCAAGCTCTAGCAATAGTATTAGAAGTGTTTGGGACTCACTCAGATTTATGTAGATGATGACACTTGGCTCATTTCACTTACTTTAGAAATAAAAGCCTTAGGGCCCACCATAGTTTTTAACCTAACAATGAAATAAAATGAAGAACTGTAGATGTTGAAACTTGGTAGAATCTGCTGAGTCTCACCATGGACACATGGAAGCTTCCACTACATTTAGTGAGACACATCAAAAACTTTTGTAGTTGCCACTTGGCACCCTCCATGTGCACTAAGACAAGCTTATTAAAATAATATTTTTTGAAACTCATAGGAACCTAAAATGTAGACACCGACACTTGTCATGTTCTACTGAGCTATAAAGATACACGTGGCACGTTCTGCTATTTTTTGGAAATAAAGTAGAAAGGGGCTCAGGAGAAGACACTTGGAAACTTCTACTTGACTCTGAGAGACACTATAGAGATCAATGGTTATTTCATCAGTGCAAATTTGAACCAATCCATTGAACTAAAGTGATGAACTGTCTAAGAGTTTAGAGCCTATTTCTTGTCTGTAGGGTCCATCAAAACTCTTTGCAGAGTCTGTAGAAACTTCTAGACTTGTGTAGAATCAAAAAATGAAATTGATTCAAAAAATTAGGGAAAGAAAGGGGCTTATTTTTGGCTTGTTGGACCAAAAATGGTCAACAAATCAGTGAATCCCAAGGGAAGCATGCCTACTATGCTTAGAAACTAGTTGCCTTAAAGTCCATTGGGTAGGGAGTTAGAATGTAACTTTGAATAGTTAGCAATAGCCTTGAGATATCCAAGAATCAATCATGAAATTTTACCCCCAAAAGGAAATGAAAACACACACAAAACCAAGAAAACTACTGATGTGCACAAAAGGCACTTGGGAAAAACAAGAAAAATATAGACATGATGGGAGAGGGGCTCAATGATAATGCTTAAGATGTATCCCATTAACTAGGATATACAATTCTTCACCATCCAACCTAGAGAGTTATAATGCATTAGGTTGCTTGCACTGAGTGATGACGTATGGACCACTCCATAGGGCATCAAACTTTGCATGCTTTCCAGGCTTAGCTCGGTCCTTATCCCATTTCAAGACAATGTCTCCTTCAGAGAAACCTTTTGATGAAGATTTCTTGTTGAAGTGTCTCTTTGTCTACTATTTGTGGCTGGTCATAGAAGCCATAGCCTGGTCTCTTGTCTCTTAGAGCTCCATCAACTCGCATAGCCTAACTTCCATGCTATTTCCTTATTCTAATTGTAGCTGGTGAGCAAGGTCCAAGGTTGGCAACTCAAGTGAAATGGGAAGCCTAGCTTCCCTTCCATATATGAGCATGTACGGTGAGTTACCAATTGCCCTCTTCAGGGTGACCCTATTTGCCCATAGGGCTATTTTCAACTTGGCATGCCAAGTCCTCTAATTCTCCTCCATTGTTCACTTGGTGATCCTGATCAGATTCTTATTGGTAGATTCAACCAACCCATTCCCCTGCAGGTAGTAATTGGACAAAGTGCTAAGATAGATACCATGTCTCAGTGCCCATTCACTTTTTTTAGTTCCCAAAAAAGCCAATGCATAATCTGAGATTATGGTTGCTGGAACCCTGAACCTTGCTACTAAGTCTTCATAAAAATCTAGGAATGCACTTTCATTGGCTTCCTTCAGAGCAACAGCCTCTACCCATCTTGTGAAATAATCCATGGTGGTTAGGACCCACTTGTGTCTAACACTAGAGGGAGGGTTAATCATCCCTATGAAGTCAAGGCCCCATTGCATGAATGGCTACTCTACTTGAATAGGGTATAAAGGCATGGCAGCCAACCATTGCTTTCCATTAAAGAGCGTGCACTTTTGGCACTTTCATACCCAAGCATGGGTGTCCCTGAATAGATTAGGCTATAAGTAACTAGCTCTCATTATTCTTGCAGCTATAGCTCTAGGAGCAAAATGACCATTGGATGGTCCATCATGGAACTTGGTCAGCACCCTGTCAGCCTGACTTGGGTCTAAGCACTTTAAAAGGACTCTTGTCAGATCCCTTCTAAATAGTACTCCATCAATTAAGACATAAGGGAGAAACTAGAGTCTAAAATACCTCCTCTTGGTCCCATCAAGGCCCTATAGGCACTCACCAGTGAGAAGGAAATGCCTCAAGTCTGATGTCCAATCCTTCATGATAGCTGGTTCTCCTACTGTAGCTACATCATGAATTAGTAGACAGTCCTCCTTTTACTGCTTAAATTTTGTAGTAAGGTGTTCACACAGGCCTCTCCCTCTTACCAGCTTGGTGATCTTGATATCCACATCATATTCCATCACCTTGATGATCCATCCCGCTCTCTTTTCATTCAGGTCTCAGTTGATCAAGAAATCCTTGATGCCAAGATGTGGAACCATGAGGTGAATTTTTCTATTTGATAGTATATGCCTAAATTTATTCAAACTCTATATGACCTTGAGGACTTGTTTTTCCACATATGTGTATCTGACCTCAAAACCCTCTAGGCCTTGGCTAAAAAATGCAATTGGTTGCTCAAGTTTATCACCGTTTGCTTGGGTAAGCATGGTGGAGATTACCTCTTCATTACCGAAGGTGTAGAGGTTGAAATCTTTGGTGAAGTCAGGGCTGATCAAAGTAGGAGCCTGGGCTATGGCCTGCTTGATTTATTCAAAACTATCTATTCTTTGTGCTATCCATGTGAACTCACCCTTCCTCAGCATAGAGGTCAATGGCTTGACTACCTCCACAAAATTTAGGATAAATCTCCAAATGAAATTTATCTTGCCGAAGAAGCTTTACATGCCCTTCTTGTGCATAGGCAAGGACAGCTCCAAGATGCAGTGAATTCTCTTTGGATCAATAGTTAAGCCTTCCTTAAAAATAATGTGGCCAAGGAGTTTCCCCTCATGGATAGTGAACACGCATTTCTTTGGGTTAAGAGAGATGCCAAACTCTCTACACCTCTCAAAGATTTGTCTGAGGTGTTTCATGTGTTGGCTTGCCTCCTTGGAGAAGACTGTCACATCATCAAGATATACCAGCATAGTGTTATTTATCAAGCCTCAAAAGGCCATGTCCATGGCTTGTTAGAAGGTGGCACCAGTATTAGACAGTCTAAATGGCATTTTTTCTGTAAGCAAATGTCCCCCATTTGGTAGTGCAGGTTGTCTTGTGGTGGTCATAGTCTTGCACCAAAATTTGATTATATCCCAAATATCCATCCAAGAGGGAGAAACACTCACTACCTATCACCATTTGAAGGATCTACTCCATGCTTGGGAGAGGATAGTGGTCTTTCAAAGAGACTCTGTTGAGGTCTCTAAAATCAACACACAGTCTGATCTCCCCATTCTTTTTCTAGATAGAAACAAGATTGGCTAGCCAAGAAGAGTGTTTAATTGGAAATATTATCTTGGACTCAATCAACTTGGTGAGTTCCTTTTGCATGAGAGGCTCAATCATCAGGTTGATAGGCCTTTGCTTCTACTTGATTGGCCTGGTGCCCTTTTCCATCTCAATGGTATGTTGGGCCAAACTTGGGTCAAAACCCCTCAAATCACTATACTCCCAATCAAAAACATCAACAAACTCTTGGCACAACAAGATGAAGGCCTGCCTTTCATGGTCTGTGTGCACTTTCCCAAGTGCAAGTAGCTTATCTTTGAATATTTCAACCTTCTCATGGTGCCCTTCTTTCACTGTGATGCATGCCTTGTCACTTTTCAACTGGTCATCTCCATTGAAGATACTCTCTAAAGTGACCAAACCTTTAGGGAGCTTATTGTTCTTCAGCTAAACAATTTGGCTGCCATATTGCTACAGTAGCTTAACCTAGTTTTTTGTAGCAAACTCAGCTTCTTCTTGTAAGAAGAGTGTTATTTGTTGGTCACTGTTAAAGACCTACTAGTTGGTGATGTTGTCAGGTACAGAGGGCTGAATTACTACCTTCAAGTGGTGTGAGTTGTGGGCTTGACCTATTTCCCTAGGGATATCAAACTGGGCACCAACTGCTGCCAACCTATATGCTTGCTTGTTCTATTCTCTAAGAATGGAGGTAACATTGAAAGAAAAGAAATTTTCCACTAAGTCCCATACCCTATGTTTGTAGTACTTCAGTAAATAATTCTTTGTCAAATTTTGGCCCCTTACTTGATTAACAATCAGCTCACTATCACCAAAAACATACAGCTCTTTGATTCCTCTTTTCCTCACCCACTCCAAACTATGGATGAGGGATTCATACTCCATAAAGTTGCATGTGCAGGAAAATTAGAAATAGAAAGATGAAAAGTATTTTTCCTTTGAAGGAGAAACTAGCACTGCTCCACCACTAGCTCCCAACTTACTTCTTGAACCATCAAATAATAACTACCATAAACCTGAGCTTTCTTGGCTCATTTTAATTAGATTTGGTACAAAAGTACCCTCTTCATGTATGCGATAAATTCCAAGGCCTACCTTCTCTATGAATTTGTAAGGATCATGCTCAAAGTTGTCACTCCCCCATTCGTCTAAGAGTAGGTCTACAACTCCTTCAAAAGTGGAAGATGGAGATTGATCTACTTAGAACTCTTCTTGGTCAATAATGGCATAGCTGACATTTGCTACCTTGAGTGAGTATGGTTCTAGATGATATCTATGGAGTGGCTCATATTCAATCTTAACTTTAGTCCCATACTTGGTTCTAAAAACGAAATACGACAATTCACTGCTAGGTAGCTGCTTATCTTGGATGTAAAATCCCTGGATAAGCAGCTAGCAAAGTAAAGAGGGACATCTGCCACTACCACATCATGAGGAACTAAGAAGGTCGGGCAAGTGCATAGCGTCAAGCTCGAACCTTTCACCACCCCAACTTTCTTTGCTGGTGTTCCATCTAACTATAGGACTCCCTTAGTCATTTCTTCGTATTTTAACCCTAGCTTGTTAGCTATGCATTTGGGCATTACCGAGGTGCTTGCTCCACTGTCAATGATGTGATTGTGCACCAAAAAAACTCCTATGACTAAGGATAAATAAAAAGGGGGAACCTTTTCTTTTTTTTTGACTTGGCTTGAGGTGGAAGGCTATCCCTTCATCATCAAAACATTATCGGCTCTTGTTGGGACAACTTGTTCATTCAGCTCATGTAATTCCTTTTGCAGCATGTCCTTTTGCCCCAGTATTGACAATGAATCCCACAAGGAAATGTTCATGTGCATCTTCTTCATTTGGTTAAGCACATTGACACAAGGTTTGCCTTCCTTCAAATTTTATTTGGGATTATTTATAGCTTGAGGTGTAGGCTGAGGAGCTGAAGATACAACCATCAATTTGAAGCTTGGGACCTTTTGATTTACATGTGATGAAGAAGGCATTATTAACGTTTGGGCAGTACCCTGAGCTTCTTCCATCACTCTCCTTTTCAATCCTTTGTTGGTTGTGATACAATCACCTTGATTGTCTGTAGTACCCATGTAATTGACTAAATATAACTCACCTTCCAGATGATTCATGAGTGTAGAATCAGGCTGAGTCTGACTGCTGCTTGTGTTAGGTTGCATTAAAGCCTCAAAACCTTGGAATTAGGTGGTTGCCTGATTGTCTTATACATTTGGGTATTGACCCATCATTTCATTAGTATAAATAGCCTGCTCTTGACCATATCCCATGGTTGAGCAACTGGGTTGTTCTTAAACCAAATTATTTTGAACGGGCACCATAGCCTTGGATGATGAAGGGGTGCCTAGATTGTAGCCTTTAAAAGATCTGGTCTATGCAAACTAACCTTACCTTTGATTGTAATTTTGGAAAGGGGGTCTATTTTCTTGACCATACTATGGATATCCTTGGTTTGGTTGATTGTTTTAAGCTTGTTGGCTTTTAATAGCCACTAGTTCATTTGTTACGCTTTATAATAAACTTTTGACCTCGTGGAGGTCATTGGATGAAGTAGTAGCATATTTTCCATGTTGGGTGGAAGAGCTAAGGTGGGAGCAGTGGTCTGAATTAAAGGCAACATTTTAGGGAAAAGTGGCATATGGGGTCTAAGAGCTATTTTCCCAGCCTGCACTAGGCAATTCTCAGTCGCTATAGCTATGTCATAGACAACAGGCAGCACATGTCCACCCATGGACTGTATCATAATAGTGATATCATTTTTCAACACTCTCAAGTAATAAAGGAAAGAATTACTAGGAGTCAGCCTTAATAGAATGGGAATTCTATCCCATGTCTTTTGAAACTAATTGTTGAAGTCTTACATGTATTCATGTGGAGCTCTTTTGATAGTAGTCAGTTGTTCGGAAAGTGAGAGGTGGTCACTCTTCTCTCCAAATTGATTCATTATGAGGGTGCCAATTTCATTCTAAGAATTGACTGAATTCATGGTTAAAGTCCCATACCAATCCAGAACTTTGCCCTTGAGAGACAATGCCAACAATCTAATTGCAATATTTTACTTAGTGATATTGTGAATATTGCAAAGGTTAGCAATATTCCTGATGTGTTTAATAGTTGTAATGGGTCCCTTTCGTCAAAGGAAGGTGCACTTTTGAGGATTGCTCCTAGAATTGGGTCATAATGTGGGAGGTTCAAGGGACTCTAACCATGAAAGGTCACAAAGGGTAATGCCATGACTATGACAAGATGTAACCGCAACCTTCCTACGTAGGTGTTCTTTATAGCAAGTTTGGGAAAGTGATTTGATGAATAAGGATGGGTCCTCTCAAACCTCAGTTGCTTTGCTGAGTTTAAAGGTAATTCAATGAATTTGAAAGGGACACCTTTAGCAGTAGATCATGTGGTGATTTTAGGCATAGGAAGCCAGACTGGTCTTTGATTAGAAAATTGAAGCTCTTACCAGTGGAGTCACCAGATGTTGAAAATAGTTGTTTATCTATAACAGGACCAGCATCAATCCTAAAACTTTACTAAGTGTAAAAATTGAGTCCCATCAGGTGTGCCAAAAACTATTGATGTAATGGATTGCACCCTTGATAGGAGGCTAAGCTCCTACCTTCCACATGCCAAAATGGAAACTCCCCTCTTGCCTATGGGGATAGAAAAATTGGGGAAACAGTCTCTAGATAAGGGCTAGCTCCCTTTGATGCATCTGAGTTATTCCAATAAGTGCTAATACACACACACACACACACACACACACACACATATAATGGGGGGGATGAAAAGGGAGAAGGATTACAGGAAAACAAAATCCAATCTAGAGGGTGATGCACCAAAATGAGTTTGATCCACTCACATTCACACTCTGAAATATAAGAACACATACATACACTCTAACTGGTAAAAGGACCAAACTGTAGAGAGCTTGATAGGGAGGCTTTAATGGAAACACATAGCAAAAGAACTCACCATAGGTTCTATAGGAAAATCACACTATCTAGTAATCTCCTTCTGCTTCTACATTCCAAGAATGGCTCTTCTTATCACCTATAGAAATGGTGCTTTGTATATACTAGGCACATTGGTGCCAACCCTATGAAAGCATTAGGAAGCAATGATTAGACACAAGAATAACACTCAAACACACTCAAAGATATATGCAACTAGAATAGAGGTAAAAAATGTGTATTCTATTGATTAGAGGTGAAAAATAGCAAGGCTTTGCCTTACAATGTGAGAGATAGATCTTTTTCAAAAATGATAAGTCTACAATATATAGAGGAATAAAAGAGGTCTTTTAGCACCCCTTTTACAAGTGACCCATGTGCATTTCAATCATTGGGAAGAGGAAGCTACTTGAAATATAAATGTTGTGTTAGCTCTGATTCTGACTTCAAGCATTCAAAAGCATGGGCTGTGCCATTTCCCTACAAACAAGACTACTACTTGAAGGCACCCACACAACTTGTCTGCTCATCAATGCAAAGTGAAGAAAATGGGTCGGGTTGTTCACTGTTTGTGCCTCTTGATGATCAATTCACAGACACTGTGTCAACCACTAGAGTAACTCCTTGAGTCAACACTTTCCTCTGTCACTCAAACTATTTTGTCCATTTTTGCAATTGGTTCTTTTGCCCCTTCCTAGCTTTGTCTTTCTTTTGGCCTTAAGCCTTTAAATTCTTCAGGTTCACACTTAAGTCTGTGAAGATCAATGGATACTTCATTGTCACAAATTTGACATCCTCAGGTCCATCATCCTTCTTAGCATTTTGTTCATGTCTTTCCCACTTACCTTGGTTGCTTTCCACTGATTTCAATAAGTGACACATGGTGTGTTCCACTTTGAAACAGGCAAGACACGTGGCAGCATCCACTTAACTTTAGAAATAATATAGAATCATTCATGACTGATTTGGATTCATCATGGATGATGACACTTGGCAACTTCCACTCTCTTTAGTAGTTCATCTGGGCCCACCACAGTCTTTACTGAATAAAAGGGAGAGACCATAGATGTTGACACTTGTCGGCTTCTATTAAGCTTTGCAGGGGACATGTGGTGCATTCTACTACTTTTAGAAACTTTAGATGTCCTTCGAGAGTCGCATGGAAGATGACACATGGCAACTTCCACCGAGCTTTGGAAATAGTATTAGAAGTGTTTGGGACTTACTCAGATTTATGTGAACGATGACACTTGGCTCATTTCAATTAATTTAGAAACAAAAGCCTCGGGACTTGCCATAGTTTTTTACCCAACAATGAAATAAAATGAACTACAGATGTTGACACTTGGTAGCATCTGTTGAGTCTCACCAGGGACACATGGTGGCTTTCACTACATTTAGCGAGACACATCAAAAACTTCCATAGTTGCCACTTGGCAACCTCCACACACACTGAGAAAATCTTATTGAAAGAAGCTTTTTTGAAACTCATAGGAACCCAAAATCCAGATGCCAACACTTGTCATGCTCCACTGAGCTATAAAGGGACACATGGCATGTTCCACTATTTTTTGGAAACAAAGTAGAAAGGGGCTCAGGAAAAGACACTTGGTAGCTTCTGCTTGACTCTGAGAGACACTATAGAGATCAATAGTTATTCATCAGTGTAAATTTGAACCAAGCCATTGAACTAAAGTGATGAACTATCTAAGTGCTTGGAGCCTATTTCTTGTCTACAGGGTCCATTAAAACTCTCTATAGAGTCTGTAAAAATTTATAGACTTGTGCAGAATCAAAAAATGAAATTGGTTCAAAAAAGCAGGGAAAGAAAGGGGTTGATTTTTGGCCTGTTGGACCAAAAATGGTCAACAAGAACGCAGGTGACCATAGGGATACCAAACAATCTAGAGGAAAGGAGAGCCTTAGCCATGTGGGTCATAGGCTCAAAGATGATATTACTAGGTAGGAAAGTTAACATATTTGATGTCTATACATCATAAATTTTGGACATTTGAAAGGATATGATAGGCCTTGGGACACAATTGGTGCTATGTTACAAGTTAAATGGTAAGGTACCACTGTTCATGGTAACCTTAAGTAGGATGATCTTAGAGGAGAGAGTTTTATATGATCTAGGCTCTATCATCTAGTTTTAGCTATACATGATATGTACAATACTCTAGTCGAAGGGTATAGGATCATGGAATTAATCATATTGCTAACAACCTAGATATATGATAGGTTTCCTATATACCAACTAGTTGGGTTGCCCTATGCAGAAGATGACAGGTCACCTTGAGTGTAGAGATGGAGAGAGGACCAGGTAGCATGGGTCATACCCCACATGTTAGTGTTGTAGTTAGTGAGATGTATAGACATCATGTTGTATCCATATAAGCACATAGTAGTTACATGGGTGAGCTAGGATACAGTTACACTAGTGATAGTGAGGATAGAGGTTGTTAGACACTATTTATGGTGGAGAGAGCCACATCTAGTGGCATAGGTGCTATGGTAGATGGTCCTACCTAATTTAGATACACTGATATTGATGCTCAAGTAGTGGGCTTGGAATGTGAGGGAGCCATGGGGGAGGAGAATATTGAGGCCACAAATAGTGAGATCGACACTGAGGCCACATTGAGAGTGACCATGGATTGGTTGAGCATGATGAGGAGTTAAGTAGGAAGATAAGGATATAGAGGTAGAGATACGTAATGTACAACTATGAGCTCTTTAATGTGATGAGTATCATACACTAAGGACATGACATTGATGGAGGAAGGAGGAGCAGGAGAGACTGGAGACTATTGCCATCCTAGATGACCCCATAGGTGAGCTAAAGGATATGATAAAGAAACTACTCAGATATAGGTTGAGATGGACATAAGCTATGATAGTCCAATTTGAGTTGAGGAGGTAACCTATAAAGGAGGTGCTGGAGGTTGCATAGACAGGGAGATTATGTTAGGCAATTGTATAGATAGTGAAACCATCCATAGTAGTTGAGACATAGATATGTAAGAAGAGGTGGTTAAATTATTGCTTTAACTTTTTATTTGGAAGTGGAGATGGTAGATATTTTGAGATATAAAAGTGATCTAATATCCATGTGGTGTGATTTTGTAGATGTAGTTGAGGATGAGGATGGGAGATGGGGGTCCTTAGTGAGGGGAGCACTCCATGACATCCTAGATGAGACTCTACAATCATACAACCCTATGACACTAGAGGATCCAAGTATACCATCTACCCCAACTCAGGTGAGCTGGTTCAAATTAGCTAGAGAGATATCAAGGAAGATACGAGTGTAGAGAGAGAGGATGCCACCACCAATAGAAATGGGTGTAGGGAAGTTATATTCATGGTAGGCCTTAGTAGATGAGAGAGTTGAGCATCTAGCTATAGTAGTGTAGAGAGATTTGGACCTAGTTGGAAGAGTCATAGGTGCAAGTATCACACTTATAGGGATAGGCAAAGGGATTGAGATCTTAGATGTCCTCCTTATAGTGTACTATTTGAAGGAGTCAGGCTGAGGCCTTAGAAGGCATCATGACTAGGTCACAAGATAGATAGGATAAATCTCAACCATAGAGTTAGAGTACTGTATATGGTTGTATATGTTGTATCAAATTCATGATCTATATATAGATATATATGGATCATTTTGACATATTATTGTTGGTTATGTTTATTCATTATGGTTGAGGCTATAGATGCTTAGGATATATTTATTTCTAGCACATGTATTTAGCTTTGTTGTATATGCTATAGGAGATATATGAGATGTGATTTCTTTTTTAACATTATGAAAAACATGCATGGTTAAAAAAATAGGCAAAAAAGACTTGGTAAAATATAATCAATCAAAAAAATGTACTACATACTGTTTCAAGATGGGAAATGTGTAATAACAAGAAATGACTAAGTATAAAGAACCAAGAAATGGTAAAACAAGATGGTAAAAAGGAATTTGTTTTTAAACCAAACTGAAAGATTTTTGCATCAAATTAAAACAAGTAAAATCATACTAATTCATGTTGGGAAGTATGACAAACAAAGTAATAAAATGGAAGGTATGTAAAATGGTATAAATGGTAATAAAAACAAATTAAATTAAGTCAATCAATCATACTAAATCATGCTAAGAAGTATGAATGAAAAAGAAAATTACAAAAGTTTGGTCTTAAATTAGTCATACTAATTCAAGCTAGGAAGTATTAAAAAATCAAGAAATAGTTGTAATCTTACATGCACTCAAAAAATACAAAGATAAAAATGTGAAATAAAAATGAAGTAAGCATAAAACATACTAAATCAATATGGAAAGCATGTAAAATGGCATGTAACTTCATAATCGATCGAATCTTATCTCAAATTTGACACATGTAATTTGGATGGTGACTTGGGTATTGGAAAATTTTGTGAGGAGGCTCGGGTCTTATCAATGGTCTTACACTACAAATCAATAAAGAGAACACCACTGGGGTGGAATAAATAGGAAAAATTAGGTAATCAAGGATGTGGGTAATAGGAAGGAAAAGATGGTAATTTTTTAGGATGGTTGGGTCCTATCCATGGTCTCACAAATGAAATCCAAAGGGGAGTGATCAATAGACAAAATAATATTTCTTAAGAGGAATACAAGGGCTATAAGGAATGAAAAAGGGAGTGTAAAAATCAAGACTTAGGCATCTTATGAGAAGACTTTAGGAGGTAAGAGGCATACTAAGGACATGAGAAGACACTAAGTGACTAATGGTTGTCTATGTATAAAGGAAAACTGTTCACTATAGACACAAAGCTTTGTAGGAAAATAGGCATGTTACTAAGATCAAATCATGAAGGCATATTGGTACAAGGAAAATTAAAATAGACCTACCTTCCCATGATGTATTTCTCATTCTTCAGGGCCCCTTATAGAGCCATCAGTCTACTGTGAAGATTGGGTACTTGCATGAGAAAGTAGGTAGCACTAAAAGATTTTTTTATTCTCCTCTTCTAATCTACTGACCTACCATGCCCCAAAGTACCTCAGCTCTACCATGAGTCCAATTGTGGAGTTTGAGATTTAACTAGAATAAGGAGATGTGCTTTGAATCATGTCTTTTAGTGTGATTTGAATTTTAAGAATAATTTTTGCCTTTTGATATCATTTCCTTTTATTTAAACGATCTATCTTTTAACTGTTTATGGCTTTTTAAGGTTCCTCCTCCATACAAATTTGGAATGACCAATCATGAGAGAGGTATTGATACACACAAATGAGTTGTAGGCTAAGGCTAAAGGAAGCTAAATAACCAAAGACAAAATTGACTAGGACACTTAGGTTTTACAATGAATTAACATGTGATCTCAAGTCTCAACCATGTATATGCTTAGTTTGTGGAAAAAGGAAGAAGGGAATTATGAAATCTTAAAAATGGACTGGTTTAAGGAGATAGTAATGAGATATATTGTTTTCTAACTAATCATATGGTAAAGGGAGATAATAACCAAAGGGAATAGGGTTTGTATAACCAAGTCACCATGATAAATTAGCTAGGAAAAAGAGGGATAAGAAAGCAAAATAATCATAAAGAGGAAAGAAAGGAGTTTTGAGGAAAACACAAGGGAAAAAGGGAAAGTAATGATAAGGAAAGACAAACATATGTGAAATATAAATGATAAGACAAGCAAGATATAGTACAATAAGAAATAAATCACCATATATGATAAGGAAAATTTTGACATAGTTTCAAATATATAATAGATAGAAAAAAGATGGGATCACACATCCAATCAAATATAAATGTGAAAGAACCATGCATATGCTCATAAATACTGGTAAATATATCCACACACATTATCTAATACATCATATAAGTCTTTATGAATCTAGCTACACATTGTTACTAAAGTTTCATCAATCTTCAATGAATACTATGAAAATACTTCTTTTCTAATTTCCTCAACTAAAAAAGTAGGAATATATGATGGATCATGATAAGGAGGGAAATTAAGCAAAGGATGGTTAGGAGAATGCATGGGAGTAGGATCTATTAGAGATGCAAGAATCATCATTGGAGAAGAATCCATGGGTGAGGGAAGGTCCATAGGTGAAGGAAGGTCCACAGGTGAAGGAATCATAGGTCAAGGAATCGTGGGTGGTGAAGGGATAGAAAGTGGTGAAGGGACCATAAGAGTTTTTGGAACCATTGGAGGTCAATCCATGGGAGAAGGAGGATCCTTCTTGCAGGAATGACCTATGGGAGGAGTAGTAAAAGGTTCGAGAATGGATATAAGATGATCTTCGAGATGTTGTTATAGGATGCAATAACGATCGGTGTGATGGGTGACACATAGATGCCATAGACAATATACCTCACCATAATTGGGTAGATATTTAATAAGTACCTTTAAGAGAGGTATGGATTTATCTAATGATGGGGAAGAAGGATGCAAGGTATCAATATATTGTTGTAACTTACAATAATAGGTAGAAGAATGATTATATGTCCCATGAAAGAAACATATATGCTTGTGATTGTTTTTAGGAGAAGCACTCATGGAAGGAGGTAAAATAGGAGTGTAAAAAGCTATAGTGCACTTGTCATCCCATTTGGTGGGTAGAGAAGCCATCTTAGGAAAGGGAATCAAACCATCACTAAAGGAGGGTGATGATGAGGAAGGAATGGAACGAGGCTTAATGAAAAAGCAATATCAATAGAAATAAGGGTTGGCTCAACAATATTAGGATTAGAAATATGATCAACTATAGAAAGAGCAAGAAGAAGCTCAACTATAAAAGGCTCTATTGAGGGAGGGGTGGGATCTATAGAAGGTCTAAAGAGAGTTTCACTAACCTCAAGGGTAAACTAGTTATGAGGGTCAGGGTACTTAGCAAAATGGTAAGGCCTAATCTTATCATGATCCATGAGCATAGTCCTACATGGCTCCTTAGAAACTAGAAGTGTCGATGCCATCTCTACCCTATAATAAAGGGGAAAAATAAAAAAAATCAAGAACTATAAGTGAAGGAAAACTATGAGATGCAAGAAAAGACTCAAGTAAAGAAGAACGATAATGAACAATCTCAGCATCACAGGCTTAAACAAGACTACCTAGCAATGGATCATCTAAGGAATAACCATTATTATAATCTAGGGTTTAAAGATCAATGACATAGGTTGGGATAACCTTGTCATCTGATGAAGCATGGTGAATAGAATACCTAGTCTTGGTCAAGACTATGGGAATGTCATCACAAGGAGGCTTATGAGAATGAGATTTCAAGGAAGTAGGAAGATGAGAGTTGAGATGAGGTGAGAAATCAAAAGTTTTGATCTTTAAGTTAATCTCATCAAGCTCATCATCATCAAAATATAAGAGATTAGGAGGAATGTTACCAATGAGCTCAGGATGCTAACTATAACCTCAAGTTGAGTTAATGATAAAGTTGAGATGTTGAGACTCATAGAATGGAATGCTTATCAAAGGCTCAAGATTAAGAATATTAAAGACACCACAATCTTGGAATTGTTCAAAATTCCAAGGGTTAGTATCACCCTGAATCCTATAAATGGCTCCATAATGAAGGAATTTAATGCATTAGCAAGTAAAGGAAGCAATAGATCTCATCAAGTGAGTCCATGACCTACTAATCAAGATGGTATAATAAAGTGGGAAGTTAAATATCATCACCTTCACATGGATGGTGATAAGTGGGATGGTAATGGGAAGTCACATGCAACCTAGAGGAGGCATTTGCTTATATCGTATCCTTGGCATGTGCTATATATAGACTTGAGATTGCATTTAGAATATCTAATGGTGTTAATAAAATTGAGAGAAGTAACACACATGCTAGAACCTTCATCAATCAATGCATGCTTAACTTGGATATCACTTATCTGGATGCTAATAAATAAGGGAGGATAATCCACATAAAGTAGAATCTCATTGGTAATTATAGATGTGATAGAAAATCATAGAGAAAGATAAGTGTCTATAGTTTTGTCAACATTGATAGACATCTCTTCACATTATTTTAAAATACTATATTTGAAACTAGATCAATCTACCTCTTGTCCTACTAGGAGAGGATGAAGGACAATCATCTTGAATAATAGCTGCATGAGGTAGTTTTTATACATGGGTAAGTCCTCATAAGCTCAAGAAGTAGAGTCTGAGATGGGAGATTAGTGAGTTCTACAATAGGATCCCACTCATCATAACCCATAATAATTTTGTTAGATAAAGGTGTGTAGTGATTAAGGAGATCCTCAGAAGGAAGATCCGAAGTGCATTGAAAATTTTTATGGTAAGAAGAAAAAGGTTTAGAACAGGGTTGTAAATTATGTGGAGATGAAGAATTACTTATTTTGGAATGATTTTGAGAATTAGAAGAAGTGTTAGTAGAGGCTTGGTTATTATTAGTAGTGGAAAATGATGGAAGAGTGGTAGAAATAGTATAGGATGTGTTATCCAAGGAGGAATCATAAATTGGATCATCAAAAGTAATAAGGTCATCTTGCCCCAACTCATTTAAATTAATTGGAGAAGAATCCTAGATAACATGATATGTTTTATATGAATGAGGAGTGTAGATAGGTTTGGAATCAATGAAGTCCATCACCCTTCAGATATTAATCATGCTAACCACATTCTCTTCAAAAGTTGTTTCAACAAGACTTTCTACATTTTTAGTGGAAGGGGTGAGCTTGTCTTTATTATCTTGAATAGGTTGATGATTAGGTAAAGGATATTTATAGATAGCCAAATGAGCATTGTCTTGATTCAAGTCTTGAGTTTTGTCATGTGATTTATAGTCTTTGAAAGAAATCTCATAGTCTTGTTGATGCTTATGGATAATGGAGTCATGATTGAAATTAGGTCTAAGAAGAAAATCCATGGATAAATTATAAATTTGTCTACAGGTCTCATAGGAATGACCCCAACTAGCATGAAACCAACAAAACTTGTTAGAATCATACCAGGATATCATAGGATGAGTAGGGTCAAGCTCTCATGGAAGAGGCCTAGGTAGACACTTAAGAAATTCACATAAGGATAGTGGTTTATGAAATTTGATGTTATTTGGTGAAAAAAATGAGGATTGGTATATTGTTGAGAAGAAGGGTTAGGAATGACATCTTGAACATTGTGAATGGTGTCAAAAAAATCAGTAATACCATCATTAGTGATATTTTAGTTTTTGTTCTTTACTAATAGATGAGGACCCACAGAAGGTTGGGGTGGCTCAAATTGATGCATAAGGAAATCTTGTCTTTTATCTTGGTCAATAGCTTCCTCTAAAGTGTAAAGAAAAAGAGTGTGAACTTGATATTGTAATTTAGGAAAGAGAGCATTTTTAAAGAGATGAAAAAGATTATCATATATCATGTTATGTTCACATTTGTTTGATAAAGTTTTCCATATCTTAACAAAGGCTTAGGCAGTTTCATTTTATGTTTTTTGTAATTAATGAAATGGGCCAAAGTGTTTTTAGGAAGATCATTAGTTTGGAATTCTTGCACTAAAGCATTTACTAAGTCCTCCAAACTAGAAATGGAATGAGTTCTAAGTTGATTGTACTAAACCAAGGCATCACCCATGAGGGTTTTGGCTAGGATTCTTGTAGAGGAAAAGGTGTTTAATTTGACCTAATCCTTGTAAATATTTGAAATTGTTTTGAGGTGAAGGGTAGGATTGGTTGACCTATTATAAGAAATTGTTGGTGTTATACCTCCTATATCAATGTTGGTAGTTTGAGTAGTGAGAGGTTAATTTTGAAGATGCTTAATGGTTTTATTGATTAAAGGAGGTTGAGGAATGAGATTTCCTTGAGAATATTGAAGAGGAGGAGGGGGAACATTTATGGTTATATGTGGCCCAAGCCATTGGTTATGGATGAGATTAAAGGTTAAGAAGGTGGTTTTGCATTCTCATAATTTGATTTATGTTATGAGATTGAAAGGTATTCATTTGATTGAGATTTTTTAATAAAATTTGATTTGTTTGATTAAAATTAGAAGCATTAGAATTGGTATTTATGTTGGTATTAGTGGCTTGGGTACCACTATTAGTGTTGATGTGAGCTTGAGATGAATTGTGAGAATGTGAGGCACTAATGGAAAAATTTGTTTGTGTAGAAAAAGATGGACTAGTGAATGGTTGAGAAGAAGAAGCACTAGAAGCATGATTGCCTTGGGTAGAAAATAATGAACTAGTGTAAGGATTAAGGATAGTGGATCCTATGAGAGCCCCACTAGATGTAGAACCTACCATGTTAGTTGAGATACTAGGCATGGAGGTAGAAAAGGTTAGAGAAGAAGATGTCATGGCATAAAAAGGAGTCAAAATTTAAGGAAGAGGCTGAGAATTAAAGTAAGTGTTACCCCCAAATCTAGTACTGAATGTAGGAGTAGGTGAATGAGGCTCTTTAGTTTGAATACTAATGATAAGGTTATAAATGGTAGAAGGATCCTTTCTTAATGTTGAGAAAATTCAAAAATAAAGGAAAGCATTTTAGGAGTATACTCTAACTCATGTTGGTCTTCTAATGAGAAAAGATGATTATGTTGTGAAGAGGTGTTAGGAGGGATCCCATAGCTCATTGTGCGAGTGGCAATATGAACATTACTAGCATCCAAAGAGGATCCCTACACTATCTATGGGAGACCCTATTAGGATTGGTAAAGTTCATCATGTCTATTAACTACAACTTAGTGTCATCATCCAGTATAAAGTCCATGATGAAGGAAAAAGAAGAGAGATGAGAAGGCAAAGGAAAAATAGGTGACTAAAATAGTATAGGGTTGACTGGGTCAACCTAACATAGAAATAAGGACTATAAAACTATATAGGGTTAACTGGGTCAATCCAGTATAGTGTATAAAAGGCAAAAAAATATTGGGTTGATCTAGTACAAGAAATGAGGAATTTAAAAATCCTAAAAATAGATTGTGAGAATGAAACAAGATAATTTTAGAAGTAGTAAAAAGTAGTAAGTACTGAAAGGAAATAGACAATCATCTGGATTAATGTTGTCCAATCCAATTTAGGAATATAAAATAAAACCTTACACTAATGTTGGCTAATGCAAGTTTTTGTGCAGATAATTGAGCAAAGAGTAATCAATTAACTTGAAAAGTAAAGAGCTAACTAATTTTTCAACATAAATGTTTATTAGATTATTAAGATATGTATTTTAATGTGATTGGAAGTTTCATATAAGCAAGGTACTAGATAGCAATCTAAAGATGGTTTTAGGTAGTTTGGGTTGAAAGGGACTATAGTGGTAATAATATAGGCTTAGTATTGGGGCATACCCCCTCACTTCACACACCACAGTAATAAGGGTGTCATGTACTTATCCAAAATATACCATTAACAACACTTTATACTTGACCAAAGCATTAAGTTGACTTCCCCCTTGATGATGAAATCCAAGTAGGTTAACCTTGGGTAGATAAAATGTTAAAGTGCTTGTTTATGTTTTTATGATTTGATAATGTGTACATAAAATATAAAATAGTGAAACTAAATGATTAATTGAAAACTACATAATTAAACTATGTGAGATATGCTTAGCATGCAAGCAACATAAAAAGAAATGTGTGAGCTAATTACTAACAGATATGAGATTAATTCTAATTTTAAACAAAGTATAGTGTTGAAACTATATAAAAAAAAATATAGAACAAGGTCAATAGGGTTGAACCTTTACTATGAAATTAAGGTCTATAAATGTACAGGGTCAACCTAGTTATTTTAGACAACACACAAAACAAAGAACTAGGTCGGTAGGGTCGATCCAGTTGACTATGCAAAGGTAGTTTTAAAGACTACAAACTATGAAAGGAAAGATATAAAATAAATAAATAGAGAGGTAAAAAGTAAATTTGGTGGATCAGAGATGAAATGAATTAATATTGTTGATGAAGAACCTTGAAGTATGCTTGAGAAACCTGTAAACTACGTCGACAAGATCGATCAAGCTGTGCATGAACCTATTGTAGAGTGTTGAAAATGTACAAGGTCAATTGGGTTAACCTATTAGGTTGAATTAGATTTTTGAAAGGATATAAACCTATACTAGGTCGACTGGGTTGATTTAGTTACCTATTCTTAGAAACCTACACACAAAAGTCAAAAAACTAGGTCGACAGAGCCAATCCAGTATGATAAAAATAATGACTAAAAGAATGAAAATAAGTGAAATAAATATTGCAAGGGTTACTTTCACATCAGGTTCAAAAAAATGTATGCAATCAAAAATGCATCATGTTTATAAATCAATCCTATCTTGGAGAAGATAGAGCATACCTACACTTTTGATTAGGATTCACTTATTAGGCGGGAGCATGATCAATATGGGGATCTACTAGACCCAATTAGTGGATCACTTGTCACAACATATCATTCTAGGAAGGGTTCCAAATCCTATAGTCTAACATAATCACACAACAACCCTAATGGATTCCTAAGGTTTAAAACATTCACCTATTCTAATAACAAGAAAGTAAATCTAATCAAGTATACACCAGATCTTGTGGTACAAAGTGGGGGTTAGAAACAATAAAACAAACTAAACTAAACATGTATTAGAAGACATATACTCATGTCAATGTATATATAATCATAATACATGGGATAAGAATATAAATTCATTATCTTTTTTACTCTTACAAAGGAGAAATAAAGTTAGGAATACTTACCTTTGAAGACAAACCCATCTAGCCTCAATCTCTCCCTTGGCCAAGGTGATTTACAAGAGATTATTTTGGTATGTAAGGATAAAAAATATAAATACCTCTAGGTTACACAACCTATCTAAGCATCTAAAATATGTATGTCCAAATAAATTATGAAACTTTAAGCTTTATTCCTCAAATAGAATGGTCAATAAGTAGATGTTCATTCATACTTATTCACTCTTATTTATTCTCTTATGAAATGGTGGGAAATGAACTTGTATATATAGGCAGATCTTGCCCTAAATCCTCCTAAAAATGTCAGCTACACAAGGTCAACCTAGTCAACCTAGTATTTTTTCAAGGATAATTCACTAGGCCTAAGCTAGGTCAGCTACAAGGCTAATAAGCTAAGAAAGTGAAAAATACCCCTAAACTGTACTGGGTTGACCCAGTCGACCTAGTACAACTGACAAACCAAAAGGGAGTTAAGGAAAGAAAAGGAGGATGGAAAGAGAAAAATGATTGGAATAGGTAGGATTGAGAAGAATAAGTTTAACATCAATGGTTTTAGGAGATAAGTGTGTAGATGGCAAGTGGAAAAAGGAATAATAATCTTAAAAATCACCAATGGTCTACACACCCCTTTCCCTATAAACCCCTTAAGGCATGCACTCATAGAGATTGAGACTCGCTAAATTCTTGCAAGATACAAAGTGTCAGTAATAAATAAATTTTTTAAAATATTATGTGTATATAGGTTATGGTAGGAAGACCTTGTCAGTTAAAATTTAAAAAGTGTTAGGACCTATCCATTTTTATAGATACAAATTTGACTTCAATCCAATAGAGAGGAACATTCATTTTTCATATTATTAAAAATCATAATTCTTCTACATCTGCATTTGAAGGAGCCATTACTTAAGGTTTGCCTTAGAGGAAAGATAACTTATTTTGTAGGAAGTCTTGGATTTAAAATGGAGTCTTTTATTCTAGAGTTGATATCAACTATAATGTGATCCTTATGAATCCACAAAAATCTATTTCAAAACACCATTAGCCAAGGGAAAGATTGAGACTCAATAAGTTTGTCCAAATGTAAGTATCTCTAACTTTTGTTATTTATTTGATAGATAGATATTGCACAAAGTAATAGGTGTTAATGTATAACTCATTGCTTATATAACCTCTACACTTAAACTTAGTATATCTACAGGGTTTTCTAGGCTTTTCATCTTCCACCTTAGGTGATCTAGGCCCCCATTTACCTACCATGATATAGAGCCTTATTTGATTTATTTATTTTAAACCACCCCCCTTTATGTTATAAGCCTTTCTAACACTAGATTATATTTAATTTTATGCATTATAAGACCTATTTAGGTTATTGCATAATAATATTTTCCTAGAGGCTTTGGAACCCTCTCCTTTAATGTTGTGTGATAATATCCCTCTTATTTAGGTTTAGCAGATCCAATTTGGTCATGTTCCCAATATAAAAAGTATCACAATAGATGTTAGTTGATTACTTTCTTTGAACTTGGATTCCTTAAGTAGGATAAGTTGTAGGTCTATCTTATTTTTTTGCATACAGATGACATATTCTCTAGATTGAATGCATTCTAGAGTTTCTTACATCACTTGGTGATATTATTTATTGGATGGGACCATTTTTGTAGTCACACTAAGAGTTATGGATTTTTTACTTCATGTTTGTGTGATCCATGATGAGAAATTTATTCTTCAGTTGTATGAATATCTCATCACCAAAAAGGACATATTATTGAGAGATTTTGTATTTTTTAATAGTCTCTTTCATATTTGTGGTGGAGTTCATCCCCCTTTTAGATAATATCTAGTCTGGTAAAGCCTAGTGTTACCATTTCAATGTTTCAGTAGTAGGATTTACCCATTTATATAGATATTTTGATTGACTACACCCATTTTAGTATTACAGGTGTTTAACTCCTTGATAATCATTGGTGCAACACATTTACTATTGAAGGTAGTTGATTGAGTGCATTTTTTTTAATGGGTTTCACTCCATCAAGTACAACTAATGTTTAACCCTAATTTGGATGTAGATTCTACTTAGGTATATAGGGTTAATGATATAGAAATGATAGGGAACAAGGGTGAATATCAGATCTACAATAGGCCAATTAAAGTGCTAAACTCATATATGCAATATACTAAATTTATTAATAGATATAAGTTATCAATGAAAAGTAAAACTATGATAAATATAAAAATGACATAAAAATGGTACTTAGATAGATCTAATACTAATATAGATATAGATATATAATAGGTTGAAATTAGGTAGGAAGGTTTTTTTAGAACAATTATTAGATTCTAGATCTGGTATCTCCATCTCTTTGGATATATGTGTCAGCTTGGGACAGTTGCATAGACACTACTTTCCTATTTTGATGTTAGTGTCCTATATGGAATATCAATTAAAATAAGATGTGACCACCTGGATAATTTTAGTTTTAGCTTTGCCTTCATTTTGGTGCATTCTATCTAGTTCATGGATTGTCACTCCTTGTGAAATGGCAAACCCATAGCTTTCCATCTTCAATGAAACCTTGGGGAAAATGGGTTAGTGGGAACATGGTGTTGATTTGACCCATAATGACTCCATTATCAAAGGGAACTACTTACATATCCAATACTCAATAAGAGGGATTTAGACTCATGTAGTTCTCCCCTATGTGTTGGCTTATGTTTGAATCATGCAATGTGTGTAAAGCAAGTACAATAATGACCTAGCTTTTAACTTGGAAAATAAGACTTTATGACTACTCTTTTAGTAATTCATACTTGTAGATATGTGTTACATATAACTAATGTGGAAATAGGGAGGATTTTTGACAATTGAATGCTTGATAGAGTGATTTTGATAAGTTTCCTTGGTCTCTTGGTCTGATTGATAGGTTGTAGGTGGTGAATGAGGGTTGATATTATACTTATACCAATCATATCCAGAGATAACTTGCATTAAATCACTTAAGTTGACCATTGTAATGCATTTCATTTGTAAATTAAATGACTTTATTCCACTGGAGATTTGTGTCAGGGTAGGACAGGAACATCAATATTATTACTTATCTCAGACATTAGTGTCCAAGGAGAAGGAAATCATGTACATGCTTAGAACTTATAGAGGTGTAAAATAAGTACATTTTAATCATTTTGGGAAAGATAGGATGTCTATGTCATCAATATAAGGCTGGTTGGATTAAGAGATAGGCCAAGTGAAATAAGATAAAGAAGATGTGAGGCTTACAGAAATAAGGCATTTGTAGAACTAAGAGGAATAACTAGGGTCAAATTTTTCCAAGTGTACAAGACTGAGGTGATATATAATCACAAAATATCATCAACATTCCCTCCTTTAATTTATTAGTTATATTGCTAGTTTAAAAGAAAAGAATAATTAACTAGGTGTGTATGCACACCTTGCCTTTGCTTGAGTTGAAATTGAGTCATTTTTTTGGTGACTGACTTGCAACCAAGAACATGTTACAGTGTAATACACACACACACACATGTATGTATGTATATAATATGAGTTAAAATTATATGAAATAAATTGAAATTGAAAGATCAAGGTTTAGGAGTACACCTATGTGTCAATGTAATTATCGTTCCTATTGGCAAGTTGTTTTACAAAAGATGTATCATTGTAAGGATCTGAGACTGAGATTAGAATAAATATAAATAAATATTTAAATTATATATATCCAAGGAGAGAGAGAGAGAGAGAGAGAGGAACATGCCCCAAATTTTGGAGAAAAAATGAGTTACTACCTGGTAGTTGAGATTAACTCAACTATATAACCCAATGATACTTATAACTTGGTGAATTTGGCTAATACAATCATATCCAAATTGAAAACGTAGAAAGATTGAATGATTTAATCACATCAAGCATACCAAAAGGTTAACCAACTACTATAGTAGATTGGTTTGATAAAGTCTGAGCCTCACCTCACCTTACCTCAAAAGGGTTAGACAATGGTAAAATCTATGAATGTAACCATGTAGCATATAAAAAGAACAAGTCTAGGTATATGTATCATTGAATCCCATATAATTAATTTAATCACATCAAGGCTTAGGATTCTTGATAAAGATCATGGAAACATTTAGATAGTATCAATACAAGATCAACAAGCAAATAAGCACATACATAAGATCACTCAAAATCAAGTCAAAAGGTAATGGTCCAAGGAGACCACAAAAAAGGGGCATGTTCAAATGCCATAAAATTGAATGGACATGACTTAGTCAAGTGCCCACAAAGAAAGGAATGGATATATTCAAATGTCTATACAAAAAGTAATGACATATTCAAATATCAAGAAGGTAAACATAGTCATAGGGGACACAAGCAAAGGATCATATTTAAATGCTCGAACAAGTAAGATAATAACAATGCAAAACACTCAAGGAATCATATAAATGAAAAAAATAAGCAACCAACATGAACATGTCATAGTAGCTCATTTAACAAATGTGTTTGCAAAAAATTTCAAGTACATAACATATCAAGTACCATGTGTAATATATAATTATGGATAATAGGCATGTGTAAGTACATATGTAAGATCACACATGATAGTGTATAGTGATCATCGAATCATATAAATAGTGTGTATCAAGATTCAAGAAGTGGATCCCCCAAATGTCCATATGATATGAGTATAGGGAAATCCCAACATCCAAAATAGGTGTAAATCATATATTTGTGTATGCCTATATATGTATATTTAGGAGTCAATGTTATGCTAACCCTCAACATGGAACTAACACATAGATGCCAAGGAGCCAATATGACATGTAGGTACCAAAAATGTTTTTGGATTTTTGAATGTTTTTGTTTTTTGGTATTTTTGATATATTTGATGAGGAAAGATCATCCTATGATGTCATCCAATGGATGGTACTAGATATATACCCCCATTTTGAACCTTACAACACTAAGTTTGATATTTTACATTGTTTGCATCATGATTTGATAGGTTGAAAAAGCACATGACATGTTCCTCCTCACATTTTTCTTGTGTAGTAGAAGATGTATTGTTATCATTTGAAATGTGTATTAATGTGCCTTCATGTAGAAAGGAGATACCTTGCTGATTTGGATAAATTATTGCTTCCATTTTTTTATAGCCAAAGAGTTCCATGTGTAAATTGATATGGAGATGTGGTTTGCATAACCCACATGTTTGGATTACTTTAGGACCACAAGCAATTGTTATGTTTATATTTCCTAAGGATTCTTTCCAACCTACTTTGTTTATTAAGTTTGTTATATTGAAGCCCATTAGTTATTAGCATCTTACATTGCCAATAGTTTTTGCTTGTTTAGGATCAATATGGTTACATCAAAAATAAGCACCACACATGTATAATGTAGTTTTTAGATCTTGTTGGCATGGATGGTTTCTTTGTTATTCACTTTGAGATTCTTGTATGGGAATTGGACCCTGGATTGGCCCCATGTTAAGTAACATTTGTAAACTATTCATATAGAGATTAGGAATGCCATATTTTAGTTCATAATATTCTTTACATAATTTATCTCCTTCGTTTAATTGAGGGATAAAACTTTGGTAATTGGAAGGAGAAATGTTAAGCTTCATTGGATGAGTATGTATGAATGCAACATATCTATGTACATACACATTAGTGAAGGAATCATATTTTTTATGCAATGCTTTTCAATTTAAGAGGGAAAGAATACCTATACTAAATATAAATTGTAATTCCAAATTTGAGGGTCTAAATGCTAGCTCATATGATGTACTATTGAATCAGATAGTATAATCTTGAAGGGACTCATCATCATGTTGTTTGAAATTGTGCAAATGTTCTAATGTAAGTTTGGGCACATTTTGAATATTTAAATCCATGAAGAAAACATCTTCCAATTGTAAGAAACTACTTAAATAACCCTTTGGTAGGCTATATAACTAATTCTGAGCCTCATTTGTAATGCTCATAAATAAAAGTTTTAGCAATAGTTTGTAATCTTGTGACCATTGACCAAAATAATGTACATAACTAATCATGTGGTTGAATGGGTCTTTATGTGTTGTAAAGAGAGAGAAATGTGGTAACTCAAAACCTGATGGATAAAGATATTCAAGTATACATTGTGCAAGAGGTTGATTATTGAGTGAGCTAACATTTGCATTGACATTATGGAAATCCACTTGTATTTGAAGTATAGAAACCTATTTTTGAAGATTCCCAATAGTGCTCATCATAGACATAAGATAATCCATGGGAATGCTAGTGTTTGAAATAGGTGTTATCATTGGTTCTAAACCACCACCTCTTTTGAATCTAGGTATAAGAACATCTTCATCCTCATGGATAATAAGTATAAGTTAATAATCCTTGTATTTTGGATACTTTGGTAATGGTAATGGATCTTTGAATTTTGGTACCCTTGGTGTATTATTTTAAGATCTTATAATGTCTTTATAACTTGATTGATGTTCCATTGGTAAAAATATAGTAAGCGAAGTTTGAGGAAGAAGTGGTAAAGGCACCTCTTTTGGTGTGGTAAGAACCTCCTTTGGTTGAGACACCTTGATTAATAATGGTACATGTTTTTTATTTGGAACATTGATATTATTTTGCTCTATAGATGTACGATGTTTCCTTTTTCTTAATGGTTTAATATGACTTGGTAAAGATGCTATAATTTTTTGGTTAACCTTTTGAAAATTTTCAATATCAAATGAAGGATACGAAGGATCATCATACTTGATAAGGGGAATATTACTTGGGAATGTAGGAATAAGAGGGGTTTTGATTAATGATCTTGAAGGAACACCCCCTTTATCATTGATTTACAAATCCTCCATGATTTCCTTATGGAGTTGGAAAAATTTGTCATGATCAAATGAAGGTACCTTTTCTCCATGTGAAACCAAATTTGGTATAGAAGGTAAGGGTAAATGCTTTGAATCCTCCTTCGGATGGATAAAATAATGCCTTGAAGAGATGATAACATGGACCTGATTAAAGGGATAATAACTACCACCATTAAAATATTTGATATTGTATGCCCTAGCATTTAGAGGAATGCATGAATAATTTATTTTTATTCCCACTTTTAGATATTTTTGAAGGGTTTCATAGTCATAATCATCAAATAAATCAATGCCATCCATGATGAAAGAGAGAAATAAAATAAAGATTAGGACTAGGCAAGAAATATGCATCTATGAGAAAATGTTTATATAATATTAATGCTCAAAGGTCAGGTTCACCAAAATTTTAACCCTAATTTGGATATATATCCTACTTGGATAGATAGGGTTAAGGATATATAAATGATATGGCATAAGGGTGAATATCAGATCTACAACAATCCAATTAAAGTGCTAAACTCAAATATGTAATATATTGAGTTTATTAAACATAGATAAACTATTATTATAAAGTAAAATTATGCCAGATATAGAAATGACACAAACATGGTATTTTGTTGGCTCTAATGCTAATAAATATCTAGATCTAGAATAGTTGTCATATTATATATTTGGTGCCTCTGGCTCTCTAGACAATTGCATCAGCCTAGGAAAACTACATTGATACTACTATCCTAGTTTGATGCTAGTGTTCTATATAGAATATCAATTGAAATAAGATGTGACCACCTAGATGATTATATCATTGGATTCACCTTCAATTTGATGCATTTAAATCTACATCATGGACTATCACTCCTTGTGAAATGGAAAAACCCTAGCTTTCCATCTTTAATGTGACCTTGGAAAAAATGGGTTAATGGGCACACAATGTCAATTTGACCTATAATGACCCCATTTTAAAAGGACATTTCCTACATGTAAAATACTCCAAAAGAGGGCCTCATAATAATAGTTATCCCTTACATGCTATCTTGTATGTGAATCATGAAATGTGTGTAAAGCAAGTACAATAATAACCTATCTTGTAACTTGGAAAATAAGACCTTATGATTGCTCCTTTAGTACTTTAAACCTGTAGATGTGTTGTAGCTATAATTGATGTGGAAATAGGTATGATTTTTAATTAATTGAATGCTTGATAGAGTGATTTTGATAAATTGTCTTGGTCTCTTGGTTTGATTGCTAGGTTGTAGGTGGTGAATGAGTGTTGATATTAGATTTATACCAATCCTATCGAGAGATAATTCATATTAAAGAACTTAGGATGACCATTTTAATATGTTTCATTTTAAAATTAGATGACTTTAGGGCACTAGATACATGCATTAGGGTAAGATAGTAATGTTAATGCTACATTTTGTTCCAGACATTAGTGTTCAAGGAGCAAGAAAGTAGGTATAACTCAAAACTTGTAGAGGTGTAATATAAGTACATTTTAAGCACTCTGGGTAAGATAGGATGTTTGTGTCATCAATATTAAGGTTGGTTAGACTAAGAAATAAGCTAAGGGGTACAAAATAGAAAAAATGTGAGGCTTGTGGAAGCAATTGATGTGTAGAACTAAGAGGAATAGCCAAGGTCTGAGTTTAACAAGTGTATAAGACTGAGGTGATACATAATCACAAAATATCATCTACACCTACTACATTATTGTGTTAAGTTTTTAAGGTGTGATTCTTGGGATGCCTTATCCTACATCATTATGGTTTTTAGGTACCTTGTGGTGACACATTTCATCTATGATGACTCTTTTTTATTAGTTTTGTGATCAATGTTTTTTACTGAGTGAGCCTCGTATAGAGTGATAGTTCTTATTTTACTTGAAGGTTATAATGACATGACATCCATGTATTCAATTAATATGGATTGGTTAACATAAGGACACTTAGTATTTCATTGTGTATTTATACATGGATACCTAATTAGGGCTTAGTTATAGGGATTCAATAGTCTCTTACTTCCTCTTTTCTCACGCACCATTATATGCTTAAGGGAGGGTGTTGGAGTGAACATTTTCATAATCATAAAGGTAAGATTGATTTGGGAGTTTGTTATATTGTTAACCTTTTATGCACATATAATATTCAATTGTGCACCTATTTAATTAATCCATCTATATTTGAGTTGATCAAAACAACCAAAAAATAATTATGAAACCAATTCATATGCCTATTTATTAGGATCTCCCTATTATAATTTTAATACATGTAGATTAAGTGAATATTATGAAAGGATTAATTACTCATGCATGATTGATTATTACGTGTGTAATGTGTGTGAAATGATGGATTCATTATGGTAATGGTGTGCATTCAAAATCATGTGGTTGCTTGAGAAGCATTAAATTCTCCAATAATTGGTGTGTATGTAGATTAGAGAAATACAGATGCATGATAATTCAATATTATGTTTCACCCTGATTCATCATATTATAAAATATAGCTCTTTAGAAGCTTGGACACTACTATTGAGATTTGGACACTATTGCCGATGCTTTTATCCTATACAAAATACATGTTATTTTCTAGAATGATCTAATATGAATGTTAGGGTTCATTTTTGCCTTGCAAATTATCAACTTAGATCACACGCACTGGGTTTGAATTTTACAAAATGTTTTGGCTTATACCAGAATAAGGCCACTTGTTGGTGAATGACATCATAAAACATAACTAATATTAGTTCCTCAATGATCAAGGATCAATCTATGGATATAATTTTTATGTTTTAGTTCCTTGTTTTAGATTAAGGTAAAAACAGGTTTTGAAGGGACCCCAAAACCCTGAAACAAAGGACAAAGGATATAACAATAATGTCCATAGGTGAAACCTATCACCTACAAGCTAAGCAGTATCAAAAACAAGTTTTACAGGGACCTGAAACCATAATACAAAATCATCAAAAGACAGACCCCAGGTTTTACAGAGACCTGGAAACTCCAGTGTGAAAAGAAAACAAAGAACTAGATAACGGAACCAGATATAACATCCAACTAAAGGGACTAGGACAGTAAGAACTCAAAGATCTTATTCTTATAATTCTAAAATCATCTTCACCACTTCCTTTCGAATCATAGTAGTGTCTTGTATAGATATAGCCGCCGACGTAGCAACCTCTTGCATTGCTTTCTTTCTTGAGCTCTATCTAGTTCTCTTGCTAGGCCCCTCCAAGGATTTAATTTCCTCATTTGCTTGTTTTCCAATGTTCACAGCAGCTGCACATATGCTAGAAGTTACCTCCTCCATCTTCATTCTACTTTCCTTAATGAGCCCCCTTAGATTGTTCTCATAGTCTTTAAGTTTGATAGGTATATCCCTCATTTGCATTTCCAAATTATTGTTTTTATTCCAATCTACTTCTTGATTACATTCCAATATTTCCATTTTCTTCTTGAGGCCCATTATCTCCTTATATATCCATGAGTCAACTTGAAGGATAGCGTCTGCTTTGCATTTGGCCAAATTCATAAAGGGATGCCTCCTGTCATTCTGCCCTACATCACTTAAATCTTATGCGTTCTCTTTTGGATTGTCTTCATCCTTTTCCATATAATCCTCCCTTTCCATTCTTTTTTGTTCCTTAGTTTCAATAGGGCTTTCGTTGTGGATAAAATCATTCTTTACTTGTTCTCTAATTTCCATTGCATGATAGGCATCCTGAACTAGATGTTCCTTCTCTATTTTCGAAGCAGGATCCTCAAATAAAACATCCATATCTTTTTTAGTTTCCTCTGGCACGTTTTAGTTCCTTGTTATTATGCTTTACTGATAGATACATGGAATAATTGATATAGTTATTGTTGCTTATTGATTTCTACATGATTAGATGTATCTACTATCATTTAGTCTCTGTTATTTTTGGTATGTAAATCCCCATTGTAAATTATAGAGAATTGCCCTTTATTTTATCATTATGAACCTATTTATCTTTATTATGTGTCTATAATCAACATGTAGTTAATTATGTTCATCAAATTATAAATAATATGTTACAATTAAGATTCAAGTGGGAGCAACTAAAACCAAGAGACCAAGTGTCTAAAATCTCATTAAGATTGGGATTGTTTTATCAAATAGTTATATCAATCATGACTAGTGTCCTTAGTGCTTAGATAGTTCATTTTATAGTTATTATCTATGTATTAGCATGTGCATTCTGGGTTGAGGAATGTGTTTTTATTCATGTTAATATTTCTATCTTATGTTGATTAAATCTATTGTGATTGACTTAACATGTAGTATGTGACCTTATAGTTAATGTATTAATTTAACTTAATATTGGTTTAGACCTAAGTTAAGGTTAATTTGATAATTATATTGTTATTTTATAATCATGGTTGAGACATAAATATTTTAAAACTGACCATGATGTTTTGTGGTTAATAGGAGTCCATCAATGACACTAGGCCAAATGTGCCCCTTAAATATCGTATTGTTCCAACCTTATATGGGCATATTGTTGTATAAACTTGTATATCATTGAGAAAGGTGTGAAGGGCTTAAGCCATAAAAATATTATCATATGGATTATTACATGGTGTTTTAATCAAAATTACTACTTGGTCAAAGGCTCAATTTTAAAAAAATATTATCCACCATTGCATCACACATTATGGCCATTTAGTCAAAAAAAACTAATTTTTTTGTTATTATCATTTATCTCCATCATGGCTAAAGTGGCACATTAAGATTAAAATTATATTTGTCTTGGTTTTCTGAAAAATATCAGTAGGGTTTGAATTTATGGGGGGGTTGGTAGGAGGGAAAGGTAAGTGTAGTGTAGTATTGGTGGCTAGTGAAAAATGGTGAATAAAGGAAATGGCATTTATGAGTTGGGGAAATTGTTGGGTAGCATCCATGGAATAATGGATCTCATTTTCAGCCATTCGATAGGAAGGCAAGGAAATATACAAATTAAACATACATGGTCTATTTCTAGGCATGTTCCTTATCTCATTTTGTTAATCTATTATACATTAAGTTTTTTTAATAAAAATGGTTCTCATATCTTATTAAACTTAGACTCTCGTACACATAGTTGAGAATGTGAATGAGAGCTAGTGTCATAGCTAGGGTTAGCTTGACTATAATTGGTTTTATCTTATTTTGTCATCTCTACTGTAAACTTCCACGCTTTATTATAGTTGTTGAATAATGTTTGGATAAGAACATCTATTGATTCATAGTAAATAATATATAAATATGTTTGAGCACAATTAAAAACATTTATATTTAATACTATTGTTGGTATTTTATTTCCCATGTATAGAAACATTGATAAGTTTAATGGGCTTAAATTTTTATCTTATATGTAATCTTGTGCAATACACCCCATTTATAGCTATATGCCTCTATGAATTATTCCTTTTTTGTTCCTTATTAGTTGTTGGAAGATTGTTATATCTCGCTATATTAGGGTATATGCTGGTTAATTTAGTTTATTACAACAAATAAACTAGACCATTGCGTTGGTTGTAGCATTTTTTCATTAGTGAGCTATTGTGCTAGGTAATATGTTAATATTAGAGTGGTTTTCTTTTATCTGGTTTGAATCAACCTTGTACCTTTGGGCATTCTTTTGGATTCATACATTATTTGATTGGTTGAAAATTGTTTGACCAAATGCCTTAAAGGTATTGATTGTTAATTATTTGTCAAAATGTATCAAAGATGTTTGGCTGGGAATTTTTTGACAAAATTCTTAAAAGACACTGAATACTAATGGTCTGTCAAAATACCTCAAGGGTGTTTGGCTATAAATTGTTTGACAAAATGCTTTAAAGACGTTGGTTGCTACATGTTTTTCAAAATACCTCAAAGATGTTTGGCTGGAAATTATTTGACAAAATGCTTAAAAGACATTGATTGCTAATGGTTTGTCAAAATGCATCAAAGATGTTTGGCTAGAAATTGTTTGAAAAAATGCTTTAAATATATTGGTTGCTACATGTTTGCCAAAATACCTCAAAGGTGTTTGGCTGGAAATTATTTCAAAAAATGCTTAAAAGACATTTATTACTGATGGTTTGTCAAAATGCCTCAAAGATGTTTGGCTGGAAATTGTTTGAAAAAATGCTTAAAAGACATTGATTTCTAATGGTTTGTCAAAATTCGTCAAAGATGTTTGGTTGGAAATTGTTTGATTAAATTCTTTAAAGACATTGGTTGATAAATGTTTATTATAATACCTCAAATATGCTTGGTTGTAAATTATTTGACAAAATGCCTTAAATACCTTGGTTGCTAATTGTTGTCAAAATGTTTCAATAACATTGGGTTGACATATGGTTGTAGCAATTTAGATAGCTCTGTATGCTAAAGGGAATTCTTGGTTTGATTTTTTTAAGTATGATTATAGTAAATTTGAGTGGCCATGTCTTCATGAATGTTGAGAAGAATCTCTTAGTTTGTGAGTTATTTTGATGCATGAAGCAAATAGGTGCAGTCATATTTTTATGCATGAAATAATTAGTTATATTTTGATTTTATGATTTGTTAGTCATTAGAATACATTAACTTCCTATGAATTATATTGGATGATAGTGTACTATACATGATTTGTTAAGTCATTATGGTGATCTTGATGCACAATCAATTATGAATGGTTTCCTCATTTATTGTAGAGTGGTATTTGAAATCTAAAACTACTTATTTGTACAATTAAGATTAAAAAAAAAGTGTTCTAATGGAAGTAATAATTAATAATGTCTATTCTATTAAGTTATACTAAATATTCTATCTTTGGTAAGGATATATATGGAATATGATGGATTTAATAAACCTTGCATATGTTAAACATGGGATCACATGATTCCTTGACTGAGCTAACCCCTAGCATGTATTGAATGCAAACTATGGTTGTTGATAGTAAGTCATGCATAGTTTTCCATATGTTGGAATGAAGGCAAAAATTGAATGAATTGAACAATTATATTTTTGTGTGTTGGAAGGAATCTATTACTAGATTGTGTCATTTAGTTGGCTATAGAAAAAATAGATTATATGTACCTTCTTTCATGAAGGAATATGTTTTATAGTAATAACCCTTAAGTAAATATTTTTAGATTAGCCCTTGAATATTGGGACATGTTACTTTTTATTTATTAAGTTTTATGTAGTAGGGTGATATTGTATCTTATAAGTTTTACCTAGATTTATAAAGTCACTTAGTGACTATAGATAGATGTGAACTATTCATATTGAGTTAAATTTGGTTGTTTTAGAGTTTTTCTTACTTGCACTAATTGATTTTAAAACTAAATTATGTCGGTACACTAGTGTGTTGAAACTATTAGGACATTTAAAAGTAATTGTGTCGAGAACTTAGCATGAGTTGATTGATAATCTTGTAAGTAATTATATGAATGTGGCTTGTATAGGACAATGTATGGCTAGTAGAAATATTGTCTAAAAAAAATAGTATCATATTCAAATTAAATAATTAAATCTTTGGTAAAGGTTTTATCTAATACCTCTTTTACTTGTAGAAACTTCTAGAGCCTACTTTGATTAATATAGAACTTATTACATTAGTTTCTTACCTTAATGGGATCAAACGTTGCCAGTATTAAGATGAATTACATTGTTTCAATACTCCAATATAAGTGTTGATTCATCTTATAAGAGTCCTTGTTGATTTTGGTTGAATGTGAAACTTTTCCTTGGATGCTCTCAAAATGTCTATAATATAATACTACTCTTCTGATTTTGTAATGAAATGCTAACTAGTTAAAGCACTAAATGTAAGGTTAATGTTCTAAAACTATCAATGTAATTTTAAATTTGATTTGAAACACCTTTGGTGTATTCCTTTATGAAACATGTTTTATTATGGTGATAACTATTAGTTATGAAACAATGAAATAAGCTTAGGGTGATTCTATTGGCATATTCTTGTGTTATGGATTTTTTTGTTTTTGGACAGTTGGTTGTTCTATTCTGTATAGTAATTGAGACCATGGGAATTTAGTTATGGGTAATATGTCTAGTAATCTTGAAAATATATCTCCATTTTTATAATTATAAATTATAAGTAATGATTTAGTGAATCAAACTCATCCTAGTTATTTAGCTAGGCGCTAATTATTAATATGAAACTTGTCCCTTATTGACATGAAATAAAAATAATAAGTTATCTTTTGTAAATAATAAATCATAAAATGGTTTGGTGTATGAAATGTATTTTGTTTGATGTCTATTGATTTTAGTTATATTTTTTTTCTTGATTAATTGACTCAATAAGCTTTGTTGAAACTTTAGATTCATTGGAATTTGGGGACCATTGGATGTTATCATTGTGCACCAAAATTTGAATTTAATCTATATTACTAATTTTAGTAACAAAACTCAAAAAATCAATGACACAAATAAGAATGAATAAAAGAGGCAAATCAAAATAACAAGAAAATTCTCACCTTCATTCTTACCTCCTTAAAACTCCATTCTAGGATTTTCAAATGGATTTGTGATTGCATATTAGACTCATATTTGACATAGTGATGGCATGACTGTTTGTTTGATTATGGATGCTTAATGATAGGATAATTGGACATGAAGGATTTAGGATTTTTCAAGTTGAGCTTGGGACATTCAAGGATAATTGGACATAGATTTGGCATGAAGAGTATAGATTTCCCCTAGTTAGTTTGCCATGGCTCAAACATGTATTTTTATAGAAAAATGGAGGGAATTTTAGGAAATTTAAATTTTTTTAGAAGTCTCTATTTTAGAGACTTATAGAGCTTTAGAGGATCTTCCCTAGTTTTAGAGGCTTCTCAACTAGTTTAGGGGATAATGGAGGGTTTAGATAGGATTTAATAAGGTTTAGGATTCATAGGGATGTAATAAAGGCTAGGGTTTAGGCTAGTAGGTGGGTAGGTGGGGTTATGGGAATTTACAATTTCCAAATAATAGATAAGTAGGATTAGAATAGGATGATGGAGATTTAGGATGATTAATGAAGGAATGGGATAGGATAAGGTTAGTAGATGTAAATGAATATTGATGGGGGTATTAGATAAATGACTAGAAAATGGAATATATTAGTGGGATTAAGGAAAATTAGTATTGATTAATAGGGATATTAGTGATGTTAATGTGGCAAGTGAATTTAGGTGCATACATTTTCCCCCTCTTTGAAAGGGCATCACGAGTGGATGAAGTGAAATGACTAATGGTCTTTCAAAGAAAAACCATTTCATATATGAATGCTAGTAGATGTGATGTTAGGGGATATGATTCCCCCTTGAGGGGACATGTGAGGAAGAATGAGATGGATGGCCACTCAAAAGAAGAAACAAGGGGTGGGATGTAATGGATAGATGAGGGGATGGAATGCTAGATGTGGGATAGAGGATGAATAAAATGGATTTGACTCAAGCAATGAGCTATAAATTTATGATGATTCCCTTGACAAGGACACATGCATAAAGATTCATGATTATGGGTGTTATAGTTATTGACACATCTGAAGGGGGAATTAATCGTAACATGATGATAAGATTAAAGGGCCACAAGCTTTAGGAATATCCCAAGTAAGGATGTATGCAAGGGAGAGATATATGCTAGGATAAGATTAATGAAGGGTGTAGCTCAAAGCTAAAGTTTATTGATATGATGAAGGTGATTACAGAGAAGAATTGATATGATTGAGTGACCAAAAGATTGCATTGCATCAAATCAATGAGTCATAATGTGATGACACCCCTAGAAGGGACACATACAAGGAAGTAATTAAATTGACCAATTAGTGATTGATAGAAGAAAAAAATGGATGTTATGAGTTACCAGGCCCAGTCGATGGGTGCAAGAAATTGATGAAAAGATTACGGAGATGATTGTGAAGATGGTGATTGATCAATAGACTGATATTATAGATCAAAGATTTAACTGATGTAGGACTTGAAGATGATGAAAGATGAGAGATATATGATAAGGTATGATGATGAAAGAGGATATAGTATTCAATCTGCCCTTGTATACCAAAAATTGGCCAAGTAATAGTTACATAGTCCTAAAAGGGCCTCAGGCTAATGTAGTTCTAACTCAGGGATGATGATGATGATGATGACAAGGATTAGTGATTAGAAAGTGATGATGAGGAGGATGATTAGAATTTTTAGTGATTTAAGGATATGATTCAAAAGATGAGATGAGGATAAAATATTAGATTTTAGTAAATGGACTGAGAGGATTAGATTAGTGATAGAAATAGGGATTATAAGATGATTAGATAAATTATGAGGGAGGGCATGGGTGATCAAGCCATCACAATGTCATAAGGCTCTTCATAGTCTAAGTAATCAAAAATATATGACACTTTGGTAGTATACCCCATGATATATAAGTATTACCAAGGGGGAGTTATGCCAAAGTGCATGGGCAAGTAGTGAACTTGACATCCTTGAGGGCACTTTTAGTGTCCTTAGAGCATACATGTTCATTACCCAATAGACAAAAAGGACATGATGAAAACAAAACATAATAAAAACAAGATAAAAGACATGATAAGACATGCAAACAAGACAAAAAAATAACACACATGAGTATCAACATGTAGTGTTCCAATGCCTTATCTAATGATGGGAGGAGTGATTGGACTAAGTTGGTTATGATGATGATTGGGGACTTAGGATAGACTTGGATTCAGATAGGATGATCATGATGAGGATTAGGATAAGACCGTGCCCCTAGTTTAGGATGGAAGGATGGGGGACATGATAAGGTCTTTGAATATTAATTTGGTCTTGAAACTAAATCAAAAAGTAGCCAAGAAAGGTGATTTAAAAAAGTGATGACCAAAGATTACCAATAGATAAGGCCTTACAAGATTCTAATCTAGCAAAGAGGAGATAATGATGGGATCAAATACCCTTCATACTATCAAATAAGTGATTTTGTGGGTGATAATCATGAAGAGGCAATGATAAGGAAGGTGATGGGATCAATTACATTTCATAATAGCAAATAAGTGAGTTGATGGGTGATAGATATGAAAAGGCAACTAATAATAAGTGATGGGTGCTAGATTAAATTCTTTGACAAAGTGATGCATGTTAATAAAACTTAGTCAAAAGGATGAGGAAGATATGGGGAAATGGGCTACCACTTTGATTTGGTTCCAAGATGGAATGTGGTATCTGTTGATGTTTGGATTTACACCTTTGAGGAGATGCTCAACTCTCCTCATCTAAGTGGAAAAATAGAATCATCTATCTTGTTTTGGGTGATAATTCTATTAAGATGAATCTCTAGATTAGGGACTATCTCCCCTTGATGCACCTTCAAATCTCTTGTAAACTACACATTGTATATGAAAAGGGAGAAAGAAAACAAGTGGTGATGAACCAATATTTGATATCCTCTTACTTGACTAAAATCACTACTTAAAGAGTAACAAAGTTTCTTCACACAAAACTCACAACTTTTGTGCATTATCACATCAATTTTTTACATGTTAGATTCAATAAGGTATTTGACATTTAGGAGAGTAATAGACAATTCTAGGAAATAATATAGTCTTAAACCACTTCTAAAATATCTATACACTTATGAAAGAATACTAACAAGGACTTGTAACAATACTCTTTCTACACATTTAGTAGGAAATTGAGGATAACATGTCAGGAAAGATAAATTTCACTAAACAAGAACAAAATTATTTGGACCAATACATAATAATGCAGCATGTGAGTGGAAAATAACATGTATTATTTCTTCAAGAGTTCTACAAGTACAAATCTAGCCAGAGTTTCACTATAACCAGTGAAGGCTTTAAAATGAGCCAAGAGAATACATATATATAGCCTTTGAGAGAGTGGTCAAGCCAAGGGAGTTCAAGGGTCACTTGGACATGTCTCACCCTGAGAAAAAAAATAGTTACATTAAATTTTGTAAGAAGCTCCCTTTACAGTTACACTAACAGAATCAAGATATTTTGAATTGCATTTTGCTATAGATGGGTTCATTTGTTGGAATGTCATTTAGATGAAAATTATTCTTTACTAGCTCATCAAGCTATATAACAGTGCAATAATCTTTAACCATCGACCTGCTTATTATGCTTGTTATGTATCAAAGCTCAAGATTCATGCCATTTGTCATTTCCATATTTGTCCTCAAGTTCTCATCAAGTCTTTTGAATAACAATGACTATTCCTCATAGTTTAAAATTGAATTCTTGTGGGCTGTCATATTTTGTTTGAATCCCAATAGTTAATTTCTATAGTCTAAACTTGATGTTTTATAGGTTTTCACCTTCAGGTATCTCTTTAGACTTCTTGTCTTTGGCATTATTCTAGAAAATTTGTCTAAAAGAATAATTTTGGGTTCTTCTTCCTTTCCTCTTGACTTTTTTTGCAAGGAATAATTCTTCATTTCCTTCAAACAAATTGTCCAAAGGAATTCCTTTGGATTTTTTGCTAAGTGCCTTTGCAAAAATAAAAGTGCCCTTCAGCTTGTTGAAAACATACCTTCAGAAAAATGCAAGTGACCCTTCAGAATTTTGAAATGGTCCACCTTTTCTCCAAAACAATCCTTTGGACTTTTTGAAAGGTCCCTTCACAAAAGTTGAAATGCCCTTCATAATTTCTGTGAAGTACCCTTCGGAAAGGCAAGTGTTCTTTCAGAAAAAATGAAAGTGACCTTTTGAAAGAATTGAAAATGTCCTTCATCTTGAAAAAGTCCTTCAAAAAAGTTACAAACATACCCTTTGGAAAAGTTGCAAGGGTCCATTTTGGCTTGAAGATATCTTTCAGAGAAATTGAAAGTGTCCCTTCAAGAAAATGAAACATACCCTTTGGCTTTTTGAAGTGGACTTTTGGAACTCTGGAATGGCCCTTTTGGATTTTTTGCAAATGACCCTTCTAAGAGGCAAAAATACCTTTCAGGAACTTTGAACCGAGCTAAAGTGTCCTTCGTAAAAGTTAAATTACCCATTTTGAAAGGAAACATACCCTTCAAAAGACTTGTCTAGGCCATTTCTTATGATAAAGTACCTTTCAAGAAAGTTGAATGGGCAATTTTACCAAAAGAAAAGCCTCAAACAAAAAGTTTGAAATAACTTGACAAAGGATTAGAATAAAAATCCAGAGAATTCATTACAAAGGACTTAGCCAAAAGACTAAAGAACAAAGCTTTCAAAAGGAAAACAATTGATTTTTTTATATGTAGAAGACTTCAGCTTTGTATAAGAACACTTCTTATGAATTTAACTTGCATACTAGACTTGAACAAAGGTATAGACTCAGATGTTTTTTGCAAAAAAGGGGTGCCCAATTTTGGCTAGAAAGGTCAATAAATTGGTGACTCACAGGGGTAGTATGCCTGTTATACTGACCATACTAGTAGCTATATCAAACTTAGGGTTAATGGAGTCAATGGATTATTAAAGATGACTAACAAGTATTTTTCCAAAATAAAACACAAGAAAACACACCACACAACAACAATAAGACCAAGCAAAGAAAACACAAAACTAGATAAAGACAAACTCACACATGTGCATAAGCACTTAGGGAACACAAGGAAAATAGGAAACTATGTACAAAAGAAAAGAGAAATTCAATAACAATGCTTTAGATATATCCTATTGACTAGTATATGTAGCGCCTCTCCATCTAGATTTGAGAGTTGGAAAGCATTGTGTTATTTTCACTGTGTAATCACATACGGGCCACTCTACAAAGCATCAAACTTTATGTATATTCTAGGCTTGGCCCTATCTTCATCCCATTTTAGGATAATTTCTCCTTCCTTAAAGCTTCTTGGTGTGGACTTCTTGTCAAAATACTTCTTTATTTTTTATTGGTGAGTAGTCATGGTATGCATAGCTTGATCTCGTCTCCTCAAGCTCCATCAACTCACATAATCTGACCTCTATGCTATCATTCTCCATCAATTTTAGCTGGTAGGTAAGATCTATGTTTGGTAACTCAAGTGAGATAGGAAGTCTAGCTTCCCTTCCATACACAAGTGTTTATGGTGAGTTCCCAATTGCTCTCATTAAGGTGATCCTATCAGCCCAAAGGGTTGTCTTCAACTCAGTTTGCCAAGTCCATTGATTCTCCTCCATTGTTCTCTTGATGATCTTGATCAAGTTCTTATTTATGGACTCAGATAGTCTATGTCCTTGAGGATAGTAGTTGGAGGAGGTGCTAAGATATATGCCATGGTTCAAATTCAATTCACTTGTCTTTGTTCCTAAGAAGGCTAGTGCATTATTTGAAATGATTATTGAAGGAGCTCCAAATTTGGTTACTATACCTTCATATAAGTCTAGGACTAAGTTTTCATTTTCCTCCTTAAGAGTTAAACCTTCCACCCATCTTGTCAAATAATTAATGGAAGTTAACACCCACTTGTGACCAGCACTAGAAGGAGGATTGATCAAACCTATGAAATCCAAACCCCATTACATGAAGGGTTACTTAACCTATATTGGATGAAGGGGAAAGGCATCTAGCATTTATTTTCCATCAAAAATATCACTCTTTTGGCATTTATTTACCCAAGCATGAGAGTCCCTGAATAGGCTAGGCCAGAAGTAACCAACCCTCATAATCTTAGCAATTGTGGTTCTTGGAGCAAAGTGACCACTAGCTAGTCCATCATAAAACTCATGCGACACTTTGTCAATTTGATCTGAATCAATACACCTCAAAATCACACCTAAAAAATCCTTTCTAAATATTACTCCATCAATAAGTACATAAGGAATGGATTTCAACCTAAATTACCTTCTCTTGGCCCTATCAAGACCTTGTGGACACTCACCAGTTTGAAGGAAATGAATCATGTATTGTGTCCATCTCCTTATGGCTAAAGGTGTAGCTACTCTAGGATCATCATGAAGTGCAAAAAAAACCTCCCTTTTCTCTTTTAAATCTGAATCAATATGCTCACACGGTCCTTTTACTTTCACTAACTTGGTTGTTTTGATATCCACATCATATTCCATCACTTTGGTGATCCAACCTGCCCTTTTATCATTCAAATCTATATTCGACAAAAAGTATTTCACACTAGGATGAGGTATAAAAATGTGTATCTTGTTATTGTATAACATATTTCTAAACTTCTTTAAGCTCCTTATAATTGAAATCACTTGTTTCTCTACGTATGTATATCTTGTCTCATAACCTTCTAGACCTTGATTGAAAAAGGCAATAGGTTATTCCAAATTTTCATCATTAGCTTAAGTAACCATGGTAGAGATTAACTCTTCATTAATAATAGTATATAGGTTGAATTCCTTATTGAAATTAGGACTTGCAAGGGTAGGAGCTTAGGCAATGGCTTACTTGATTTCTTCAAAACTTTCCTTCCTCCTTCCTATCCAAGTGAATATCTCATCCTTCCTTAGCATGGAGGTTAAGGGCTTGAACATGTTATCAAAATCAAGAATGAACCTCCTAATGAAATTTATCTTACCAAATAATCTTTGTAGACCCTTATTATGTTTAGGCAAAGACAATGCCAAGATGGCACTTACCCTTTCAAGATCAATGGATAGGCCTTTCTTGGAAATAATGTGGCCTAAGAGTTTGCCTTCATGAATAGAAAACACACACTTATTTGGGTTTATAGAGATCCCAAACTCTCTACACCTCTCAAAAATATACCTCAAGTGCTTCAAATGATCATTTGCATCCTTGGAGAAAATTGTCACATCATCAAGATAAACCAATACAATGTTATTGATTAGTCCTTAGAAATCCATATCCATTGCACATTGGAAAGTAGCTCCAAATTTTGACAATCCAAATGGAATTTTCCTATATTCATATGTGCCCCATTTAGTAGTGAATGCTATTTTGTATTGGTCACTTTCTTTCACCAAAATTTGATTGTATCCAGAATAACCATCTAGGAGAGAAAACCTTTCACTACCTGCCACCACTTGAAACATTTGCTCCATAGAAGGGAGTGGATAATGATCTCTTAAAGACACTATGTTTAAGTTCCTAAAATCCACACACAACCTGATCTCCCCACTTTTCTTTCTAATAGGGACTAAGTTGGCTAGTCAAGAAGAATGCTTGATGGGAAAGATGATTCTAGACTCAATCAGTTTAGTGAGTTCTTTCCTCATGAGAGGCTCAATCTTGGGATTGATTGGCCTTTATTTTTGATAGATGGGTTTTGAATTTTTATCTATATATATGGTATGTTTATCCAAGATTGGATCAAAACCCTTTAAATTACTATACTCCCATGCAAAAATATCACTAAACTCCTTGCATAGTTTAATGAAATCATGCTTCTCTTGACTAGTGCATACCTTTCTAAGAGCAAGTAACTTGTCTTTGAATATATTTACCCTTTAATATTTATCTTTCTTGTTTTACATGCTTACCTTCTCCTTATTGATCTGGTCATCCTCATTGAATATGCTTTCAAGAGTCACTAGGCCTTTGGGAAGCTTGTTAGACTTTAGCTAGATAATCTTCCCTCCATATCATTATTGAAGTTTAGACTAATTATTTGTATAGAACTAAGCCTCTTATTTTAGGAATAGGTATATATATTCATCACTCTCAAAAACCTACCAATTGGTGACATTATCTGGTATAGAAGGTCTCACAATCACCTTTAGATGAGGTTGATTCTTGTCTTCTCTTATGCCTTTTGGAACATCAAATTGAGCACAAATAGATGCCAATCTATCAACATGATTATTATCTTCCCTTGGAATATAAGTTATATTAAATTCTATGAAGTATTCTACAAGGTCCCAAACTCTATGCTTATAGTACTTGAGTAGGGAATTCTTGGTCAAATTCTATCCTCTAACTCAATTGGCAATGAGCTCGCTATCACCAAACACTTTCAATTATTTGACATCTTTTTTTCTTGCCCACTCAAGGCCATGAATTAGGGCCTCATATTCTTCTACATTACAAGAAAAATAGAATTGAAATCTTAAAGTTAAAAAATACCTTTCTTTTGAAGGTGAAACCAACATTGCTCCACCACAAGCTCCAATCTTGCTTCTAGACCCATCAAAGAAAAGCTACCACAAGCCATTCACATATTCATTTGACTTCATCAAATTGGGCATGAAATAATCCTTCTCATGCACATAATATACTCCATGAATATATTCCTCAATAAACTTTTAAGGATCATGTACATAGTTGTCATCTCCCCACTCATTTAGGAACAAATCAGAAACTCCTTCAAGGGAAGATGATGGGGATTGATCAATGTGAAACTCCTCTTCATCAATGATAGCATAGTTAACATTTGATACCTTGGGTAAATATGGTTCCAATTTATATCTATGAATATTTTCTATCTCAATCTTCACCTTAGTGACATATTTTGTTCTAAACACCATGTAGAACCAATTAGCTGCCAAGTATCCACCTATCTTGGACGTAAAGTCTCTTGACAAGCAAAGAGAAAAATAGGGAGGAAAATATGCTACCACCACATCATGAGGAATTTAAAATGTATGACAAGCATGAAATATCAATTTCAAACATTTCATAACCCCTAACATCTTGGTCAGTGATCCATCCAATTGTAAAACTCCTTTAGTTATTGGCTTGTATTTGATGCCTAGCTTATCTGCTATGCATTTAACATAACTGATGTGCTTAATCCAGTGTCTATGATGTATATGATGTAATTATTAACCAATAAATCACAAATAATTAAATATATTTATAAAGGAGGAGTCTTCTCATCTTTCTTCACCTAACCATCTATAGATTGAGTTCTATTGACCAAAACCACATTATCACTTCTAGATGGGTTAGCGTGTGTACCCAGTCCATATAATTCCTTTTTGGAGCATATATTTATTCCTTGGTAATGTTAGATAATCCAAAAATTATATTTTAATATGATGATTCTTCATTTGTTCCACAACATTAATGGAATAATTACTTACCTTGGGGTTCTCTTTATGAACATTTAGGCCTTGTGATGTAGCTTATAGAGGCAGGGTTGTAGCAGCTATCCTAAAATTTGGAATCCTCTAATATTATTATGATTTAGGAGATAAATTATTCCCTCCTCCCATCTAAGCTGATTTAGGAGTAAAAATAGGTCCTTTATTAGTTGTTTTAACTTCTTCAATTACCCTTTTCTTTGATCTAGTGTTGGTAGCGACACTAGCATTCCGATTACTTGTATTCCCCATGTAATTAATGGCATAAAACTCACCCTCTAAATCATTAATAAGAGTGTAATAATACTAAACCTATCTAATCTCCATCTTTAATTTTATTGGCATCTCAAAATTTGAAAATTGAGATGTTTGGTCACCTTATGTAGTCATGCCTTGATTTTGCATTTCATTGACATAAACAACCTGTTATTGACCTTGCTAAAAAAAGGGTAGTTGGGTTATTCCTAGACCAAATTGTTTTGAGTGAGAACAAGATATTTGGAGGATGAGGGATAAATAGGATTATAAATTTGATAAGGCTTGACATGGGTGATTGGCCTTGTCCCTGATTGTTGCCCTGAAAAGGATGTATGTTTATTTATCCAAACTAGTTGTAAGATTGATAAGGCTTATAGCTTTGGGTTTGTTGCCTTTTGAGAGAAACTAATTCATTATTAAAAATTTGAATTAGGATTTTGAATTCATGCATTTCATTTTTAGGGTCAAAGGCATATTTTTCTTGACCAAACAAAGGAGTTAAAGTGGGCAATACACTTTGACTAGGAGAATGCAAATCAGGGAATAGTGGCATTGGAGGTCTAGGAGCTATCTTTACCACTTGGACAAGATAATTCTCAACATTTAGGTCTATTTAATAGGTATAAGGAAGTATATTTCCACCCATAAATTGAATCATCATGGCAATTTCACTATTTAATGCTTTCAAGTAGTACAAAAATATATAATTTGTAGTTGGCCTCACAAGAATTGGGATTCTATCCCAAGTTTTTTGAAACCTAGTATTTAAATCCTACATGAATTCATGTGGTGCCCTCTTTATCATGGTCAATTTATTATCAAGAGATATGTGGTCACTTTTTCCCCCAAACCTATTAGTCAATAGGGTCCCCAACTCATCCCATGAGCCAATAGAATTTACAGGTAGGGTTCAATACCAATCAAAAACTTTTCCCTTAAAAGATAAGGCCAACAACCTAATAGATACATTTTCTTGGGTGATATTATGGATATTATAGAAATTTTCTATGTTCCTAATATGCTCAATGATAGTAATTGGACCATCTCCACTAAAATATGGGACATTTTTGAGAGCAACTCCTGAGATTTTATCATATTGGGCAAGCTATAAGGGAGATGCCCCGTAGAAAGGCACAAAAGGTTATCTTCAAACCATATTGGGAATATTACTATATATTTTAGGAATAGTATGCAACACAAATTTGGAAGTTTTAAACACAAACTCTCTTTTTTAGGGATGAGTGTTGACAAACCTATACCTTTTGGTGGAATATGGAGCTAATTCCATAAACTCAAAGGGTACACCTTTAGCAGCAGACCTAGTGGTCACCTTCGGCATGAAAAGAAGGAATGATCATCAACTAAAGACTTTTAATTATTCAATGGATTTTTTAGGTACTGAATGTAGATGTTTCTTTTTCTACAACTGTGTTAAGACCAACACCAATCTTGAATAATCTTCAAGGACTTAGATATCCCACTGGGCATGCCAAAAAATATTGACGCTTGGATTTGCACCCTTAAGGAGATGTTTATCTCTCCTCATCCAAGTGGTATAATGGAATCATTTCTCTTGTTGTGGGTGATAATTTTGTTGAGATGAATCTCTAGATTAGGGGCTAGCTCCCCTTGATGTACCTTTAAAGCTCTTTTAAACGACACACTTTGTATGAAAAGGGATAAAGAAAAAGACTAAGAAAACAAGTGGTTATGCACCAATATTTGATATCCTCTTACTTGACTAAAATCACTACTTAAAGACTAATAAAGTTTCTTCACATAAAACTCACAACTTTTGTGCATTATCACATCAATGTTTCACATGTTAGATTCAAGAAGGTATTTGACATTCAAGAGAGTAACAAACAATTCTAGGAAATAATATAGTATTAAACCACTTCTAAAATGTCTATACACTTATGAAATAATACTAATAAGGACCTATAACAATACTCTTTCTACACATTTGTAAGCAATCAAGGATAATAGGTTAATAAAGATAACTTTCACTAAACAAGAACAACATGATTTAGACCAATACACAACAATGCAACATGTGAATGACAAATAACTTGTATTATTTATTCAAGAGTTTTGCAAGTATAAATCTAGCTAGAGTTTCACTATAACCAGTGAGGCTTCAAAATGAGCCAAGATAATGCATATATATATATATATATATATATATATATATATATATATATATATATATATATATATATATATATATCCTTTGAGAGAGAGGTCGAGCTAAGGGAGTTCAAGGGTCACTTGGACATGTGTCACCCTAAAAAAAGAAATAGTTACATTACATTCTATAATAAGCTCCCTTTACAGTTACATAAATGTAATCAAGATATTTTGAATTGCATTTTTCTATAGATGGGTTCACCTATTGGAATGTTGTTTCAATGTAAGTTGTTCTTTACTGGCTCATCGAGTTGTATAATGGTGCAATAATCTTGAACCATCAACCTGCTTATTATTATTTTTATGCATTAGAGCTCAAGATTCATGCCATTTATCATTTCCATGTTTGTCTTTAGGTTCCCATCAAGTCTTTTTAATATCAATGGCTATTCCTCATAGTTTAAAATTGACTTCCTATAGGCCATCATCTTTTGTTTGAATCCCAATGGATAATTTCCATAGTCTAAACTTGACATTTTGTGGGCTGTCACCTTTAGGTATTTATTTGAACTTCTTGTCTTTGACATTCTTTCAGACAATTTGTTTGAAAGAATTATTTCAGGCTCTTCTTCCTTTCCTCTTGGATTTTTTTCAAGGAACAATTCTTCATTTTCTTTCGACAAATTATCCAAAGGAATTCCTTTGTATTTTCTTTTAAGTGCCCTCCACAAAAATAAAAGTTCCCTTCAACTTATTGAAAACATACCTTCAAAAAAATGTAGATGACCCTTTAGAATTTTGAAATTGTCCACCTTTTCTCTAAAAAAATTCTTAGAACTTTTTGAAAGGTCCCTTTGGGAAAGTTGAAATGCCCTTTTGACTTTCTATGAAGTACCCTTTGGAAAGGTAAGTGTTCTTTTGGAAAAAATTAAAGTGACCTTTTAGAAGAATTAAAAATGTCCTTCGAATTGAAAAATTCCTTCAAAAAAGTTATAAACATACCCTTCAGAAAAGTTACAAGGGTCTATTTTGGCTTGAAGATATATTTTGAAGAATTTGAAAATGTCCCTTCATAAAAATGAAACATACCCTTTGGCTTTTTGAAGTGGACCTTCGAAACTCTGGAATGGCCCTTTTGGATTTTTTGTAAATGACCCTTTTGAAAGGCAAAAATACCTTTTGGGAACTTTGAACTAAGCCAAAGTGTCCTTCAGAAAAGTTAAAGTGCCCATTTTGAAAGGAAATATACCCTTTGGAAGACTTGTTTAGGCCATTTCTTTCAAGAAAGTACCCTTCGACAAAGTTGAAAGGATAATTTTCCTGAAAGAAAAGCCTAAAAAAAAAAGTTTGAAAGAACTCGGGAAAGGCTTAGAATAAAAACCTAAAAGAATTCATTATCAAGGGCTTAGCCAAAAGACTAAAGAACAAATCTTTCAAAAGGAAAACACTTGGTTTTTTATATGTAAAAGACTTCAGCTTTGTATAAGAACACTTCTTTTGAATGAAACCTGTATACTGGACTTAAACAAAGGTATAGACTCAGACATTTTTTGTAAAAAAGGGGTGCCCAATTTTGGCTTGAAAGGTCAAAATTTGGTCAACAGTATCCAAAGATGGGAAAATATGAGATGGATGAAGATGGATGTGACTAGGGATTAGGCATAAGACAAGACACAATGGGATTATTTTTGGCCTTTTCAAGTTTTTATGGTTTTTGAAATATTTCAAAATTTTAGGTATTTTTTGGAATATGTATGCACATTGTACAAGTGGGGTTACTAGCAAAGGGAACACCAAACCTAGAAACTAGGAGAAGGATGGATGGAATGATGGATGAGAGTGATGCTAAAAAGGGGATGAGGACCAAGGAAGAAGGGACTAGGGATTTCCAATGACCACATCATGAAGGAACAAGATATTTAGTTGTCTAAGTGTTCATTAGAGGATATGCCAAGATGATTCTAGGACAAGTCTCAAGACACCTTCCACTACCTCATGAAGGTCAAGATGGGAAGGAATAAGAGATAATATAAATTATATGATGGTATATGATGGGTTGGACCAAGGGATAAGGTTGACAAGGGATCGATGGATGAAGAAAGAAGGATTAAATTTTCCCCCAAATATTGAGGTGCAATGTAGATAATTGATTATTTTACCATGACACTAGAAACTATTTTTCATCAAGGTACTTGCCCAAGGTGCCAGAAGATTGGTTTTCACCATTAGATGAATGATTTTTTTTTGGACTTTTTAGAATGGCATCTCAATTTATTAGGCATAGGGATGAGATGCAAGAATGCAAGCATTGTGGTGATATCTAGACAACACCTATTTTAGGGATGTGTGATGTTAGGATCATGTTACTAGATGTATTAGGGCCCTTGTGAGCTTTAGTGATGCTTGATGGAAACCCCTCCAGATATCTAGACCATGTGTCTTAATTTCCCCTAGGAGAGACAATGTTTCTCAAGGAGGTGATGTGAGGTATGGATGTGATTAGAGCTTGATTTTGATGGATGATAGGATCAAGATAAGATGGTATTATGGGTGATGGAGGATTAGGATTAAAATGAATTATAGGATAGTGATAGGATGGTGTAATGGGTGATGGAGGATTAGGACTGGCAGTCACATACATCATTAGAGAAGTGGGACATGCTTCATTTGATTGGTTCCAATTGATAAAGGATTGTAAGAGATCCAAGATACTTTGACTTTGTCATTCATATTTTATCTAATCACTTTATGGATGATTGGCCATGCTTTTGACATCATTTGGATTTTGGATTTCAATGCTCACTAGTGCCTAATTTTGGGCTTCACCAAGGGAGATTGATTTTTAACTTGATGGATAATGTTTAATTTGAATTTGATATTCCCATATTGCTTGATATCGGGCTTCACTAGGAGAAGAAGTTTTGGATTAGGTTGATGATTTAAATTTTTTTGATCTTGATTTGTGGAATCAAAGATGGTTTTATCATGATTTATGACTTTTGGTGTATAGTCTTGGACCTCTATATTTTTAGCACACATTATGTTACTCGGGGAAGAGTCCAACGATGTATGTTCTGATTAATCCTTATTAAGGGAAGTTATTAAATAATCATTGATATGAGTAAAGGGGTCTATGATGGATGAAGGTGGTGGAGATGGTTTGATGAGGTCAATGAGTGGTGATGGGGCAACATGGTCTTCATAGGGGTGCCTAGGAAACCTAGTTTTGACATCAAAGAAAATCTCCTCAAGATCAATAAAAGGATCACTATGAATTATTTTAGTATGTGCATCCAAAGTGGGATCAGATTCATTTTGATAATATTTGATAGATAAAGCATTTAAAAAATTATTTATGACTTCATCATCCTGATTAAGATCCAAAGATATGCCTTTAAGAAGATAGGCATTATCAGTAGCAATGAGGGGTGATGTTTCTTATAAAGAACCTAATTCAGATCTTGGTGTTGAACATGATCCTACTAAAGATAAGACTTCCAATGCTATATTTGATGATTTCTCCAATGTACTAGTTATAATTCTACTAATAGGAGATTTATTTTTCATAATTGACCTCTCAACATGGGGTATTTGATGTGATGGGTGAGAGGGTTCATGAGATATGGGAGGACTATGATCATGGGGAGTAAACTTGGTTATGATGGAAGATTTATCAAGGATGGGGGGATCATGGAATATGGGTGTGGATTCTTGACCTTAGCTTAGAGAGGGAAGAATTTGATAATGACTAGGAATGAAATCTTGGCATTCCTCTTCTTATTCACATAGGGATTTAAATTCATCTGACTCATCCTCAATTACTATGTCACCAAGGTTGATGAGGTCTTGGACAAAATATTGGAAAGGATGACATTAATTAATGGTGTGCCCCAAAGTTTGGTGATATACATAATATTGATTAGATTTATACCAAGAGGGATCAGGCTTAGTGGGATCAAGATGTTAGATAGATGGATAGACCATCATGTTGGTGATGACTAGTTGTTTGAAAAGGGATTCCAAGGATATAGGAAGGGGAATATAAGGACCCAATTCTCTTTATGAATTAGATGTGGAAGCATTAGAATTTGGATTAGATGGTGTTTGATGTGAGGGGGTAGAGAGAGTCAAGGTGGCCAAGATTGGATTCCCTTTACTAGTATAGGAATGGATAGATGGTGTTTTATAACTAGTAGATGGAGGATTGGTATGAGACTCACATGAAGGGGCTTCGATGAGAAGTGAATGAGATGAATGGGATCAACACCTTCAAGAAGTGGCACACCCATCATAAGTAACTTTAAGAGGATCTCATCCTTATGGGCAACTATGTATTGGTCAATGAAAGTGGGGTCTAACTCCATGGTGATGGATGAAGAGCGATGGATGATGAAAGTAGGCTAAGAATTAGGGATGGCTCTTTGAACAATTTAAGGCCAAATGACTGAGCTAGTATGATAGATGAGTATGGGGATGAGATAGACTAATGGATTAAGGCTATGATCATATGTCATACTAATAGTATAATAGGTGTTATCAACCTATCAATGATGCCTAGTTTTTAAGCTAGAAAAAGGATTAGGATTTGATGGGTGCCTAGATTTAAGACTAGCAAGATGACAATATGATGGATGCTATTTATGATTAGGCAAGGATGATTGGACTAGAGATGATTAGATTGATAATGATGTGTTTTCTATATTTAACTGACAAAGTGATAAGATGCTAGCAGGATATTGACTAGGTATGAGATCTGAACAAGGAATGAGTGATAGTGGACTAGGATGATATGATGATGTGGATAATAGGACTAGATCAAAACGTTTAGACCAATTTTCTCAAAATGGGATGGGGTATGATTATGTGATGATGGTGATAAGGGACAAGGACAAGTATGATTATAGGTGATAATGAAGTGATGAAAGGGGTAAGATGAGTGAGATGGGGATATTTTAGACCCGTATGTGACCTAAAGAGCCAACTAAGATAAGATTGGACAAGGATAAACTAGATGGGTGATGAAGACAAGGTCAAGACAAGTGATGGGGTAGGCTAAGGATAATATGGACTTGATGTGGATGATATGTGATTAGGATATGGGTAGGGGTGTGACTAATAAGAGGTGAGATCAAGATAGGATATGACTAGAAGAATGTATAATATGTATAAGAGGGTGAGATAAGGATATATTAGATAATGGTTAGGACTAATGACATGGTGATATGGTTAGATTAGGAAAAATTTGAGACAAAGATGGGGGATGGGATATACAAAAGGATGACGGGATAAGGATGCACAAGGATGATAAGATGATGAGACAAGAGAATGATGGGATGAGGATGTATAATATGAGAGGTTAATATTCACAAAAGGATGATGAGATGTACAAAAGAGATGATAATACAAGATGTAGGTGGTGGGGATGATGAGTGGATTAGGAGTAGAAGAAAAAGGATAATATGTAAAAGGGGATGATGTTAAAGGTGTATAAAGTAAGATGGGATTATGACTTATGATGAGTGGGTATGACTAGGCAATATAGGAGATGGGATATGACCAATACAAGGATATAAAAGGATAAAATGTCAAGGATATACAAAGTAAATGATGATAAGTATGGATGATTAGGATATATACAAAAGGATGATGGGATACAGATGTACAAGGTGATATAATGATGAGGATGGAATATACAAGATGATATGAGCAAAGAACCTAGATAGGTATGGATAGGTGAAGGCTAACTTGGCTCAGAAATAGTATAGGTTTAGCACAACACACACTCAAACAAGAAATCCACAACCTATGATTAGTAAATTGATAGGTGTGTAACCCGATGCCCACACCATCCAATAGTTACATGGGTGAGGTTATAGGATGGTGACCGATTATGGTATCAATTGAACCCTCTTAACCTTGCTTACATATGATGGCTACTATAGCGATTATAATAAATCCTATAGCAGTACACCTATTATGGTTGAAAGGTACTATGCTAGGTATACAAAATCTATCTAGGTATATCCTCAATATACATAAAGGTACATTGGGACCCAAGTCTATGTAGGGTGTTGTCTAAGGTCTAGTTCAGAGAGTTAACTCTTCCCCTTCATGGATGCCCTATATGGGGTCAATCACATAGCCTAATGATAATTGTCCCTAATTTTTAGAATCCACTAGAACATAGAGTTTGGTTAGTGTGTGATGATGAAATCCACAACACTAACCCTTATATACTAAGTGTGTGCATGGGGATCAATTCCATATCATGTGTTATCCTAGAAAAATAAAAAGGAAGGGGTTTATAAGTAGTTTTTGATCCCCTAGAAATCATTGCAAGGATGTAAGGGAGAGAGAATACACCAATCATAGCCTTGATAAATAGACACGCAATCCAAAAGATTAATTTACCAATTAAATTAAGATGTGTGATTTATATACAAGAAGCAAAGGAAAGAATATACAAGCACATAACAAGATGATTTAAAAACAATATATACAAAATGATTAAAATGATTTTAAGAGTGCTAAAATGGATCTTTGACAAGCATCCTATAAGTACACAAGTTAGTAGTTTGATTATGTCACTCAAGAGAGGGGTCCTACAACACAAGGATTAGTAGTTTCAATGATTTCCTACAAAATTATGACTCCTTACAAAACTATAACCAAATACTCCAAAGTCATAATTGGGGGGTCAAAATTGCTACTTACGAGTTGTGATATTATAGCTGAAAATATGATCATGATGGTTACTTACAAAACCATAGTTGGCTATACAAGATCATGATCATGATCATGACTGATAAAATTACTATTGTCGATAAATTGATAGTTGTAGTTTTGTTGTAAACCACAAAACCATGATTTTTTATGATGAAATCACTAATGCAAACATATCAAGAGTCAAGATATTGTAAGAAATGACTAAATATTTGAAATTTATAGATATTTTTCAAAAATAAAATAATTACATAGGCAACATATTGATTTATTTGTAGATGACCATGATGAACTATGAGTTGATGTTCATGATATATTTCAAAAATTTTACCAAAGGATATTAAGATGACTTATTAACCAAAATTAAGCAGAATATAAAATATTATAGTCTAAATCTACTCTAAAAGATTATAGATGATAATTTACCAAACAAAATTATCTCAAAGTGATAAAATTGATAAAACATAAGCTAAATGATAGACTCATGACTATCAACATAATAACAATATTTACTAGAGCAACATTGTAACTCTAAAATTGGTTGAGAATTGTGGTTTTCTTGAGGATAAGAGAAAAGGGGTAAAGGCCTATGCCTTCTTGTGTCTTTATCCTCAATTGATTTCTCCTACCTTGGCCTCCTTCCCTGCTAACCCTACAAAAGATCACATAGCAAAAAGGCAAAAATTTGGCATAAAACTAGGGTTAGTTGAAAAGTATGGATATAAGGAAAAAACTCCAAAATATTTAGATGGAAGATTATATTGATGATAAAAATCCCTTATAAAAACTCATAATGTCAAAACAGACTAGACAGATGTCAACCATTAATGGTTTTATGGAAGGTTGAAATATCATGATTTATGGGCCCAATACCATGATTACTAAATTGATATCATGATTATAATATTCATGGTATTTTTCAATGGTGAAAAAATACTTAAGGCCCTATCAACTTTGCCTATCCTACACATAGAAAGTTATGACATGAAAAAAAAACACAAGAATATTTAAAATAAGCACTTAAGGTTAGGAAAGATAGATAATCAATTGGTGAAATGAGTAATTTTATACTTGAGATTGGGGACTACAAAACCATGATTATCATCGACAAATTCACTTATGGTAGGAAAAAGTCATGACTCATCGAGTCATGATTTTGTCAAAAAAGGGAAACCTACCAAGGATAAATTGTTAATGGCTAAAGCAAAATCATAACTCAAATAAAAAAAATCACTACTGGCTCAACAAAATCACTAATTATGATTCATGATATTATCAAAGGGATAGAACCTACATGGTTAGATAGATGGTTAGTGGTTAAGTATGGAATTCAAAGCAAAATCATGACTTATGGGAGCAATATCATGACTACATAAGATAATGTTGTGATTACCAGTGCAATGTCCCAACTTTAACCTGTACATGAAAAACATCAAAAAAATTGAGATTTTCTTGATCCAATCGACCTTGTAGATTAGAAAAAACATAACTAACAATAAAAATTGATTAATTTGGGAGCAAGGTCCCACTGTGGTCACCAAAATGTGCACCAAATTTTGGATTTAATCTATATTACTAATTTTAGTAACAAAACCCAAAAACTCAATGACACCAATAAGAATGGATAAAAGAGGAAAATAAGAATAACAAGAACATTCTCACCACCATTATTACCTCCTTACAACTCTATTATAGGATTTGCAAATGGATTTATGATTGCATATTGGACTCAGATTAGATATAGTGATGACATGATTGTTTGTTTGATTATGGATGCTTGATGATAGAATAATTACACATGAACGATTTAGGATTTTGCTAGTTAAGCTTGATAGATTCAAGGATGCTTAGACATAGATTTGGCATGAAAAGTCTCTATTTCCCCTAGTTAGTTTTCCCTGGCTCAAGCATGGATTTTTATATAAAATTAGAGGGAATTTTAGGGAATTTAAAATTGTTTATAAGTTTCTAGTTTAGAGACTTATATAAATTTAGAGGAGATTCCCTAATTCTATAGGATTCTTAATTAGTTTAGAGGATAATGGAGGGTTTAGATAGGATTTAATGAGGTTTAGGATTTATAGGGATGTAGGAAAGGCTAGGATGTAAGTTAGTAAGCAGGTAGGTGGGGTTATGGGAATTTAAAATTCCCAAATAATAGATAAGTAGGATTAGAATAGGATGATGGGGATTTAGGATGATTAATGAAGGAATGGGATAGGATAAGGTTAGTAGATGAAAATGAAATTTGATGTGGGTATTAGAGAAATGACTAGAAAAGGGAATATATTAGCGAGATTAAGAAGAATTAGTATTGACTAATAGGGATATTAGTGATGTTAATGAAGTGAGTGAATTTAGGTGCATACAATCATAAATTAGCATAAGACTTGAATGCCACTTTTATGTCTAAGTTAATTCAAGGTAAAAAAAATGAAATTTAAGAAAACTGATGTATTTGGGACTTTGAAATCTATTGCTTTATTTAAGGCAAATGAATGTTGTCTCCTACTTAGACAAGTTCATTATGAAATATATCTTATCATGGAATATAGTTCAAATATTGCTTTTTTTTCATAAATAAGGTCTATTATTAGATAGGACTAGCTTAGATAAGGCCAAGAATGGTCTCTTGACAACAAACAAATTTACCAGGTAACAAAAAGGGATAAATAAACTCTTGATATGAATTTAATAAGAATATTATAAATGTCATATAAATAACCATGACATTTTAATATCCTTAGACATTTTAAGCAAGTGGAATAAGTGAAACCCATAACCCTTGAGCTTGTTAATAAGTAGGGGTGTGTAAAAGGGAGCCTTAGATGGTTATCCTTAAAATTTTCAAGAGTATTAGAAACTTGATGTAAAACATAGTGTTCTAATAAAGGCATGTTAAAGTACCTTCATGACTAATCTATTAAGTGAGTGATGTGATTTAAGGATTATAATATGCAAACTAATTTTAGAGCATAGATCATTGATTAGTAAGCATTTATGAATAACATGGTCAATGAGATAATTCTAATGTTGTAAAACTTAATTGGAGTAATAATCTAATTTGTTTTACTTATGCTATAGTTAAGAATTTAAAGTAGGAAAAAAAATCCAGTGGGTTCCCGAAACCTGTTCGGGGGATGTTACATTGTGGTATCAGAGCTAAGGTTCAAACACACATCTTAATGATCTCAATCATGAGACCATGATGCATAATGTTGAGAATTTTTTTAAAAATATATAACTCAATGAAATTAAAATTAATACATCATTAGTTAAAATTGCGTGAAAGGTGCAAAGAGCCTTGTGGGGTTCTAATTAAAAACCTATCTGTGAATATATAAGTGTAGTAGATAATTCTTCACCTTGTGTGATAGATTGGTGATACCATGTGGGTCACTTTGCTTTTGTCTAACTTTGTGGAAAAAAAAATTTGTATCCTTTTTTAGGTAAGATAATTTTCTCTTAGAGGAGATTTTACTTCTATAATGATGGCACCCAAGAAGGAGGGTTATCCATGAGTATTGTTAGTATTTGTTAAAGAGAAATTCTTTCAAACTAGAGGTAGCATTAACCCTGAGTGGGTATACATTTTATTTGTTACACATGCTTATGATAGGATTATGCGTTTAAATTGTAATTTGCATAATAAATTCCCTAAATCATTCTAAAATAGCCTTTAATAAATCATTTCTTATATTTAATATTGTTGGGTACTAATAATTACATAATCATAGTATATGAAGATATCTATATTGAAACCATTCCTTAATGTGTAATTATGATTACTATAATTGGGTATTGTATTAAGGCATACTTAGATCAAATTATAGTGCCTTAGTGCATGCATTTGTTAAACCTACATAAAAAAAATGTATGGCATATGTCTATGATTATTTAATGAAATGTTTGGTGGTAGTTGCGCTTTTCATATTGAATTTATTATGATCCTAGATCCTTTGTTGAGGACCTGTTGGGACCAACATACCCCCATTTTTTTAAATTGAGACCCTTGAGAGACCCTCAGAATAAAGCATGGAAATCTTATCATGTTAGGTTTTTTTTTAATAGAATTTGAAGATCATCCACTTTATTAAGAAACAATCATATATGGTCTTGATTTGCTTTATCTAGACTAACCTTGCTAATGAAGTTTATTTAACTATAAGTGCAGGTTCCAAGGTAGGAATCCCTAAGAATCCTGCATTCCAAAACCCTAACAAACCCTTGATTTAAATTTGAATTAAGGTAGGAACCCAAATTGGTGGGAATAATTTTTTGGAATTAGATATAAAAAATACATGTCTTAGGATTAGTCATGTTTCTTAACATGACTTGACCCCCTTTTTTATTTCCCCCTTTCTTTAAAGTTCCATATGGCCTAACTAAATGTTATTGTGCAAGGTCCTTTTATATTCCCCAACTTAGCCTAAAACTTTAATACTAAGGCCCTAATGTATTCATTAATACCATCTCAACCTTAGTCTTAGCAGCTTAGGCATAAGTTTTTATCATCCCCATGGCACTAACTTAAATTCTTTGCATCTCATAGGATCATATATTGTCACTTTATCATGATATTTGATCGAACATAGCAAAGGTAATCAAGAACTTTGGTTTAAATAACCTGCATCTTAGATGATCTGATGATCTGTGCTTACTCATATAGACTCAATCAGATGGAGTGAAGCATGTTCAAAAAGTTAAAAGAATATAGGGAGCTCAAAAGATGGACACATGGCACCATTACATTTGAGGACTAAAAGAAAAAGGGCCCACTTAACACTATAGCCAATCGAGAGTAAGTCTTCGGATCTTGATCCCATGGTTGTCACTTTATCATGACATTTGATTAAATAGAGTGAATTAACACCCAAAGCCTAGGAAGCCATGCAAAAATTCCAAGTGGCATCCTCACATTTGACCTTGAATATTTTAACTAACTTAAAATTGACGTTCGCATGACCATCATTTAAATGTCTGAAAAGACTAACTTATTGCTCATGTAATTGTCAACTTTAAGTCCTTTAAAGTGTAATTTTTGCTGGTTTAAACTTGACATATGTGCAACTATCAACAAATACTTGAGAAGGTGTACTTGATGCCCACGAGACCATAATTTTTAAACCAATTAAAATTACTTACTCAAAATTCAAAGGGAATCCCTAAACCTTTTTGGGCTCATCAAGCTGAGGAAAATGTTCAAAATATGCCTAAAATGGATAACCTCAATTTATAGAATTTAAATATATGCAAGAAATATAATCAGCCTAAGTCTATGATTTAAAAATCTACATGGCATTTTTAAAAATGTACCTTAAATCACAGACTTAGCCTATGTAAAATTCATTTCATGTTGGACATATTTTGAGCATGGTTTGTGATTCATGACATAAACATTTTAGCCTAATGTTTTCATTATGTTTGCTAAACACAACACATACATTAACCTAGGATGCTTATACCTTGACCCCCTTTTAAATCACAACTTAGGTTTAAAATTCTTATCCTAAGGTTTGTCCCATGCTTAATAAACATGAAACAAACCTTAGCCTAAGGGATATAAGCCCAAGTCTTGACTTTAAGAGTGTTCTAACTTAATTTTTAGGCATATATATAGATCAACGGTTTGTACTCTATTTCTAGATTTGATCTAATGATGTGAAGGCCCCTAGAGACTTTTCAAAAAAACCCTGAGAACCCATAGACCCATCACATGGCCAATGATTATTATATAAGGGACTAACATAAGATTTGGAACATGAGGGAGATGTGTGAGTATACCATGTGTCAAGACCACATAGCTCAAGGCCCAAAAACTAATTAAAATATAAGGGCTCAGATTATGATCAATGGCTCGTGCTAATCTAGGATTTTGATCCTAGGAAGCAAAAGGAATGAGGCACTTTTAAATATTAATGGCTAGTGTTCAAATGGAATTTATGAAAAATGCCATGAAATATCTATGTTAGTGCCACATAAGCTCCATGCAAATAGAAAAAGATAAAACTAAAGATATTTTGGGCTAAAAAACACAAAGGTATAAAGGCAAAAGTCTAAATCAAATCCAGAGCATGCATAAGCCAAATCTTGGATATCTTCTACAATTAAAGCTCTAACCCCTAGACCCTACATAAAGGTGAGCCAAATGGATGCAATTTGCTACAATTCAATTAAGAGATAACTTAATTGTGTTTCTAAGCATGAGAGAGATTTCACAAGGATCATATACAATCTAGTGTGAACAATTAACAAGAAATAGAAACCATGGTATCTAGCAGATAATTATTGAAGGAAGAGGTTGAGCTTTATTTAATGACTAATACTAAGGGCCAGGTGTTTAAGGATATAGAATTGGACCTCATAGCATTGAACATCCACAACATTAGGAATTAGTCTAAGCTTTTCTTCATGATATAAAAATTATAACCCATCTCAAGGGAAGAGCATAAAAATGTTACCACCAACAGATGATACAATGACCTGGTTGCAATCCAGATGGCTGACCTCCACCATACCATGGAAAAACTAGAGGTAATGCACCACATTTATGTCCTTTCCCCCATTTTTATTGATTTTAGAATTGATGATGAAAGGATTATTAAGGAGGGGAACTCAAAAAATGTGGCATACATTTCCCTTGTTGTTTTTGAAAACTACTAAAAGCTCCCTCTTCCACATGTTAACCTTCCCAAAATGAGAGAATGGACTAATAGCCATGCCCTAGACTCTATCCTAAGACCCTAACTCCATCAAGGGCCTCACATTTTTAGAACCCTTGATGGAAAAATCCCTATCATTTAGTTTAGAGAGGGCATTAGAGTGATTATGACCTTGTTCAACATAGATTTTGGTTCCCCTTCAACCGCTTATGTAAATAAGGTTTGGGTCTCATATGTACACTTCTTAGTAGAAGAAAAACTTACCTCTCTAATTAGAGATTTGATCAACATCTTTTTGGCCAAGTAATTCATTACCATCAAGAAAAGGACCTCTAAACAATTATACATGATGTCTTACCTCCTTAATGCCCTTCTCACTTAAATTACCTTCCTTGGCATTAAGAATTGGTCCTCAGAGGGTGGGACAACTATCTCACACCACTACTCTAAGTTACACATCTTCAAATACCAAAATCACATGTAGTTTATCTATGATTGCATTTTCCCAGCAATAGTTGAAGCCATCACATGTGTTCCAAAGCCTAGGATCCACCCACTCATCAAGAGACAGGTTGAGATGATTGGGAGTGTATGGTATTATCCTAATTATATAGTCATCAGGATATAAGGCATCATGTCACAACCCTATAGACTATCAATGTATGTCTCGAATAAGTTTACTGAGGAGGAGATTACCTCCCAACTCATCATTGGCATTGATAAGGCTTGTAAAGAAAAGAGGAAAGGTTTGCTTTACCCCTTCCCCTTGGACATTAGGAAAACCCAAATTAAAGAATGGAAATAGGTGAAGATTATGGTCACATATAGGAATTCATTTGGATTTCAGCTAGATGAACTCATAATGTGGGATCCAAGGAACAAGGTGGGGGATCACCTAAATGACAAGAATATCAAGCTTAAGTATGTACACCAACTAGGTGTCCATGACACCATATAAATTAGAGCCAAGAACTATGGGGAAGACTTAGCCAGAGCCCAAGGTCACAACATCAATCTAAAGCACAGGTTGGTTAGACACAACAAGCCATCTAGGGAAACATGGAAAATGCATCCCTTGTAGTATCATTTACTGATTGGGCCATCTATAATAGATCAAGAGCAACCTTAGGAAAATAAACCATATCATCCCCAATAGTAGGTTGAGCCTACTCAAGATGATCAAGGCAAAGAAAAGGAGAAGGCTAGAGAAGTAATATTAGAAGAAATACTTGGAGAAGGACCCTTACCTTCAACCAGGTAGTAGAGGCCACCCTCTCCAATATAGTACATTGACATGATAGCCTTGGATCCAGAAGAGACACTTGAGGGTGTTCTCAAGGAACTTGCAGATTCATATGGTTCAAGAGGAGAGGAAGACCCTTCAATGGAGCCCAAGGAAGATACAAGGAAATAACTTGTCCCAGTGGCCTCCCAGGAAAAGAGGAAGGTATAATTGGCCTTGATCCTGATAGAACTAAGGAAGAAACCTAGATTGACCTTCAATCATCCCACTAGTGAATTCGATCTCTTTAATGATGAATTTCCAATCTATGGACTAGTCATTCCTGACTAGTTCATCTATGGGAAATTGTATAAGATCCCATCTCTTTCCCACTCATGGGCCATAACAAAGGTTAGTGTGGATGTACATGATGATGTGAAGCCCTAGATAAAAGATATAATGAAGGAATAGAAAGAGAGAAGAATCATGGTATCATAAGGCTCAGGAAGTAAGAAGATGGATACTTCAAAACATCTACTAGCTCAGGAGTGGAGTTCTCAGAACCTCCTCAGTTCAAAGAACCACTTACCATAGTTCATTTCAATCTTGAGACAATAGGTTTAGAAAGGATAACAACTAGGATAGCCATGGTTGGGATAGAATAATTCACCTTTCAAAAGGTAGAACCTTTTATAGGTTTGACCCCTATTATAGGACAATAGCTTGGTGAAGTTTCAATTCATGAAAAAGATGTAGAAATCTTGATGGAAAAACATTCACAATAAGCTAAGGCTAGAGTCTGGGGTCTAAAACAAAGGATCCAAAATTTGGAAAGGGAGAAGGGGAACTTACAAACCTAAGCAATCCTATCAGTCCTAGACACCATTATCAAGATGATTGATGAATCATTCTATGGCATGTTTTAGGATTAAAGTCAATGAAGATGAGGCAAATTTTACTAGAAGACCAAGATGCATTAGCCAAAGACTTGGTCACCTAATGGTAGGCCTTAGAGGATAAGATTTCCCAACTCCTCAACATTAAAGCAAAAATCCAAATCCCAAACTTTAGAACCATAATTATGGGACACCTAGGGACTATCTTGGGGATTGTTATTGATAAGGTTAAAAACTTGAGTACCTAGCATACCAAGGTGATAAGGCTTCAAAAAGATGATAAAGGGCTCATTAGTAGAATTGAGCAACTTCTTAGGACCATACTCATCAATCCTGCACAACCTATTACCCTTGGCCTCATTAGTGGTGAAGAGTTCAAACATAGAGCCACTTTAGTGACACAAAAATTCCAAGGTAAAATCAAAGGCCATTTTGGACAAGATAATAACAAGATCTTGGATATGATCTTTAATGTAGGTGAAAGGATCAAAGAATCTAGAAGCATCAATGAGGCCTTGGCAAGAAATGACCAATAATTCAATGAACTAGCAAAATATCTTAGGTTCTACTTCATTTCATTTTACTCTATATTCATATGTGCAATTGTGATTTGATTATAGTAGTAAATCCTTAAAGTAGACCTAGTTCTTACTTGTGATTCTTAAACATTTTCCTTTGAAGTTTTCCTGATATATAGTGAAATTTGAGTTTAGGCTATGTTGCACTATATATTTGTTAAATGTGTATTTAGTTACCATTAATACTTTATCATAATGTTCAAGACCAAAATTAACAATCACTTATTTCTTTTCTGCCTTACCCTTCTCTTTCCTCTTTTTTTTGCCATGATCACTTTAGTTTAAGCCACATTATAAATATCCATTTAGATTAATTTGTAGTTTAAGAAAGAAATGTAATTCACTAAGTATCAACAAATATTCATAAGAGAATAGACCAAGGTAGCTCCCAACCACCAAAATTATATAAATATTGTGGAACAATTATGTTACTATGTTGTTATTTCACCACAGGCAACCAGATTGTCCAAACCTACAACTCATGCTCTAAATTTTCTAAATTATAAAATGAGAAGTGTTCTTTAAACACTAAGGTCACCTATGGTGCATTTAAAAGCATCAACAAGATAGTTCCCATTGGCATTAGAAGGAAGGCTCTTCAAAATTTTGGTGATCTTAGTTTGCTTTACCTAAAGGATCACTATATCTTTGTGTTTTAAGTAAATTATTTGCTCAGGATAAGTAAATTATTTGCTCAGGATATATAAAGATCATTGATCTTTTTTGTTTGAAACACATCTTTGTTGTTTATTTTGATATTCTTTAAGATTTGGTGCTTGTCTCTGGTAAATTTGGCTTTAACATTGAAAATTTATAGTATCTGAGGTTAAAACGGTTCATTATGATCAAAAGTGGGCATATCTTGCATAGATCTGAGTTCCTTTAGTCTTAGAATTGCAGATATAGACCATACTTATGTAGTTGAGCACATATTTGAGAAAATTTAGTCAAAGATCAACATCCTTTGCAATTCTTCATGCCACCTTTATAAAATAAGGTCAATATGTAGGTCTAACTCTTGTTCTTTATAGAAGTTAACCTGACACATCGTATTTAGGTAGGATCCTCAAATTTTAAGCTAGAATTACCCAAGATCAGGATAAGATCACACTCAAAAATTAGATAACCTTTACTTAAATTTGAGGTTCATAAAAAGGCTAGATGTGATAAAGGTACATGAAGGAGATCTAAATCTCTTCCAAATTCACTAATTTAAGGTACCTCTATCTTCAACCATCATCTAGGTATGGCATGGTTAGAGGATTCCTTGATTAATGTGTCAAGGGTGGTTCATGATCTTCCAAGAAACCTCAAGAAATATCTACTTGCATTTAGTCCAATAGGTGTAGTGACTACTGAGGAACATATAAAATCCTTTAAGGTTATTATAAGATTACTTAATGTTGTACATGAAGATATAACATGTAGGCTATTTCCATTTACTTTTAAAGATGCCACTTATGAATGGTTCTTAAATTTTCCTGATAACTATATCATAAGTTGGAATGATTTTAACAATGTCTTTATTAATCAATTTGGTAAAATTGTTAGTCTTTGTGTTATTTACCACTAGTTCACTACTATTAGAAGGGATGCTGGTGAGCCCATCAAGTCCTTCAATGCTAGATTTCAAAAGATATATAGTAAGACCATGGAGCCCTACAAGCACAATGATGTCTTAGCCCTAGAAATCTACAAAGATGTAGTAGATCTTATGACCTTTGTGTTCCTAAAGAGGTCTATCCTAGTTATAGCTTCATTAGCCCAAGCCTATTCTAAATCAATGATCATTAAGGATCAAATGTATCCCTAGGGGAAAATGGATTATTTAGTCCCAAATGTGCACCCACACATGTATGTGATGAACTTGTTCCCTAATAATAACCAAAATCTCTCAACCTTAAACCAACTTCTAAATCTAACCCAGTTGTCATTAAGTCATGTAGCTTCAAATCAAAGTTTTAGATTTTTTACTTATCCCAGTAATGGCTATAGCCCAAGTGATCAAAGGGATTTGGTACCTTCTACTAATAATAACTAGGTACATAATTCTAAAACTCCAAAAAATGAGAATGAGTCCATCTTGAAAATGGTTCAAAAATTAAGCACTAATTTCCTTCAGTTACCTCATTTTAAATGTTTAATAGGCCAAATAATAGATTTTAGAATGATATTTTTCATAATAATAAGGCTAACAAACCATCTTTTAGTAACAAGAATATGGATATTAATCTTACTTATATTGCATTTCCTGACTATTGTAGGGTACATTGTATAGCCAAGCATGGGGAAATTGATTGTATAGAATTATGCAAAGCCTTTGAGGCCTTCAAAGAAGAGTTGGACACATTTGAAGTGGTCCTTAACAAATAAAGTGGTGCAATCACCTTTTTATCTAAGCCATCCAATCAGGCCTTCATGGTGGACACCTTTGATTTCCCCTTTCAAGAGGAAAATGAACCTGATGATGTCCTTGAGGAGATCCAAGCCTTTTAGAAGTTCCTAAAAAAGACATATCCCTTGAGGAATAGAGATCAGAGGTAGCCCCTAACTACCTCAATACCTCCAAACAACTTTGGAAATCTTCTTGACACCTCTTCATGCAACAATCCAGAGCCACCAAAAGGGAGTACTTATAAACCCAATGTTGATATTCCTAGTCCTTCTGGCAAAACTACTTATAACATAGTTGAGGACATGAAGAAGATAAAGGCTAATATAACATTGCATGAAATCACATATATTACAGAGCAAAGGGATCTCTTGTTGGAATCCTTGTCAGGAAAGCATAGTCCTTTTAAGACTGATCATGCCAATGTAATAGTCCATAAAACTAAAGCTAAGTCTCCTTTCTTGCTCACTATCAAGATGTTTGGTAAGAAATTACATAATTTCTTATTAGATTTATGATCATCTATTAATACCATACCTATATTAATATGCAAGCAACTTGTTTTAACACCTATAAAGTCTAATAGAGTTGTCACCCAATTAGACAAATCTAGGGTCACAGTTGTAGGAGAATTATTAAATGTTCATATGTAACTAGTTTCTGAGCCTAAAATGAAACAATTCATTGATATTAAAGTGGTTGAAATACCTGATGTTTATGGAATCTTATTGAGTAGGGAATGAACTAAGGTTTTTAATGGTTATATGTCTACAAATTGCTCACACCTGTGGTTACCTTGGAAAGGTGTCTCCAATCAAATTAGAGTTGAGAGGGAACCAAGAATGAAGCATATGATAATTGAATACAATGTTATAAATGAGAAAGTCAACATAATAGACTCAAACCTAGGGGGTTTCACCCTAGAGGCTAATAAGGTATGTGATACCAAGGATGCTTATGTTGTTCCTAGATTATGGAAATTACACTTTGATGGTGCTAGGTGTACGGTTGGATCAAGTTTTGGTATTTTTTTTACCGACCCCACTCACAAAATGTACCATGCTTCATATATAATCCAATTCCATTTTACTAAAAATCTTACTGAGTATGAAGCTTTAATCCTTGACTTACAATTTTCTATAAAAAAACAAGGTCAAAGAACTGCTAGTTTATGGGGATTCAGAACTAGTGGTTAACTAGGTTAGAAGCAAATACCAATGTAAAATTTCATATTTACAGAGGTATAAATTCAAATTTTAGGATATAATTGAATCCTTTGATGCCTTTGGCATCACTTCCATCCCAATGGAGGAAAATCAAGTAGTTGATCAATTGGCATCTATTTCAGCTAACCTCATGCCCAAACATGATTCCCTTAATTTAGCATTGAACTGATCCCTTGTCCTTCAATACCAAAAAATAGTAACCACTTCCAAGTCTTCAATAATGATCAATAGATATTGGATTTCATGACTAATTCTAGAGCATTTTATGCTCATATCATTGATGAAGCTGATGGAAGTACATTTGGGGAAGATAAATTTAATGGTAAAGTCATTTAGCTAAGTGACAATAAAATCCCAAAGGGAATGATTGATTTAGAGAGACTATTTGATAAGGACAAAGCTGTTGAGGCTTTTAATGCTCCTAAGGTAAATGGGAAGGACTATAATTCTATTGATTTGGGCCTTCATGATCAACCCTGACTGGTAAATTTTGGGAAGGCCTGCACAAATGTTGAAAATAAGAAGTCTAAGGAACTTATTGTCAAATATAAAGATGTCATAGCATAGTCTTATGATTACCTAAAAATATTTTATCGAAGGGTCATCACACATACTATAACCCTTAAAGAGAGTTGTAACCCCTTTAGATAGAAACAAAGGCCTGTGAACCTAGTCCTAGAACCCATGATCTTTAAGGAGGTCAAGAGACTTCTAGATGCTAGGATAGTCTTTTCCATCAGGCACTCTACCTAGGTGGCCAATTTGGTACTAGTCGAGAAGAAGAATGGTGAGATTAGGATTTGTATAGACTTACGAAATTTAAACGAAGCATTAGAGAAGGACAATTACCCCCTTCCTTCCCTAGACCAAATAATTCAAGTTGTTTTAGGATCAGTTATGATGTCCTTTATTTATGGCTTTTTGGGTTACAACCAAGTATTGGTTGATAGAGAGGATAGGATGAAGACATCCTTCACAACAAAATGGGGAACCTTTACCTACAAAATAATTCCCTTTGGACTCATAAATGTAGGAGCCACCCTCCAAAGAGCTATAGACCATGCACTCCAAGGATTGATTGGTAAGTGCATTATTATATACATGGATGATCTAATAGTTTTTTCTAAAAATAGGAAAGATCACTTCATGCATTTACAACAAGTTTTTGAAAGATGTAAAATGTATGTCATCTCTTTGAACCCTAAGGAGGTATCTTTTGTGTGACTAAAGGGAAATTATTAGGTCATGTTATAACTAAGGATGGGATCTCTATAGATCCTGAAAGAGTGGAGGTCATATCTAGAATAGAACCTCCAAATAGTAAAAAAAGCTAAAATCATTTTTTGGTAAGATTAATTTTGTAAGAAAGTTCATTTTTGGTTTTGCAAAAGTAGTCAAACCACTGAATGACATGCTAAATAAGGATGCTAAGGTCATATGGAGTGAATATTCCATAAAAGCATTCAATAACATCAAGGAGGCCATTAGTCAAGCTCCAGTCCTTGTTTTTTAAGGGACTTCTACCTCTACTTCTTTGCATCTAACCACACTATGGCTTCAATGTTAACTCAAAAACTTGAAGGGTGTGACCACCTAATTTATTTTATGAGTACCAATTTTAAGAATGTTGAGTTAAATTATTCATTGATTGATAAACATGTTATGCATTAGTCAAGGCAGTTAAGAAATTTAAGCATTACATCCTTAGAAATAAGGTACATACCATCTTATTAGACTCTACCACCAAACTTATGTTAAATCATAATGAATTGGGGGAAGCTAGAAAATGGATGTCAATCTTGCAGGATTATGACCTAGAGATGAAAATGACAAAGTTGGTAAGATGCCAAGGTTTGATTCAGATGAGTGCTAATACTAACCCTAGACTAAGTATTATGTAGTTAGATTAACAAATTTTTCAAGCTAGTGAATGCTATGACCCAATCATTCATTTGCTAATCAATGGTGCTTGTCCTATAGGTTTATCTAGGGAGAAAAAGAGGGCCTTGAGGCTAAAGTCAGATCACTACTTAATAAAGAATGGAATATTGTATAGAAGTAACTTTGAAGGAATCTACATGAGATGTGTCTCACAAGAAGAAGCTACCCAAATCATGAGCACCTTTCATGAAAAGCTATGTAGTGGACATCCATCTAGGGAAACCATAACCCATAAAATTCTTAGGACTAGCTATTATTGGCCAACTATTTTTAAGGATGCTCACAAGCATGTGAGGGAATGTCATTCATGCTAAATTTTTAGCACCAAGGAGCCAAAGGAAGTAATGTCTCTACATCTAATCATGATTGGAAAACCCTTTGCTCAATGGGGGTTAGACTTTATTGGTGTAATCAACCCAACTCATCTAAAGGTCACAAATATGTCCTTACCACCATAGACTATTGTACAAGGTGGACTAAAGCTACAACCACCAAGCAATGCAGAATTGAGGAAGTGATCAACTTTTTAGAAGAAAACATTTGTACTAGGTTTGGGAGTCTAGTATCTATAGTATGTGATAATCGATCTGCCTTCATATCCATAGAGATGATTAAATGGGCTTATGATAATGGCATCACTCTAAAATTTACATCCAACTATTATCCCTATGGGAATGGAGTCTCTGAATCAACAAATAAGAACCTAATGAAGGAAATCAAGAAGTCTACTGAAGACAAACCTAGAACTTGGCACAAGATCCTTAAATTAGCACTTGGGGCTGATAGGATAAGAATCAAACAAGCCTTAAGAGCCTCACCATTCTTGTTGGTATATAGATAAGAACCCATCTTTCCTATCACTCCCAAGTTGTCCACATATATATTTATGCAAGAATACATGGAGGAGAGCCAATAGCTAGGATGCAAGAGAGAAAGCCTTTGATAATTTTAGTAGACATCAAACCATAGTTAAGAGATGGTTTGATAAAAGATCCCAAATCAAAGTATTTAGACAAGAAGACTTGGTTCTTCTTTGGGACAAGGCATCTGAGCCTAAGGGTAAACATGGAAAATTCACACCCTTGTGGATTGGCCCATATCAGATTGTGGAAACATTCAACAACAACACTTTTAAACTCAAGGACTTACAAGGATCAGATTTTACACTACCCACCAATAGGTAGTATCTCAAGCACTATTTCTCTACTACTCCTCCTGGGGTCTTCATGGAGTAAATTGTAAGATGTTTATATTAGTGTAGATAGGTTAGTTGGTTTCCTACCAGTTTTTTCTTTCTTGTCGTTTGTTTTTACATAAGCATGCACATATTTGTTTATTTTTTCTTTGTTGTTGCCCTTCTCTCTATGGTGTGTTTCTTGGTTCTTTGATCCCAATAAGTCCCTAAGGATAATTTTGAGCTTAAAATTTATGAAGTTTGATTAAAATATGCCCCCTAATTTAGGAATGAAGGTATGAATCCCATACATAGAAGAACCATGGCTATAAAATATAAAGCATGATGTTATATCTTAGAGAAAATAATAAAGGCCAATGGAAAGGCCAATCATTTCATTGGACCTTAACCATTTTCTCGACCTCAAACTAGTTTTAAGAAGACTTACACTTGGGGAATGGAGACTCAAATTATCATGGTATACCCTAAGCTAGCAGTTAATTAACATCCTTTCCTAGGATAAGAATTGCAACCATAGATGATTTTACAAATATCAAATACTGGACCAAATCCTAAAACTTGGCTATCCTAGTTCCCAACCTTGATGAAATCATAAAAATATAAAAAAATAGGATACAGTGCAAAATCTAAAGCTTTCAAGTAAAGGTGATTCTATAAACCTCCATCAGGGCTATGGATGCCTAACTGGTAGTCGTTCAAGGCCATGAGTAGAGCTAAAATCATCTCTATCAGGGCTATGGACACCTGGGTGGTAGTAGAGAAATGCCTAAGTCTTCCCTAAATTAAAACATGGTTCATAATGAACATTTCATTATACTAAAAGTTGATCTAAGTGATTGAGGACATGAAACTAGAAGTTGTTTCTTGAATCTCATGGCAAATAGTAAGTGGAATCAAATCACACATGTAGTTTGAGTATGTCCTAATATTTGACCTTAAGTCTATAAGTGCAAGGTTTGTTTCAACCATAATTTGATCTAGATGGTGGTTTTGGTCAAGTGAAATGGATGACCTAAATAATATGATCTAGATGGTGGTTTTAGTCAAGTGAAATGGATGACCTAATTATTAGTCTGACCAAAGTCTCTAGGTTCTAACATATTGCTATGTTTCCCCCATGAGTCACCATTTTTTGGGACCAACATACCCTCATTTTTTTGAATTGGGACCCTTGAGAGACCCTCAAAATAAATTATGGAAATCTCAACATGTCAGGGTTTTTTTATATAATTTGAAGATCATCCTCTTTGTTAAGAAACAAGCATATATGGTCTTGATTTGTTTTATCTGGAATAACCTTGCTAATAAAGTTTATTTGACAATAAGTGCAGGTTCCATGGTAGGCATCCCTAAGAAGTCTGCATTCCAAAACCCTAACAAACCCTCAGTTTGAATTTGAATAAAGGTAGGAACCTAAATTAGCAGGAATCATTTTTTGGACTTAGATATAAAAAATAAATGTCTTAGGATTAGTCATGTTTCTTAACATGACTTGACCCCCTTCGTTATTTCCCCCTTTCTTTAAATTTCCTTATGGCCTAACTAAATGTCAATGTGTAGGGTCCTTTTATATTCCCCAACTTAGCCTAAGAATTTAATACTAAGTCCTCGATGTATTCATTAATACCATTTCGACCTTGGCCTTAGCATCTTAGGCATAGTTTTTATCATCCTCATGGCCCTAAATTAAATTTTTTGCATCTCACAGGATCCTACAGTTATCATTTTATCATGACATTTGATCAAATAGAGTGAAGGTAACTAGGAACTTTAATTTAAATATCCCATATCTTGGATGATCCAATGATCCACACTTACTCACAGGGACTCGATTAGATAGAGCAAAGCATGTTTGAAAAGTCAAAAGAATACAAGGAGCCCAAAAGATGGACATGCGACACCATGCAACACCATTACATTTGAGGACTAAAATAAAAATGGACCCACTTGACACTACAACCAATCAAGAGCAAGTCTTTGGATCTTGATCCTACAATTATCACTTTATCATGACAGTTGATCAAATGGAGTGAATTAACAATTAAAGCCTAGGAAGCCCCACAAAAATGCCAAGTGGTGTCCTTGCATTTTACCCTAAAGATTTTAATGAATTTAAAATTGACATTCACACATCTATTATTTAAACATCCAAGAAGAATAATTTGACACATGCATGACCATCAACTTTAAGTCCTTTAAAGTGCAATTTTCATTGGTTTAAACTTGGCATCTGTACAACTATCAATGAACACCCAAGGTGTATTTGACACCCATATGACCATAAATTTTAAACCAATGAAAATTCCTTACTCAAAATTCAAAGGGCATCCTTAAAACTTTTTGGGTTCACCAAGATGATGAAATGTTCAAAATATGCCCAAAATGGATAACCTCAATTTATAGAATTTAAATATATGCAAGAAATATACTTAGCCTAAATATATGCTTTAAAAATCCACATGGAATTTTACATAATGGACCTTAAATCATAGACTTAGTCTATGTAAAATTCATTCATGTTGAACCTATTTTGAGCATGGTTTGTGATTTATGACAAACATTTTAGACTAATGTTTTCATTATGTTTGCTAAACACAATGCATACATTAACCTAGGATGTTTATACCTTTACACCTTTTAAATCATAACTTAGGTTTAAAATCCTTAGCCTAAGGTTTGTCCCATTCTTAATAAACATGAAATAAACCTTAGCCCAAGGGACGTAAGCCTGAGTCTTGACTTTTTAAGAGTATTCTAACTTAATGTTTAGGCATATATGCAGATCAACAGTCAATTATTTATCATTGGATTTGATCTAATGACATGAAGTTCCCCAAAGACTTTTCAACAAAACCCCAAGAACCCACGGACCCATCATGTGGCCAATGATTATTTGATAAGGGATTGACATAAGATTTAGAACATGGGAAAGATGCATGAGTATGCCAAGTGTTAAGACCACATAGATTAATGCCTAGGAACCAATTAAAGGATAAGGGCCTAGATTATGATCAATGGCTCATGATAATCCAAGATTTTGGCCCTACGGAGTGAAAAGGAGGTATTTTTAAATACCAATAGCTAGTGTTCAAATGGCATTTATGAAAAATGCCATGAAAGATCTAGACCAATACCACATAATCTCTACACAAGCAAGAAAAGACAAAATTAAAGATCTTATGGGCTCAAAAACACAAAGGTATAAAGGCAAAAGTCTAAATCAAATATAAAACATGTATAATCCAAAGTTTAGATATCTTATACCATTAAAGCTCCATAAAGGTGACCCAAATGGATTTAATTTTCTATAATTCAATCAATAGATAGTTTAATTATGTTTCTGAGCATGAGAGAGCTTTCATAAGGATCATTTGTAATCCAATGTGAATAATTAGTAAGAAATAGAGACCATGGTAGCTAGCAGATAATAATTGAAGGAAAAGGCTAAGCTTTATTTGATGACTGATAGTGAGGGTCAAGTGTTCAAGGATACATAATTGGACCTCATAGTGTTGAACATCCATATCATTAGGAATTGGTCTAATCTTTTCTTCATGATAGAATAATTGTATCCCATCTCAAGGGAAGAGCAGAGAAATGCTTAAAGAATTTAGTTTAGATTAGCATATAGAAAAGGAGCCGAACACTAATAATTCTTCACTCAATAATATGTCTATACTATTGTTTCATATATAAAACCATACAAAAAATTACATATATTTATTAAATTTAAAGTTATTTCCTATATTTGGGGAGATGAAGTCTTCACCAAAATCTCCAAAACAAACTCTGACTAACAATTCACTAAAAAATGAATATATTGTTATGAATAATATATTTGACCAACTAATAAATCCAACTATAAGATATTAACGTATTATTGTTTTACCAAACAATAATTATGTTATACATTAATAATGTTAACATGTTTTACTCTAACATTCACCCCCTTGTGAACATTATTAATCCTATCTACACCCCCTTAATGTGAACATGGGGAAAACAACTTCCCATATTTGCACCTAGACTCATGACTTGGTGATTTCTAGAGGATAATCACAAACCTCACATGATGGTTTTACAAATGGTTGACTAATAACCAAAATAGTGGTTTTACAAGTGGCTAACTAGAAACCACACAACAATACCTGATGGTTTTACAAAAGGCTAACCAACAACCAGAATAGTGATTTTATAAGTGGATTACCATAAACCATGTCATGATGTGTAGTTATAGATTCTAGTTCTCATCATTCTCACATGTCAGAGAAGTTACATAGGAATATATTGTTCACTTATGAAAAATGTGAACAAACATACAACATCTATTCTTATTCACACCATATAATGTTGAAAATAAACACACCACACAATGTTAAAAATAAACACACCACACAACTGAAAGTAAAACACCACTAAATTAGAAAGTGGCCCCATCACTAGTGGCTAATGATAGGCATAAAAATCCTCCATCTTTCGTGTATCCTCCATCCTCCAGTTTGTGAAAGCTTACTTAGAATATAAAATCTTCAAAAGCATAGTCATTTCTCTCATTTGGTTCATTCTCAATATCCAATTCTTCTTCAGTGATGATATTGGCTTCATTTTCTTTTAGTTTTTCATTGAGCAAGTCTTTAGCTCGAATTCTACAATAGGAAGTATTATGTCCCTTTTTCGTGTAGTATAAGCATTCAATTTCCTCCTTATTTTTGGAGAAATTTTTGGGCTTCTTTTTCAAGTACAACGCAGTCTCTTTTTCTACATCTTCTATAATTTTTTTCTCTTTTGCTAAGAGTGTTAAAATCATGTCTTCTAGAGACTATGAAGGCATTTGTCAAAGATTAAATACAACATTTCTATATTTGGTAGACAAACTATTCAACAGAATTGCCTTAGCATCTTCATTATCAATTGGGAACTTGATTTTTGCTAACTGCCTCATGAGATATCTAAGTTAATTTATGTGAATTGACAATGTGCTTCCTTCATTAAAGTTCAATTTAAATAAGTGTAATTTTAAAGAAAACTTAGCATTAACATCTTTGGCACCAAACAACTTATTCAAATTTTCCCAAATTTTAGTAGATGATTTTTCTAAATCCACATAATGTAGTTTTGAATTAGAAAGTGTGAGGCCAATGATGGATTTGGACTTATCATCTCTATTACTCCATTATAACAACTTGTTTGCATATGTCAGCTATGTTTCTTTCCCACTAACTATTCCTGACAAATTTTTATTCATCAACTGCATTTGAATTTTTACTTTCCATGTGTGAAAAGTAAGACCATCAAATTTCTCTAGTGGGATCTCCATGACCAGGATGTCAGTTACCCTAAAAAATGCATCTATACAAATAATTTGATTTTTTAACCTAATAATCACCTAAACAAGACCCTAATGTTTGCCTTAAAAAGACTCAAAGACAAAAATGACAAACTCTAACATTTTTGAATTTTTTATAATTTAAAATTTTGATAACTATGACCCATAAACCTTTGAACTTATACAAAACTCAAACTTTGACACAAGAAATCATAACTAATAGAATCTAACACTAAAATTTGATAATAAAAAAAAAGTGATTAAATATACCAAACTACTATATTTAAACATAATTTGACAATGGGCCTAGAAGATTAATGAAAGACATGTAAATATTAAAGACTCAATCTTTAAAAAAATAAAAAACTAGACTTTATAAAACCAAATGTCTCAACACATAAACTTATTTTTATCATATAACTTAAATGGATTGCAATAAAGACACACACAATAATATAAACTACATCTTTGACTAATTTTTATTTGTGCAGACATGGAATAGGTGGCATGGCATGATCAGTTCATGGTCAACAAACATGTTGTAATATTTTCTCTCCACGTATGAATGATGTAGCGGATAGCTTGGCACAAAGACAACAGCTACTAATTAGGTCATCAATGTTGGATAATTGAGCCTCTGAATGCTTCTAGATTCACAGTTTCTATTTAATCTTTACACTCATAAATGACATTCAATCACATCACAAACTAACAGTTGATTCTAAACTTCACACATGTTCTCAAAAGTGGAAAGTATAAGGGAAATGGTAATCTCTAAATGTGTTGTAATGATGATATCAAAAACTAGTGTAGTCCTTAAGTGATGATGCAAAGCTAAATAAACTTGTGTAACTCAGAGCCACCAATGTTCAAATCAAACATAATGCTCAAGGTTATCACATCTTTATCTGAATTGTTCTCATCTATAGGAGTGCAGTATTAAATAACTACTCCTCTTTTCCTTTTAACCCTCCATCTAAGAAAGATCAAGCTCAGATCTGATACCAGATAATGAATTTGGTTTAGATTAGCATATAGAAAAATATCTAAACACATAATTCTTCACTCAATAATATATCTCTACTATTATTTCATATATAAAACCATAAAAAAAATTACATATATATAGGAAAGTTATTTCCTATATTTGGAGAGATGAAATATCCACTGAAATCTCCAAAACAAAATCCAACGAACAATTCACTAAAAAATGAATATATTGTTATGAACAATATATTCAACCAACTAATAAATATAACTATAAGATATTAATGTATTATTATTTTACCAAACAATAATTATGTTATACATTAATAATGTGAAGAAATTTTACTCTAATAATGCTACCACCAAAAAATGATATAATGACCTGGTTACAATCCAAATGGCTAGCCTCCACCATGCCATTGCAAAACCAGAGGTAATGCACTACATTGATGTCCTTGCCCCCATTTTTGTTGATTAAAAAATTGATGGTGAATGGATTATTAGAGAGGGGAACTCAAAAGAGGTGGCATATATTTCCCCTGTTGTTTTTGAAAAATACTACAAGTTCCCTCTTCCCCATGTGGACCTTCCCAAAATGAGAGAATAGACCAATAGCCACAACCTGGACTCTGTCCTAAGACCCTTGTATTATTATTTTACCAAATAATAATTATGTTAGACATTAATAATGTGAAGACATTTTACTCTAATAATGCTACCACCAAAAAATGATATAATGACATGGTTACAATCCAAATGGCTAGCCTCCACCATGCCATGGCAAAACTAGAGGTAATGCACTGTATTGATGTCCTTATCCCCATTTTTTTTATTACAGAATTGATGGTGAATGGATTAATAGAGAGGGGAACTCAAAAGATGTGGCATATATTTCCCCTATTGTTTTTTAAAAATACTACAAGTTCCCTCTTCCCCATGTGGACCTTCCCAAAATGAGAGAATGGACCAATAGCCATGACCTGGACTCTGTCCTAAGACCCTGGCTCCATCAAGGGCCTCACATCTTTAGAGCCCTTGATGGAACAATCCCTATCATTTAGTTTAGAGAGGGCATTAGGGTGGTTATGACCTTGTTGAATAGAGCTTTTAGTTCCCCTTAAACCACTTATGTAAATAAGGTTTGGGTCTCATATGTACACTTCCTAGTAAAAGAAAAACTTACCCCTCTAATTAGAGATTTGATCAGCATCTTTTTGGCCAAGTAATTCATTTCCATCAAGAAAAGGACCTCTAAATAATTCTACATGATGTCTTACCTCCTCAATGCCCTTCTCACTTCAATCACCATCCTTGTCATTAATAATTGGTCCCCAAATGGTAGGACAGCTATCTCATACCACTAGTCCAAGTTAAACATCTTCAAATACCAGAATCACATGCAGTTTATCTATGATTACATTTTCCCATCAATATTTGAAGCCATCACAAGTGTTCCAATGATTAGGCTCTACCCCCTCATTAAGAGATAGGTTGAGATGATTGGGGATGTATGGTATTATCCTTATTGCACAGTCATCAGGATAGAAGGCATCATGTCACAACCCTATAGACTACTAGTGTATGTCCCAAATAAGCTTGCTGAGTAGGATATTGCCTCCCAACTCATCCTTGGCATTGACAAGGCTTGTAAATAAAAAAGGAAAGGTCTGCATCATACCTTCCCCTTAGACATTGGGAAAACCTTAATTAAAGAATGGAAGTATGTGGAGATTATGGTCACACATAGGAATTCATTTGGCTTTTAGCTAGATGAACTCAAAATGTGGGATCCAAGGAACAAGGTGGTAGATCACCTAAAGGACAAAAATCTCAATATTGAGTATGTACACTAATTGGGTTTCCATGATACCATATACATCAAAGCCAAGAACTATGGGGAAGTATTGTCCAGAGTCTAGGGTCACAACATCAAACTAGAGCACAAGTTGGTCAGAGACAACAAGCCATCTGGGGAAACATGCAAAATTCACCCCTTGAAGTATCATTTACTACTTGGGCCATTTGGAATAGCTCAAGAGCAACCTCAGGCAGAGTAACCACAACAACCCCAATAATAGCTTAAGCCTACTCAGGATGATCAAGGCAAAGGAAAGGAGAAGGTTAGAGAAGTAATATTAGAAGAAAGACTTGGAGAAGGACCCTTACTTTCAATCAAGTAGAAAAGACCACCCTCTCCAATCTAGTACATTGACATGATAGCCTTGGATCCAAAAGAGACACTTGAGGGTGTTCTCAAGGAACTTGCAGAGTCTTATGGTTTAAGAGGAGAAAAAGACCCTTCAGTGGAGCCCAAGGAAGATACAGGGAAATAACTTATCCCAGTGGCCTCCCAGGAAAAGAGGAAGGTAAAATTGGCCTTGGTCTTAATAGAACCAAGGAAGAAACCTAGATTGACCTTCACTCATCCCACTAGTGAAGTCAATCTCTTTAGTGATGAATTTCCAATCCATGGACTAGTCATTCCTAACTGGTTCATCTATGGGAAATTGTAAAGGATCCCATCTCTCTCACACTCATCAGCCATAACAAAGGTTGATGTGGATGTACACGATGATGTGAAGCCTTAGATATAATATATAATGAAGGAATAGGGAGAGAGAAGAATCATAGTCTCCTAAGGCTCAAGAAGTAAGAAGATGGATGCTTTGGGAGCATCTACTAACTCAAGAGTGGAGTTCCCATAACCTCCCTAGTTCAAAGAACCAATTACCATAGTTTATTTCAATCCTGAGATAGTACGTTTAGAAAGGATAACAACTAGGATGGCCATGGTTGAGATAGAAGAATTCACCTTTCAAAAGGTGGAACTTTTTATAGGTTTGACCCTTATTTTAGGACAATATCTTGGTGAAGTAGCAATGCATGAGGAAGATGTAGAAAGCTTGATGGAATCACAATCACAACAAGCCAAGGTTGGAATTTTGGGTCTAAAACAAAGGATCCAAAATTTGGAAAGGGAGACAGAGAACTTGCAAACCCAAGCAGTCATGTTGGTCTTAGATGTCATGATCAAGATGCTTGACAAATCATTATATGACATGTTTGAAGCATTAAAGTCAATTAAGATGAGGCAGAGTGCACTAGAAGACCAAGATGCATTAGCTAAAGACCTAATCACCCAATGGCAGGCCTTAGAGGACAAGATTGCCCAACTCCTAAACATTCAACCAAAAAAAAAGATCCCACAATCTAGGACCATAAGTATGGGACACCTAAGCACCATTTTGGGGATTGTTATTGATAAGGTTTAGAACTTGAGTACCTAGCATACCAAGGTGATAAGGCTTTTAAAAGATGATAAATGGCTCATTAGAAGAATTGAGCAACTTCTTGGGACTATACCCATTAATCTTGCACAACCTACTACCCTTAGCCTCATTAGTGATGAATATTTCAAACATAAAGCCACTTTGGTGACTCAAGAAGTCTAAGGTAAAAGTAAAGGCCAGTCTAAACAAGATAACAACAAGATATTAGAAATGATCTTCAATGCAGGTGAGATGATCAAAGAAGCTAGAAGCATCAAGGAGGCCTTAGCAAGAGATGACCAATAATTTGATGAGCTAGTAGACTAGGAGGAGGAGTACATCAAGAATCCTTCTATGGATCTCGATCTGGTTGATGAGCAACATGAGAGGGCGATGAGCCTCCTTCAACAACAAATAGGGGCCCCACTAACAAGTTAGAAAAATATTCTATTCTAAGAGAAATTAGGTGGCATTTTATAGTAGAATATTCCATTATAAAGGCATATGCTAGTTTATTAGCATATTTTCCTCTAAGTCAGTATGATTTGGGAAAGCACATGTATTATAGAGCTTATAAGGATAGTTGTCCTTACTTTTGTACACCTATATTTTGAAGCTGACCAGTATACTACCTATTCTTCCTATAAAGGCATGTATCACCATTGTAAAAAGGGAAAGATTTTTTAGCAACTCTGTATACTGGAATTAATTAATGAAATCAAGGAATTCTGCAAAGATTATCCACTTTTGATGTGTTAATTGCTAATATAGTTTTTTCTCTCAGTTGTTAGTAGAAGTCTTGAATTTGAATAGTATCTTTGAATTTTGAATAACATTCTTTAATCACAAGGTTTTTGATTTGTGCTTATGTTAAATTAGCTAAAAGATCTTAGGTTCTAATTCATTTCATTTTTCTTTGTATTTAGATGTGCAATAGCTATTTGATTATAGTAGTAAATCTCTAAAGTAGACCTGGTTCTTACTTGTGATTCTTAAACATTTTCCTTTGAAGTTTGCTTGATATATAGTGAAATTTGAGTTTAGGCTATGTTGCACTATATATTTTTTAAATTCATATTTAGTTACCATTAATATTTTTTCATAATGTTTAGGACCAAAATTGGCAATCACTTATTTCTTTTCTGCCCTAACCTTATCTTTGCTCTTTGCTCTTTTTTTACACCATGACCACTTTAGTTTAAGCCACATTATAAATATCCATTTAGATTAGTCCGTAGTATAATAAAGGAACATAATACACTAAGTATCAACAAAGATTCACAAGAGAATTGACCAAGGTGGCTCCTAACCTCCAAAATTATATAAATATTATGGAACAGTTATCTTACTTTGTTGTTATTTCACCACAAGCAACCAAATTGTCAAATCCTACAACTCATGCTCTAAATTTTCTAAATTCTAAAATGAGAAGTTGTATTTAAAAACTAAGGGCACCTATGGTACATTTAGAAGCATCAACAAGACCTTCATAAAGTAACTGTGGTTATTTAATTATTTGGGATGTATTTTTATGCTGAGTTAATTTATTTTGCATGATTGGTTCATGAGTCATCCTCCATGTTATAGGGTAATGAGTAATGAATGGTAGGAAGCCTTTGTAGATAGTAATCATTACAGGTTAATGTAAAAAATGATGTATTTAATAGAGAATATGGGTATGTGTAGATTAGACTCAATAGTTATTGATTACTATAATTAAAACTTTGGCCAAATCAATGTTATAGTTGTATACATTATCTATATATTGTATCATTCAGAGTCACATGTGTGTGATGTCATAGTAGATAAAAGATGTGTTCTAGAGTTTATGACTATTTCATATGATAGAGAATATATAACAAATTATTCTAATATGTGCATTTGACCCTTATTAAAGGTGGGAATCACTGCTAGTGGTGGGGAGATGTGAGGTGAATCACTCCTAGTATGGATATGAAGTTGGAGGAAATGTTTGGGAGAGACTCCTATAACAGCTTATCAAAATTAAAAATAGTTGCATACTTAGAGTTATTTGAGAGTTGATCACTCAATGAACTAATAAACATTTATTACATAAATTTATTATGCCATTTAGTAGTGGTTGATGGTAGTGTCATTATTATTCAATAGTGGTTGATAACATAGTTATATTATCCCATAGTGGTTGATTTCATTGTTGTAGTATTCAACAATATTGAATTGATTCAACAATAATGTTATAAAATCTCTATTGAACTATTACATTTATGAAAATTGACCCAATTATATGATTTTGTAAAGGAAGTTGATATTGAAACATTGATGACCATTTATTATGCAATTTTATAGTAGGTGGTTGCATTTATTGTTATATATGTCAAGTTGCACATCAATGTAGTTAAGGTTGAAATACTACTTGAGATTTTTCTCTTAAATATGCATTTATGTATCGTTGCATACTCTTATGGTATGTACCTTTTTTTGAGAAATAATTTATAAATTAATGCAGTATTATGCATAATGAAGACTGTTGTAGCAGATGTTACAAATTATGAACAATAGAATGAGGTTATGTCAATGGATATATAGTAGAAAAATGAAACTAAGTACAATACTTAATATTTTAGTAATTTGATTCCTCATTAAAAAATCAGTTAGATTTTGCAAGATAAAGGGTAATAAAATTAGGCAAAATAAATTATAAGTAAGTTGATTAAATATGAAACTTGTTGGTTTCCATTGATAGGAAGTCAAATGGAAGGGATGCATCTAAGTTTTAAAAACTAAAGTTCCAAAAGTATTGCCTGATCAACAATATAATTGGAAAAATTTATAAAAACTTTTTCCTTATCTTTCTAATCACTTTTAAGTTGACCAAGACATTAAGATGATGTCTTTCTCAAGTGGGGGATGATGTGACATCTCATTTTGGCTAGTACCAGAATAAGGTGCTTTTCAGTGATCAACACCGTAAAACATAACTAACACTAGTTCCTATATGATTGATTTATCTTTTTTAGGATTATGAAACGTAACCGTAAGTTGATAAAGAACTAATTAATAAATTAGGTAAAAAATATTAGGGTATCAATAGTCATTAATTTGCATAATAATTAATTTATTTAAATATTCTATAAATAGCCATGAATTAGAAAAGGTGTACTTAGATAGAAAATATGACTGAGATGGATAAGTGATGGGATGGGAAGTGATGCAGGATTAGGGTAGAGTATTTTTAATAGATAATAAGTGTTATAACCCTCTTTGTACAATAGTGTAACCCTTTTTTCTAGTAGTGCAATGCATTATAGACCTTTTATGCAGTGCTAATGACCCTATGTAGGTGAAGTAATGAAATTCTAGGTATACCTTCATTCTATTTTAGGAATCCTATGCTTGTATGACTGATCATCATCTATTTTGCACTTTGATTGATTTCACTATGAAACTCTAAGCCTCCATGCTTGATAGAGTTTTGATGAATATAAGTGGAAGGAGAGTGGCATTAGTAGCGTAGGTTAGGTGTGACCTCAACACCCATGTGCTAAGTATTGCCTACATACCAATACATCAAAAGGGGATCAATCCCAATGTAGTCTTCCCAATCTAAGTTTTGGTGCAAGTGAGAGTGATGCTATTATGCCTGAGAATGAATGCCAAATTTGAATGGTTTGAGCATGAATTGAGTCTGGAAACCTGATTAAAACTAAGATTTAGGCTACTGGATATGGATGTATTTAGAAATAGGGGTAAATAAAGATCAATAAAATTAATTTACACAATTATTTTTGACCTTGTTCATGATAATTCCATCTATCTGATAAATAAATGAGAGTTATATTTATATAGTGTTCTGATGTTTATCAAGACATGAAATGAGCCTAGGCTAACCCTAAGATGCTTTAAGAAATGGAAAGGTATTCATTATGGGAAAAGGAAGTTAAGAATCAATAACATTTCCCCCCTTTGGTAATAACACACTATGTTATAGACTAATGGGGTTGCACTATTGCCTAGGTGGATGACACATGTGACAAAGGATTGAGGATGCCTAGATGATGGATTAATGTGACTCTTGGTATATCTGGGCATGGGATAGACATGCATAAAATCTAAAAAAGGCTGAAAATAGGCCCTAAGATAGGTCTAGGGATAAGCTAAGGATAGGGTGGTCTCAAGTGACACTCATTACATTAAAATGACATTTTATATGATTATATTTACACCCCCTTTATTTTATAAATGCAATAAAGTGAAATGACTAGCTCAGTCTATGAATTGTGCTCCATTACATGTCCTTCAAATGAAACATATATGAATCAATCCTTAATAAAATATCAAAAAAAAAAGATAAAATTAAGTAAATATATGTGAGAGAGAGGAAAAGAATGAATACACCTCATTGGGTATGTGAACCAATACAAAAAACTGGTGAAATCTTGTGTGCATGTGTAGATGGTGATCAAATAGTGAATAGCTTGGATTGAGATGATAGCTTACCTAATACCCATGTGTGGGTGGATTAATAATTCAAGTTGGCCTTAACTCCATCATTTCCCACCCCTATTCTTTGGATCATAGTTTGTGAATGACTTGGATTGGGCTAATGAATTGTCCAACCCTCTTATATATGTGGCTCAAAAACTCAAGTAGGTTATGACTCCATCATTGCCTACCCATGTGTATTAGAATAAGTTTAAACTAAAACTGTGTGGTGTCATAAAGTTGTAAAAGATGGATCTGGGCCACTTGGGAACTCAAAAAATCATAAACTTGGGAATGTCAACCATTGTAGACAAAATGAGGCATTAATCTAGTATAATCCTAGTGCATATGGTGTTTGAAGTACACAATGTGGAGAATGGCATAGATTTGTCAATCCATCTAAGATAACTAGTGCAAAATTAAGTATATGGAAATAATGTGCCACACACATGCCCCCCAATTTTGATATTTGTCCATATGGATTTTAGACTAAGTTACAGTAATATGTGTTTATACATATTTGAAATTTAAATGGGAGTAATCATGTCATGCATGATACCCCCAATCTAAGCAAACATGTGTAATTATGTGTATAAATTGAATATGTACTGATCATATCCAATAATTTATGAGTGAGATTGTGTAAATATGAATTGTACCTACTTTAACTTTCTGACAATTTTCTAATTTTGAGGCTATTGGACAATAGCACATTGGGTGGACTATATCACACTGTGCTCTTGGTAGTATACTTTGTTATTGTCCAAAAGTTTTATTTCTAAAAAAACCTGAGATTGATGTATGTATGGTTGTATTTTCCTAAGTCTGAGCTTTGTAATCTATGTTTATGTGATGAAAACTATGTTTTGAGTGCATTAAGATGGCTTGATCTTTGTGATAAACCCCTATGAATGCCCCTATTTTGATGGGATTTGTTGAACCTCTACAATAATTTCCCTCTAAATAAAATCTATGAGTCATGTGTGTTAGACTGGAAATATATGATATCTACGTGATAAACCTGTATAATGTGTATACATGACATTGAAATGTAAAAGATATTGAGCATAAGTTGGAAATGTATGATGTATGTTAGATCTAAAATTCACAAGGTTGTTAAGATAGATATAACAATGTAAGCATGTAAATGAACAACAAATCTGAATATAATCTATGTAAACTACTTTAAAGGATGAGGCATGATGTCTATCAAGGCCCCCAAGAAAGAAGGGGAGATGCATGAGGTCCCTCATGGCATCAGAAACTAGATGTGAAAGCAATAAACAAGAGATAAGGGTCATGGACATGATGCATAAATGAAAGCATACATACAAACACATGAGGCATGCAAATTAGGCTAAAGGGACATAATACAAAGGACATGGGCACAAGTCACTAAGTTTGAGAAAAGAAACACATACAAGGACATGCTCAAATGTCTATGTACACATAATAACATGCAAGTTTGGCTCAAAGGCACATGGAAGGACACATTCAAATATCCATACACAATCAAGAAACACACAAAAGGACATGGGTACATGTGCAAAGGATAAAATCAATGAAAAGACAATGGCATATTTGAATGCCCTCGAGTAGTTGTAGAAGCAAAGAGACACAATTAAATATAAACAAGAAAAGCTAGAAATAAAAGTATGTATGAATATGTGGTAAAAATTCTTATAAGAGCAAAGATGTATATAAGCTAAGTCTATAGTAGTAGGATTCGACAAAAAATCTAAGTAGTATATGATGATTAATATCAGGATATAAATAATGCTAAATCTATGTTATGGAGTATAAAAATATGTAACCTAGAAAATTAGAAGTTGTGTATATGATGTCCCCAATGGGATAGTGTATTAATGTTGAGTCTATGTATGTGCCCTTAATGGGTAAATAGTAGCAAATCTAGATCTGTGTAGAGGACTTGAGTCCTATAATAATCTATGAACACTCGAAGGGAACAAGTGAATCATGTATGTATGATAAAACTAACTACACTAACATAGACAATAGATGTAGTTCCTGGAAAATAGAAGGAATGTAAACATGGAAATGCATACAATTTTAAATTTGTATTTTCTGAGCAATAGTTGAATGGTTTTGTATTTTTTAACAAATTATATATATTTTTATTTATGAGTATAATCTATATAAAATCAACATGAAAATGAAACTATGTACAAAGAGAAAGATAAAGGAAACTACGTAAAAATAAATTAAAATAATGATACTACATATAAGTAACAAGGGAACATACTAACTGATGAGTCTTGTAAGATATTCACTATAAAGGTGACTTGTATCAATTAAAGGAAGAGTGACCACACGTGATGTGTGAGGAATTATCTGAGGTCTAGGAATTAGATGTACTAAATAATTTCTAGTCAAAATTGACTACAGATTGTGGCTATGAATTTATGGACCTAACTAAACTGGCCTGTGAACTATGGGGCTCTTGGGACCCATTTGGTAGAATGAGTTGTACTTATTGTGGATGTTTTATGAAGAGTGTTTTAGGGACTCGGTAACACTAATATGGGTGGGAATGGGGTATAGAGAAGCTCTCTAGAATCCACAACATGTCTCGTAGGGATCTCTCTAATAAAGGTCTTTATGGGAGATTGTGTATACATGGGAATGTTGTAGAAGTAGATCTCACCAGAACTGATGGCTCAATTGATATTTGAGGTGTGCTAATGGAATCTATGTTTGGAGCTATTAATGGTGATTATTGTGTAACTATTTATGGAGTACGTAAATAACACTCATATGGAATGCCCTTAATTATAACAACCTAATTAACATGTATATACTTATGACATTTGTGTATAGTAGAGGGAATGGATCAAAGCTACTGTATATAAGGTCTACCCAATAACATATCAAATATTCCATCACTAGGTAAAATAATGAATTTGGTGCCCACATATGCAATCCTAACCTATAATATAAGTACAATCTCCCTAATGGAGCTCTAGACATGGTCATTAAAGCCATTAATAACTATATCTAACAGAGAAATATCCTTATCTGAATAGCCCAAGTGATGTAGTAGTGTAGTACACATATTGATATTTGACCCATTGTCAACCATGACACTCTAAATAGGATGATGATCAATGTAATATTATACAAATATTGCATATAAATCTGAGTCATCATCAATAATCTCATGTTCTAAGAAAGTGATAAGAGGCCTAGATGGGACTATAGTATGATATATATTAATGATATTACATATAGGGTGTGCATCTATTATATGAGTATGATAAGATGTTGGTGGTTGATGTGTCTGATAAGTATAATGAACACCTTAAGTGTCTATTATCTCATTAGCCATATGTTTTGGAAATGGATCGCAACATATTTTAATTACTTTTACTTCAGTTGGTTATGCTTTGGGTGTTTCTTTAGGGGTACTCACATTGATGATATTAGCATCTTTCAAATATTGGATCTTATGTTGTAATTTGATGCATCTACTCATAGTGTGGCTAGGGACCCTATGATAATCATAAAATGCATTGGACTCATAATTCTTTGGAAGAGGCCTAGTCGTATCAACATTTTTGATGGGAGGGAGAGATACAAAATTGCAATGCTCATGACCCCATGTAAGTGAAGTAGTGAAATTCTAGGTATACCTTCACTCTATTTTGAGAATTTTATGCATGTATGACTAAGACCTAGATCATCATCTGTTCTACACTTTGACTAATTTCACTATGAAACATTAAGCCTCCATGTTTTCTAGGGTTTTGATGAACACAAGTGGAAGGAGAGTGGAATTAGTAGGGTAATATGGGCATGACCTCAACAACCCATGTGTTGAGCACTACCTACATACTAATACCTCCAAAGGAAATCAATTCCATTGTAGTTCTCCTAATCTAAATTTTGGTGCAAATGAGAGTGATGCTAGTATACCTGAGTATGAATGCCAATTCGAATGATTTGAACATGAATTGAGACTAGAAACCTAAGTAAAACTGAGACCTGGGCTTTTATAGATGGATGCATGTAGAAATAAGGGTAAATATGGATCCATAACCTTATTTTGAACAACTATTTTTGAGATTATTCATGAGAATTCCATCCATCTAAAAATTGAATGAGAGTGGTCTTTATAAAGTGTTCTAATGCTTGTCGAGACATGAAATGAGTCTAGGCTGACCTTAAGATGCTTCAAGAAGTGGAAAGATATTCGTTAGGGGTAAGGGAAGCTAAGGGTCAATAATGTTTCCCCCTTTACCAATAACACACTACAATATAGACTAATAGGACTGCATTATTGTCTAGGTGGTGAGCACGTGTGAAAAAGGATTGAGGATGCCTAGGTGATGGCTCAATGCGACTATTGGTATATCTAGACATGGGATAGATGCGCATAAAAATTGGAAAAGGATCAAAAGAGGCCCTAAGATAGGTTTAGGGCTAAGCTAAGGATAGGGTGGTCTCAAGTGGCACTCGTTGCATTAAGATACCATTTTATATGACTAAAATGATCAAGGATCTATATTTGGATACAATTTTTATGTTTTAGTTCCTTGTTATTATGCTTGACTAATAGATATGTGGAATAATTGATATAGTTTTTGTTTCTTGTTGATTTCTATATGATTAGTTGTATTTGTTACCATGTAGTTTTTGTTGTTTCTAGTGTGTAAATCCCTATTGGAAATTATAGAGTGTTATTTTCTTTGTCATGTTGAACCTCTTTAGTTTTATTATGTGGCCATCATAAAAATGTACCTAATTGTGCTCATCAAATTATAAATAATATGTTATAGTTAAGCTTCAAGCAGGAGCAACTAAAACCAAGTAAGAGGCCAATGGTCTGAATCTCATTAGTATTGTGATTATTTTATGGAATGATTATATCGATCATGATTAATGTCCTCAGTGTTTAGATAGTTTATTTTAAAGTTACTATCTATGTATTAGCATGTGGATTCTTGGTTGAGGAATGTGTTTTGATTCATGTTAATATTGTTATCCTATGGTGATTAAATCTATTGTGATTGTGTTAACATGTAGGGTGTGACCTTACGATTAATGTATTGATTCAACTTAATATTATTTGTTTAGACTTAAGTTAAGGTCACTTTGATAATTATATTATTTCTCTTATAATCATGGTTGAGACATAAATATTACAGAATTGACCATGTTATTTTGTGGTTAATGGGAGTCCATCGCAATGTGCCTCTTAAGTATCATATTGTTTCAACCTTGCATGGGATATTATTACTAAAGAATTATGTGAATATATTGCATCTAGGGAATATTTTTGCATAGAATTGTTTATCATTAATAAAGGTGTGAAGGGCTTAGGCCATGACAATAAAATATTATAGCTTATTACGTGGTGTTTGAATAAAAATCCTTAGTCAAAGGATCGATCTACCAAATTTATTAGCCACCATTACGCCACATATTATGGCCATTTAGTCAAAAAACCAAAAAAAAAATTATTATCATTTGGCTCCATCCTAAGTAAAGTGGTGCATTAAGATTAAAATGATATTTTCCTTGATTTTGGGAAAAAATATCATGAGGGTTTGCATTCATTGCATTCTAAGGGAATGATGGCATATGAGATGGGTGGGGGGAGGGGGAGGGAGGGAGGGGGCTGGAGGGGAGAATGTAATGCAATAATGGTGGCCAGTAGAAAATGGGTGAATAAAGGAAATGGTGTAGATGAGATGGGGAAGTTACTAGGCGATAACCATGGAAGAATGGAGCTTGGTTTTGGCCATTCGATGGGAAGGCAAGGAAATGTAAAAAGTAAACAAACATAGTCTAGTTACAGGCTCACTACTTATCTCATTTTGTTAAGACTACCAATTGCCCCCATGGTGTAAGAAAATCCAAAGGTTGGATAAAAGTATTTCCCCTAGATATTAATAGCTTCTACATCTGACATTATTGATATTGTTGATTTAATAATAATAAACTAATAAGAATCTGAAGTTTATTGACCTGACCAAGGAAAACAATAAATTGGAGTACCTAAATAGTAGACTTCTATTGTCTTGCCTTTATTGAAAAATTGGGCAATAACCTTTTAACATGAATATAAGAATCATCACTCATTTAAACAAATAAAGGGTTTTGAGCCTCACATTTAAATATGTCTATTGCATATAATTTGAAGGCTACGTTTATTAAAAAAAGAGAAGTAGGAAAATAGGGGAAATAAATTTGGTCGTCAAAGTGAGTGTCCCAAATTAAGAAAAAATGAAAATACAATATAACATATGCTATAAATTTATAAAACTATGTAATGTCATTATAAAAAAATAAAATCGATAGCGACACCCATTCTGAAATGCACATATGGTAAGGAGTAAGGTTAGTGGCCAGAAACAAACAAGTTATCCATCCAATTTCAGGCAGGCAGACATTGAGAAGACAACAACTAGTCAATAGGAAATTAGGTTCATAATAAAATAAATAAGGAAGTTTGTATTCTTTAAATATCAGCGTAAAAAAAACCTACATGATTCATAACATATCTAAAGGATAAACTGATTTATTAGTTCACTAATTTAGTATTTATGCATGGTTCAAAACATATCTATTTTCCCTAAATATAATAATATGTCTAACTAACCAGTTATAAAAATACAACAAACTTCAAATTGATTTCTATCCAACTTTGGCATCACAGTGTAGACACAGTGCATAAGAGAATAAACATGAAAAGGATTGTAGCATAGAAATTTGTATTACGACTCATGTGCTCCATTTGAATGACAATGATCATATTTTTGAGTTCTGTTGTCTTTGTATAAAGCCTTGGCTTGAGAGGTGCATGGGGTCTTACCATCTATCCACTGGTACTTTGCATCTTCAAAAAGAATTCAATTTCATTAGGTCCATGTTGGAGACGATGGGGTAGTTGTTAAACAATAGAAAATGACCAATCAAAGATGCCACCACCCAGCAAGGACCCCTTTGTAAAGGGTGTGGGTGATGTAAATCCAAATATTTGCCCCAAATCAAGGTTCATCTATGATATAGGCCCTTTAATGTTTGGTAATAAATACAATATAATATAGGGTACCCTATATTATAGAGTTATTAAATATTGTAATGATAATTTTAAATACATATTAAATATCTCAACTAATGACTCCTTTATCATAACATTCACATTGTAACATGAACGATGTCCCCTTATGTACCCATGTGGCATGCACTTCGTAAAATCTTTGGTAATCACTTCAAATGTAACAAAAGCAATAAGATAGACTTCAGAGCCTTAATTTATTTCCCCCACATCAGTAGAATTTCACCATTGATTCATTTCACACATCAAACGTGGAGTCCTTTCATAATCAAATAGAAATCAGTCAATAAAATATGCCACCACCTTGAAAGCTACAAACCCCTTTGTAATGGGTGTAATTCATGTGAATCCAACAACTACCATGAAGTCAGGGTGTGTGTATGATATGGGCCCTTTGGTGTACAATATCACCTGAAATACCTTGTTAGTGCCCCTCATCATCACTACCCAAATCACTTTATTGGTCACCATTACCAATTGGATATAAATGTTATTACGATTGTGTGATAAGAGTTAATAGAATTAGACCCATGGGGGTATCAAATATGATATTGGATTAAGAATGTGACCTTGAATAAATAATTATAAACTTTTAATATTAAAAGAAAACCTTGTAACATTTATAAGATGCTCTTTTGGAAATGATATTAAGTCAGTGCATGGAAGGTGTTATTTTTGGCATTGGCAAGTTTTACATAGAGACAACTGTCATCCCAGGCCATGAGCTCTTCTTGTCCAACCTCCACATTCTTTATGCAAGGAATGCATGTGAGATGTGGGTTTTTTTTAAAAATGAGTTGTATCGCTCCATAATGTTATCATTATTTTATAAATTATCTTCCAAACCTTCACTAGTCCACCCCTCTTATGCTCTCAATGACATCAACGCATGGTAGAATATCTATAGGAAGATATTGGAGATGTTTGTGGTCAGATGTTATGTAATTCTACTAATAAGGAATCCATGATATTTTTGTGTAAGCATTGAATATATGAATGACTCTATGCATTTAATATAAAATTTCTAAGTCTATTTGATTAAATGAATAGTTATTTAGAATTGGGTTTTCATAAAATCTTTGGCATTACATTATAATCAAGATTTGTTGTATGTAGCCACAAGAAACACCATGTTTGGCCAGGCTTATGTCATATATGTAATCTTGGGGACCTTCATATGGCCTTGTTGTATTTGTAAATTTGTGAGAGGTATTGGAGGTGCCTTGATAGACATGTATGCAAAATGTGGAAGCATACACAAGGTGTGAGAATTGTTTAACATGTCTGAGAGAAATTTGGTCTAATGGAATGCTCTGATTGTAAGATATGCACAAAATGGATTTTTAAAGGTTGTTCTCAAACTCTTTAAACAATAGACACTAGGCCCAAGAAGAAGTGAAGATCACTCCAACCTCTATGGATAACTTATGGTTGAAGTAGAATGTCATGGTAAGCATAGACATCACTATAATGCTTGTAGTTGTAGATAGAGTTGTGTTTTCCCCTGTTGGAATGGAAAACTTTGCACAATTTTCCAACGGCTCTATCATATGGGAATGTGATTTACAACAGATGATAGGAATAAATGAAACTAGATTTATGAAAAATTTAAATGCATCTATAGCTTGCAAGGTGGCAACATTTTTGAATGGCATTTTTTTATTGTGAAGGGTAGATGAGGATGCCATGAGTGTTGATTTGATTATGAAAGGGCTCCATGTCTAATGTGTGGCTCGAATCAATAGTACAATGTCATTGATGTAGGGATAAGATATTGAGGTCTCAGAGCCAATATTGTAGCTTTTATTTGTCCATGCTAAAAATTGCATTAATAGATATGACATGTCACTAAATTTAGAACATGTATCTTCCTAAGGTTCATCTAGTATGTCACTTTAAATAATCGATCATTGCCCATCACCACCCAACTCACTAAGAATCTTTCACTGCTTCCATGTTTTGTATGGCCTTTCCCTTCCCCACCATTTCAAGTGAGGTACAACTATTGATTTATAATCTATCCCTCTATAAAACCTCATTCACCCATGGAATATTGTCTATGTCTTCCAAGGTTAAATCAAGATAATGTGTCACACATGGATTCTAAAACATAGTTCCATATTTTTTCGTACGAAGCCTCCCAACAACCATGCAAGAAATATCATTATTTATAATGAACCAGACTGGATTTTGTGGCCCCACCTCTATCACAACATCATTAAATATATGAAAGAGTCTCTCCTGATTTATTATATTAGATGCATCAACACTCTTAAGAAAAAATGTGCCAATGTCATATGACACAAGGAAATGTCTTTATACTTTGATTTTTTGTATAAGTTCTTATGAGTGTGAAGTGGGTGAGGAGTACTAATGAGTGAAATTAGGGCTTAAACATATGTAAACACCAAACTCGAACCTCAAGAAGAAAGGGCAAGGCAATAAATAACATGTAAGTGGTGAAATATTTCAACGTGCATTGACAGTAATGGTGAGTAATAATGACATGGTATTTCAAGTGACACCATATGCCAAGGGGGACATATTATACAACAAACCCAAATTCATGATAGTGGTTGCATTTACATGACCTGCATCACTCATTACAAAGGGTTTCATAGCTTGCAGGGTGGCAACACTTTGATTTGCCATTTTCTATTGTTGAGGGTGGACAAGGATGTCATGAGAGCTGGTTTGATTGCAATAGGATTCCATGTCTGATGTGCAGCGCAAATCAACGATGCAATATCGATAATGTGGTGATAAGACATTGAGATCCCAGAGTCTATCTTATTGCTTCCATTCGTCCTTGTTCCCAATATATTAACACTTCAAAATAAAAAATCACATCCATTTTGACGTTACTTGCACCATCCATTTCCTTATCAATGCAACTATTTTTTACACCTTACAAACATTAGAATTCATTGTCTTAACATTTTTATTTGTATATGTAGTAGGTCGTGATGGTAAATATAGGATGAAATTGTACAACTATGAAACTAATTAAACAATCAATGGAAAGGTTTTTTTAATGAAACACACCTGCATTAATATGTTATAATTATAATTATAACATAACATAATATAATATATTATTATATAATATTAATTAAATATATAATATTATATTATTACAATAAATATAATATTAATATATTTTATTATTAATATTATAATTATATAATAATTTATAATATTAATATTTTATTAAATATAATATATAATTAATCTAATATTATATAGTAATATTTAATATATTACTATTATATCTTATTATAAAAAACAGTCTAATGTATTTAAAAAGCTATAAACAGTACTAAATATTACGTTTATTATTATGTGGCAATGCTTTCGGCTGAACTCTATGCAATGCATCTTTACCTGACAGATCAACCTTTAAATGAAAAAATAGGCTTGGCCACGCATTGATAGAACGACTTTTGATAATTAGGGTGCAATAGATCTGCTTATAGATCTGTCCGGGACACTTAGGTTTTGTATGATGGATAACCTAAATAATGGTGGCACAGAGGTCCCTTCCATTTACGTGGTTAACATGGGTGAGTATGGATACACAGTTGGTAGCTCGATGATGGCGTTCAAGACCATACTTCATGTGTGGGGTGACAACGAGAGCATCATGTGCGGATCATATTCATCGTTTCACGGTCAGGTCATGGCTGAATTATTTGCATCTTCCTTGCCATTTGTGAAATTAGGAGTTGCACTTACCCTGCTAACTAAATTGAATTCTAGAGAGAACAACCAGTGTATTATTATTGATGGTGTTGTTCCCTAGAGAGATCTATAAGATCAACATTGCCAAGCTTAATTGTTAGCCTTGTGAAACCAATCTATGCACAAGTTGAGATAGACAGTCTAGCACTCTTTCCCTCAGAATTGACACGGAAATGCCTTCTATGAAAACTCATATACCGCTTAATATCTACGTGTCACCATTTAAATGGGTTTAAAGGGCATATTCACTTTCTTGTTTCTTATGAGATGAATCTTGGAGCCTTATCCCACCGTAATAAGCCTCCAGCTTAATGATATAATTTTTCATAATAAGCATGGTTTTTATAATTGGTTAAGTATAAAGTCTCATACGCATACCCAGATATGTGAATTAGAGGCAACACCATGGCTAGTTTACTTGATTGTAATTGGGTTTCTCCTATTATATATAAATACATTTTAATCTGGTCAAAGACATTTATATTAAATACTACTACTGGTATTTTGCTGCCCATGTATGGAAACATTGATAAGTTTTAAGGGATTATAATGTTCTATTCCATGCAATCTTGTAATCTTGTGCAATACGTCCCCTTTATAGTTAGACGCCTATATGCCTTATTATTTATTTTGTTCTTTATCGGTTGTTGGTGGACTATTAGAGCTTGCTATATTAGGGTATATGCTGGTTAATTTAATTGATTAAAACAAATCAGTTGGATTTTTGGGTTGGTTGTAGCATGTTTTCCTTAGTAGAATATTGAGATAGATGATATGTTAATAGAGTGGTTTTGTTTTCTTTAGTTTGAATTGGGTTTGTACTTTTACGTATTTTTTTAGATTTATATTTTATTTGATTGGTTGGAAATTGTTTGACAAAATGTTTAAAAGACATTAATTGGTAATGGTTTGTCAAAATGCCTCAAGGATGTTTTGATGGAAATTGTTTGATTAAATACTTTAAATATATTGGTTGCTAAATGTTTATTAGAATGCTTCAAAGATTTTTGGTTGGAAATTATTTGACAAACTACCTCAAATACCTTGGTTGTTAATTGTTGTTAAAATGCTTCAATAAATTTGGGTTGACATATGGTGGTAGTAATTTAAGTAGATCGGTATGTTAAATGGAATTCTTGGCTTGAGTTTGTTAAGTATGAATGTAGCAAATATGAGTGGCCATGTCTTCATGAATGTTTAGAATAATCTCTTAGTTTATGTGCTATTTTGATGACTGAAGCAAATAGGTGCAGTCATGTTTTTATGTATGAAATAATTAGTTTTATTTTGATTTGATGATTTGTTAGTCATTAGAATACATTCACTTCCTATGAATTATATTGGATGATAGTGTTCTATATATATGATATGGTAGGTCATTACAATGATATTGATGCACACTCGATTATGAGTGGTTTCCTCGTTTATTGTAGAGTGGTCTTTGAAATCTAAAACTACTCCGTGTTTGTACAATTAAGATTTGTAAAAAAAAGGTATTCTAATGGAGGTAAGAATTAAGACTGTCTATTGCATTAAGTTATACTAAATACTCTATCATTGGTAAGGGTAGATATGGAGTATGGTGGATTTAGTAGACCTTACATATGTTAACCATGGGATTGCATGATTATCTCGCATGATTCCTTGACTAAGTTGAATCCTATCATGTATTGAATATAGACTATGGTTGTAGACAATAAGTCGTGTACAATTTTCTATGTGTTGGAATGAAGGTAGAAATTGGATGAATCGAATAGTTATATTTTTATGTGTGTTGGAAGGAATCTCTTACTAGATTGTGTCATTTAGTTGGATGTAGAAAAACTAGATTATATATACTTTCTTACATGATGGAATAAATTTTCTAGATGTAAACCTTGAGTAAATATTTTGAGATGATCCCTTGAATATTGGGACATGTTACTTATTATGCACTGAGTTTTATGAAGTAGTAGGGTGACATTGTATCTTATAAGTTTTGCCTAGATTTATAAAGTCACTTAGTGACTGTAGATAGATGTGAACTATGCATATCGAGTTAAATTTGGTTATATTTCAGGCTTTCTCACTTGCACTAATTTATTTGAAAACTAAGTTATGTTTATACACTAGTGTGTTGAAACTATTAAGACCTTTAAAAGTAATTGGGTTGAGAATTCAACATGATCTTATTGGTACTCTTGTAAGCAATGATATGAATATAGATTTTATTGGACAACATATGGCTAGTAGCAATATTGTCTTAGAAAAAATCCTGAATCACATTCAACATAAAGGACTAAATCATTGGCAAAGGTTTGATCTAATACCTCTTTTAGTTGTGGAAAATTCCAAAACCTACTTTGATTAATATAGAAATTAATGCATTAGTTTCTTATTTTAATAGGATCAGACATTGCCAACATTATATTAGCTTGCATTGTTGCAATACTCTAGTGTAGGTGTTGATTCATCTTAGACGAGTCCTTGTCAATTGTGGTTGAAGGTGAAACTTATCATGGGATGCTCTTAGCATGTCTATAATATAATACTACTCTGTTGATTTTGTAATGAATTGCTAACTGGTTATGGCACTGAAGTTAAGGTTAATGTTCTAAAACTACCAATGTAACTTTCCACTTGATTTGAACACCTTTGGTGTACTCCTTACGAAACATGTTTGATTATGGTAAAAAACAATAGTTGTGAAATAATGCAATAAAATCAGGGTGCTTATGTTGGCATATTCTTGTGTTATGGATGTTTCTTGTTGCTGGACAATTGGTTGTTCTATTCCATATAGTAATTGACAGTGTGGACATTTGGTTATGGGTAATATGTTTACTAACCTTGAAAATATATCTTCATTGTTGTCATTATGGATTATGTGTAATGATGTAGTGAATCCAGCTCATACTAGTTATTTGGCTATGTGCTAATTATTAGTATGAAACTTGTCCCTTATTGACATGCAAGAAAAAAAATAAGTTGTCCCTTGTAAATAATAAAGTGTAAAATGATTTGGTGTATGAATTATATTGTATTTGATGTCTATTGATTTCACTTGTCTTTTTGTTCATGATCAATTGGGTCAATAAACCCTACTGAAATACCAAATTGGTTGGAAGTTGGGGACCATTGGATGTTATCATAACTTAGCAAAAGACTTGAATGCTACTTTTAGGTCTAAGCTAATCTAAGATAATGGAAATGAAAATTAAAAAAACTTATGTAGTTGGGACTTTGAAATCTATTGCTTTATTCAAGACAAATGAATGTTGGCTCCTACTTAGACAAGTCCATCATGCAATATATCGTATCATGGAATAGAGTTTAAACATTTGAATTATTTTCACAAATAAGGTCTATAGTTAGATATGACTAGCTCAAACAAGGCCAAGGATGGTCTCTTGCCAACAAATAGATCTTTTAGGTAATAAAAAAGGATCAATAAACTCTTGATAAGACTTTGATAAGAATATTATGAATGACATATAAAGAACCATGATCAATTAAGATCCTTAGATGTTTTAAGCAAGTGGACTAAGTGAAACCCATAACCCTTGAACTTGTTAATAAGAAGGAGTGTGTAAAAGGGAGCCTTAGTTAGATGGTTATCCTTAAAATGTTCTAGAGTATTAGGAACTCGATGCACAATGTAGGGTTCTAAGAAAGACATGTTAAATTACCTTCATGACTAATCTATTGACTGATGTGATTTAAGGATTCTACTATGCAGACTGATTTTAGAGCATAGATCATGGGTTAATAAGCATTTATGAATGACATGGTTAACGAAATAATTTATTGTTGCATATATACTTAATTGGAGCAATAATCTAATTTGCTATACTTCATGGCATAGTTGGGAAATTTAAGTAGAAAAAAAATCCGGTGAGTTTTTGGGTACCCTATCAGGGGATGTTACATTGGATATCAATATGTAGCTTAAAACCCTAAGCCCTCCAATTAGGGCATGTCACCTTGAAAAAATAAAGGTTAGTGGACTCAAGTGAAGTCGAGTTGACCTAAAAGACCCTCTGTTAGTGAGTACTATCTACGTAGCCAATACTTTGAAGAGGGCTTCATATTGATAATTATTTCCCTTATGTGGGCTTGTATGTGAACAATTATGTAAAATGCTATATGCGAGTGTATGTAATGATCTAACTTGTAACTTGATTTAAATATTGCTCATGGAATATTCTTTGAATGTTTCAGACTTGTAAGAAAACTACTCCTATGACTAATTTGGAAATAGGGAAGAATATGACATTTTTGTCAATCTTGAGAGGCGTTTTTACTTGGTACATGATAGATGTGTGCTTGATTTATACTTCATGATAATGAATGGTCTTTTACTTGTATCTATATCACACCTTTTGAAATGATCTCACGGAAGCGTTAATTAAGACAAATAGACCAACCCATACACATTGAAAAATTTATAAATCTGGCCATTTGTAAGGCTCATACACTAGCATGCGACTTGGGACACTAACATCGACGCTAATGTCCTAGTTTGGACAGTAATGTCAAGGAGGATAGAAAGTTGTTGAAGATCTATCATTCCCAGAGTAGGATATTAATCAGGGTTTATGCAGACTCTGGGTTATAGGTAATCTGGGTAATCAAAATATAAAAGTTGGATTACATAATAAACATTTAGGCATCCTTTTGATACCGGAATTGAAGAGATGAACAATAAATGATATTTGTTAAGTGTACAAAACTAGTTTATCATATAAAATCAGAGTTTTAGTATCTACAACACCTAAAGTGATATCCAATAAATGAACAAGTGAAAAAGATAAAACAAAAGTCATATGGACAAAAGTAAAAAAAGATCACATCAATAATTAATAAATCCAAAAACGTCCCAATACTGTATAAAATGTAAACAACATTAAAACACTTTAAACATATCTTTAAAAAAAAAAAAAACCGCCAAAAATGCTCAAAAATAATATCCCTTCATTAAAAATAATACCTAATTTATACTAATAATCAATAAATACATAAACACCCTAACATCATATAATTTAACCCAAATAAATGTGGATTTGCTTATGGGTGTCTACATATATAGAACGTTGGAATGATGGCCCATACTTCATTACCCACATCTGCTTGCTAAGTATAGACCTGGATGGATATTCGCCTTTCAGACCTTAAAAATTAAGTTTACATTTTTTTAGAACAGTACAGTTCGTCATGGCTGGCGGATGGTGGCCCCCGGGGGCCAGATATTGCTCACAGACGACCATCACGACTGGCTGTCCGCATTTAGAGGAACATTATTGCTTGTTTTTCCACTTGCAATTTCAAATAAAGTTTTTTTTTCATTTATGTCTTATTTAAACGATTTGATGTGGACTGAAAAGAAGACCTTTTAATTTTAATTTATGTGATGTGGACTGAAAAGCAGACTTTTTGTTTTTAATAGTTTATGTGATGTGGACTGAAATGCAGACCTTTTAATTTCTAATTAATGTGATGTGGACTGAAATGCAGACCTTTTAATTTCTAATTAATGTGATGTGGATGCCAAAGGCTCACCTTGTTTTGGGTATTCAATAATTGGAATGTGCATACACTGTGCAGTGGGGCTTTCCCGAAGCATGCGTAGAAACAGACAAAGAGTATCCATGCCCCACCTAATCTCTTTCTCCGCCGCTCATAAAAAGCACTTCCTGAGATGACTTTCAGTATATGATTGCGCAGGAATCTGTTTATCCTACCTTTGTTTAGGAACAAGTTTTACAGCTGAAAGTGCAGGAATCTTATGGGGAAGATCGCAATGGGACGCCCGCAGGAGGCCACTCAACCGGATTGTATAAAAGCAGCACTTGCGGAAGTTGTTTGTACCTTTCTTTTTGTCTTTGCCGGCGTAGGCTCAGCCATGGCTGTTGGTCAGTTTTTTATTTACATATTGATTGAAGGTTTTTATTTATTTTTGAATATTGTGTTTGATTTTATTTCGTTTTACATTTCAGATCAACATTCATGATCTATTGTTAAGAGAAAATAAGAAAGATAGGTGCAAACAGCAAGTTCTTAATAATTTAAAAAGATTAGTGTTTTAATTTGAAAGGACAATCTTTCGTTAGAAATAGGACTCTAAGCTTATTCCATAGGACCATCTTTACAGTTTGGTATTAGGGAAGGAGTAACTGTAAGTTTTTTTGTGCTGCATGTAGTTTTATGTAAAAGATTTTTTTTTTGATGTTTTCAATGTATAAAAGTGAATAGTGCAATTTTTTGAGTAAAAACTGTGTGAAGTGTTTTTGCTAGAAGAGTTTTATATCGCAACTTGTGATTAATTATGAGGGATTGAACATGATTTGGGATTGTAGTTTATTTTTTTTATAAAGAACAATCATCTTTATAAAAAAAATAGGTTGCAATCCCAAATCATGTTCAATCCATCACGATGAATCATAGGTTGCGATTCGAAGTGGAGCAAAAACATTTCACACAGGTTTTTACCCAAAAAATTGTATTATTCAAAAGAAAATTTCACAAACTAGTTAAAATTAGAATTTTTAATTTAAAAAATTGGAGTAATATTTATTTGAATAAAGATTTTCAAAGATAGAAACTAAGGATTAAGATTTACAATACTAAGAGAATATTTCAGCACTAAAATTTTTTATAATTAATACAAAAATATTTTTAAAATATTTTTAACACTTAATTAAGTTGTTTGGAAAGGTATTGAAAGGAAAGGTCTCAATAGTAGTACATTTTAATTTTGGACAGCGAATTATAGTGTCATGATATCATATTGGATTTCAAAATTTTTACCTATTTTAATATCTCATCTTAACTATTTATAATTAAAATTTCAAGCTCTAATTTATTATACATTTTATGATATAACCAATTTTATCAGGGACGATCATAAAATATGTTTTTTAAACTTATATCTAAAACTTAATATTTGAAGTACCAATAATTATACATTTAAATATCAATATTTGAATCTTATTTATCAAAATATGATTAATTATTTTTAAATTTATAAAATAAATATTAGATACTAAATGTTAAAAGTATGATGCATTTAATATTATATACATCAATATATTTTATTAATAAAACATAACAAAAAATTCTGTTTTATAATTAAAACGTATATCATTACTAAGATAATTACAACTATTTTTATGTTACAAAGTTCCATACAATGACAAAGTTCATTGAATGACAAAGAAATATCTAAATTTCATCTGAAAAATAGAAAAACTGCTTACGAAAAACAGAGGGCTATGTTTTACAGTGCCAGAATATTTGGGCGCTTCAAAATTTTTGGTGAATTTGGTGCTTGGTAAACTTCAAATTATATAAAAAAATTAATCTTAAAAAAAAAAAATTAATCTTATTTGAAATCTAGGAGTAAGACTGTTTAAGAGATGCTGAAGTTAAGATTTGCAATATTTGGGCACTTCAAAATTTATGATGTTTGGTAAAGTAGTTAATAATTTTTAATTTTTTTATTGTTTTTCAAATAGAAATTGTAAATGTAAGTTTAAGTTAAAATATTGTATGTGTAATGTTTTTAATTTATTATAACATTGTTTAATTGAAGATTTTAAGTTTGTTTGCTATAGAATATTTTTAAACTGTATAAAATTAATTTTATAAGAATGAAAAAAATCTTTACTAGTTATTAGTGTAAAAATTTATATAAAATTGTTGCTAACAATTTAAAAAAAAAAAAAAAAGAATACTAAATTTCTTTTAAAAAGAAGGTTTTTAAGTTTGTTTGGTATACAACATATCATTTATAAAATTTAAATTCAGATCAAATAAATTATAAATCCATATCAAAACATCAAACTGCAATGTTTAGTAAAACACTTATAATTTTTTTAATTTATTTTTTTCTCTCAAACAAAAATGATAAACTTATTTGACATAGATCTTCATAAATGGAAAAAAATTTACTATGAAAAATCTATTCTACTTTTTCATTTATAGTAACAAGAAGGCGCTTTGCCCTCCCCAAGATCCAACACTTATTAGAAGAAAGACGGTAGTTCTATATAAAAGTCACAATTATATTTAATTTCTATTTTAAATTAGATCAATGAAATGATCTCATGAAAATTGAAAATAATTTAAAAAAAAAAAAATGAAAATAAAAACATTCAAAAAAATGGGAAAAAAAAAGCTTTAAAAGTCCCCCACTCTTATTCATAATTTTAAAGAGTTATTTATAAATAATTTTATTTTATTTAAATTTTATATAAAAATAAAAATTAATAAATGTAAATATAGTTTTTTAATATTTAAAGGTTAAATAAAAAGTAATGATGTAGATATAAGAAAATATATTTTTTAAAGAATCATAAGATATTATTTGTTTTCATATATATATTTTTTTGGTGCATCTTTTTATCAATTTTTGTTCTCATTTTTTTATGTTGAATGAAGCAAATCAGATGAATATATATTCACTGCATAGGGCTAAGAACAACTACAACAAAAACAAAGCAAAACAACAATAACATATCAGTTTATCCTTCAACAGTAGGTCCAAAAGAACAATTAGCTCAATGTGACCTTTTGCTATAACAAACTATACTAAGCAACAACATGAAACCTCACCAGCGAACAACAAATTGTCTAAAGACAAAGCACCAACACAACATAACACAACTCAACAAAAAAGACGCTGTCCAACAACCACATAGAAGAGACAAACATTCATCCATCCACCCTGGGTAAGCCCAAATCAACGTAACCCCAAATCTACTACATCGTTGACCTTGTACAAAAAATTCTTCTTTGTTCTCCTCATTAATTTTTATTCTTTTTTGAATTTATTGAGTTCTACTTATACTCTTAAAACTTAACTTCATATTATATTTTTTCGTTTAATAAATATTAATTTTATTATTTTTTTAAATTGAAAATTTGTTTTCACATAAATATTTTTATGTACAGAATATTTTTATATTTTATATAAAAAATTTGCAAAAATTAAATATACAGAATATTTCTTAGACTTAAATTCTTCAACTTAAATGTACACTCCAATTTTGATATTCTACCTGGTTTCAAAGGGATTTGTAGAGACTAATCAGGGATAAAGGGTAACTGCAATTTGCAGAGAAGACGAATGCCAGCGAAGCAGTGTCGCTGGCAATGGTGGCTTTCACACATGCCTTTGCAATATACGGAATGATCTCGGCGGGGTTTAACATCTCCGGAGGTCATCTCAACCCGGCGGTCACATTGGGTTTAGCAGTTGGAGGGCACATCACTATTTTTAGGACCATTATATACTGGATTGCGCAGCTATTGGGCTCCGCTCTTGCCTGCCTCCTCCTCAACTTCGTAACAGGAGGAATGGTAAATGTCATGGCTTCGCTTGATGGGAACAGTTTCTTAAATTGGCCTTTTGTACTGATTGGGCATTTTTTTTTAATTTGCAGGGAACTCCAATTCATACGTTGGCAAGCGGAACGGGATACTTTGAAGGAGTGGTGATGGAGATCGTGTTAACTTTCTCGTTGCTTTTCACAGTTTATGCGACGATAGTGGATCCAAAGAAGGGATCGGTAGGGGTAACCGCACCTCTGTGCGTAGGGTTGGTGGTGGGGGCTAATATCTTCGCAGGGGGGCCCTTTTCTGGGGCGTCCATGAATCCTGCCCGTTCGTTTGGGCCGGCTCTGGTCAGCTGGGATTGGAAAGACCACTGGGTGTATTGGGTAGGGCCTCTGGTTGGGGGTGGTTTAGCTGGTTTTGTATATGAAAACATTTTCACAACTCACTCTAACCATGTCCCCCTCTCTGACACAGAATACTGAGCCAATCCGGTTTTTATTTGGTAGAATTGATGGGTTTTGAAAGGCCTGTTAACCTTGAACATGGAGCGAAAATGAAAATAATAAAATTTTAATAAGACACTTTTAATGTTTAAATTATAATTAGATAGAAAAACTATTAGTATTTAAATAGACAGCTTTTGTATTAAAATTGGGTTGATTTTTTTATATATTATAATTAATTTTTTAGATTCGATTCATGATTTATAATTTTATATATTTTGGGGAAAATTTATATTTATTAGTATTAATTGTGTAAGTATCTATTTAATCTCACACAATTTATTATTTTGTATTAAAAAATGAGCAATTTATATAAGTTGAGTATTTTTTTATATTTTTAAGTTTTGTCATTAGCTTTGTAATATGTGTTATAAAAATAATAAAATAAAATAATTTATTATCTTTTTATTGGTTAAATTTAAATGATGTAATTAAATTTGAGGAAATTATTAGATCTAAAAATAGATAATTTTCATCGTTTTTAATATTAAAATAGTTTAAATGATTGTTTTGACAAAAAACAATGAAGTAGGTGTGTGTGAGAGATTATTTGGCTAGAAAAATCTGGGCTATGCAGTATAATGTGAGGGGATGGGACTACAAGTTAATATTTTTTATTCGGTTAGGTAAAGTACATTGAAGCTACGAGGGTCTACGTTTATTTATGTGTTTTGTGCTTCCAAACAAATCTCGGAGTCAAAAGATTTCATATCTTTCTTATTTTATCATCACCACTGTGTTTTTTATAGTTGTTTCTTTCAATATTAGTTCTTTCTTTACTTTTGTTATAATCATTTGGTGATGTCTTGGAGTCCAAGTTAAAGGTGATTTCTAAGATATTTTGTAAGTTGGATTTATATTTTTTTGCTTGATTTGGAAATTAGAGAATGGAGGTCTACATTTATTTGTGTGTTTTGTTCTCTTGATACAAATCTTAGAATCAAAAGATTTCATATCTTTCTTATTTTATCATCACTACCGTCTTTTTTACTGTTGTTTCTTTCAATATTAGTTCTTTCTTTACTTTTGTTATAATCATTTGGTAATATCTTGGAGTCCAAGTTGAAGGTAATTTCTAAGATATTTTGTAAGTTGGATCTATATTTTTTGTATCTTTTTGCTTGATTTGGAAATTAGAGTATGGGGTTCTAAGTTTATTTGTGTGTTTTGTGCTCTTGATACAAATCTCAGAAGCAAAAGATTTCATATTTCTTATTTTATCATCACTATTATCTTTTTTACAGTTGTTTCTTTCAATATTAGTTGTTTCTTTACTTTTGTTATAATCACTAGGCGATGTCTTGGAGTCCTTGTTAAAAGTGATAGTGAGCAGATCTCTTATGTCCACCATAGAAAACCCCTATTGTTAAGAACTTAGAAAGAGATCCTCATCATACAATGAAATAAGAGAAACACACATTATAGCAAATCTCCTCTAATTTCCAAGTCGAGCAATATATATATATATATATATATATATATATATATATATATATATAAGAAAACCCCTATTGTTAAGAACTTAGAAAGAGATCCTCATCATACAATGAAATAAGAGAAACACACATTATAGCAAATCTCCTCTAATTTCCAAGTCGAGCAATATATATATATATATATATATATATATATATATATATATATATATATTGCTCGACTTGGAAATTAGAGGAGATTTGCTATAATGTGTGTTTCTCTTATTTCATTGTATGATGAGGATCTCTTTCTAAGTTCTTAACAATAGGGGTTTTCTATGGTGGACATAAGAGATCTGCTCACAATTATCGCTATTATGGTCACCGTGGAGGTGGTAGTTATGGTGGTGGTGGCAACAATGGATATATATATATATATATATATATATATATATATATATATATATATATATATATATTGCTCGACTTGGAAATTAGAGGAGATTTGCTATAATGTGTGTTTCTCTTATTTCATTGTATGATGAGGATCTCTTTCTAAGTTCTTAACAATAGGGGTTTTCTATGGTGGACATAAGAGATCTGCTCACAGTTATCGCTATTATGGTCACCGTGGAGGTGGTAGTTATGGTGGTGGTGGCAACAATGGATATGGTGGCCGCACTATGGCGGTGCAGACAACAACTATCGCAGAGATGTTGGGGGCAATCACACTATAGTGGTGGCAAGGCTAGAGGAGATAAGTGTCGAGTTTGTTTAGGGGTGGCTCTTGCTTTAATATCCCTTTAAACACATATAATCATATTTAAACTTTTTTCTATACTTTTAGGGAAGCCATGTTTCCAATGTATATGGAGGTGGTAGTTATGCTGGCGGTGGCAACAATGGATATGGTGGCCGCACTATGGCAGTGTAGACAACAACAACTATGGCAAAGATGTTGGGGGCAATTCACACTATAGTGGTGGTGAGGCTAGAGGAGATAAGTGTCAAGTTTGTTTAGGGGTGGCTCTTGCTTTAATATCCCTTTAAACACATACAATCATATTTAAACTTTTTTCTATACTTTTAGGGAAGCTATGTTTCCAATGTATATTTGCTTAGGGAGCATATGAAACCACTAGACTACCAAATATAAAGGCTCTACGTTGCATTCCCAATGTGTAAGATGGTTCTTTGCATAATTCAAGACAAGTTAGATTTGTTGTTATGTATTATCGAATTGCTTTTTTGATTCTATCAAGTGAAGCTTCACACATAAACTCATTAGGAAGGAGATGTAGCTATGCTCGTAATAGTAATAGATGGAAAATCATTTGGGATAGAACATTGGATCCTAATGATTCATGAAAAAAATGTTATTTATTTAATAACCAGGGTCATTGTTGGAAGGCTACGTCATTTGATCTATGTGAACTTGCCCTCATAAATTGTATTTTTGTGCGAATAATATTTTATGAGTATTTATGTGTTAATATCTTCCTCATTTGTTTCTTTATATTGACAAGTGCAAGGCATTTATCTTCTTGGTTGTACATCCATTTCATGTTATTTCTCTTTACATTAAAATAAGCATTTGGAGGTCAAGTGTTGAAAACTTGATCAAGTACAAGGTTTTACGCATCTAGTTTGATTATATTAAGATGAATAGTCACATGCTATGAGTATTTTATGGTTTTTTAACTAAGCATTTGAGGAGCTAGCAGGTTTTGGTTTTGTGAGAAGGGAAAAGTTGGTGAAGTGATTAGGACACCATGGATGTTCATTATAACTTAGGAACTTCCAATTCTCTTAGATTTTGCCAGTTTTCCTTTTTTCTATTTCCACAAAGACTTTGAACTTTTAGGGGGTTTTATCCTACTCAATTGATTTAGATGCTACGCTTGATAATCTCTAACGTAACTCTTTGTATTAACTTTACCAAATTATTGAAATTTGTTTTAACTGGTTAATAGTAGGGAAATATCCATAAGTTGGTCTTTATCGGTCATGGAATTCATTTTTTTCTAAATTTCGCACCCTAGAATCTAAATGTTAGCAATTAAACTATCAAATTACCAAAACATAGCTTCATTGCATTGTATTAGATAACTGGTCCTAAGTCGGTCTTTTTGAACAAAAAAAAATGACAACCTTGAAGGTAGATGTCAGCATGAAGATTGACAATTTACTAAAATTTATCTTAACTATAACTGTACAAGTTCAGAGAAAAGGTCCTAAGTCTTTCTTAACCACAAAATTCCAATATTAAATTTTATTTAATTTTTAATCATGGATATCAACCTTGATGGTGATTGTATGTAAAAAGTTCTATCAAATTGTTGGAATCTAGTTTTTGAGAGTATAGTTTCAAATAAATGACTTAAACTTGGTCCTATGGAATTATAAATATATAAGCTATTTATTTTCCAATTTTATTTATGACATTTTTGAGGGTAAATGTCAATAATAATTTCATCAAATTAATTCAACTTTCTTGTGTTTAAATTTCAGTGATAATTTGTTAAATTATTGAAATTTACTATAAGTAGACAAAGAAATGGCCTCAATATGGTTTTATTGCATTACAAAATTCATACATATATAAGAAAAATTACAGGTTGAATTTATTTTAATCTTGATTTATAATGATCTTGAGGGGTTAGGGTAAATGTCATTTTAAGTTCTTTAAACCACTGAAATTCACCTCAATAGGATAATTTCAGAGAAATAGCCTCAATTTTATTTTATTGATAAATAAAGTTCCTTTTCAATAAAATTTATAGGATGAATTTTATTTGGAACTTAATCATTGATAATCTCGAGGGGAAATATCAGTAATAAGTTCATTAAATTGCTAAAATTTACAATAACAAGATAGTCTCACTGAAATGGGCCTAGGTTAATCTTACTGAACTAAAAAATTGATATTTTAAACAAATTTATACTTTGAATTTTATTTGAAACTTTATTAATGATAATATTGAGGGTGAGTTTCAGTAATAAGTTTGTCAAACTATTGAAGTTTATGTTAATAATGCAAGTTTAATGAAACAAGCCCAAGCTAATTTTACTTAACTGCAAAATTCATATTTTAAATAACTTTACAGATGAATATTGTGAATTATTTCTATAAAATTACCTTGAGGATACCAATAATAAGTTTGCCAAATTTTATTTTTCCATATCAACAAGAAAATTTAAACAAAAGGCACTAAGTTGTTCTTATTGAACTACATAATCATTAAAAAAGAAAAATTATAGGCTAATATTTGTTTGAAACTTTATATATGATTATACTGAGGGTAAAATTTAGTAATAGGTCATCAAATTAATTTTGCTACTATGGAATCCATGCTAAATCTTAAGTTGGTCTCACTAAACTGCAAAATTATTTTCTAGTTATTAGGTTGAATTCCATATGTGACTTTATTTTGGATTTGTGGATATTGCCCGTAAGTTTCCTTATTTGATGATTTATTTGTTTGTCAAGTTGTGGTCCATGGTCTATATTTTCTAAATTGTTGCCATTCAGGTCTCTTGATTTTGTGAGTTCTTTTATTTTCTTTTTAGCAAAATAGAGTTTTTAATTGTTATAGATTGACACTTTAGCTTTGATGATAAGCACCACTTCCATTTTATAAGGAATCTACACTTTTACATGGCCCCCATGAGCAATGCCTCGAAAAAAATTCTTGATAGCTCGTGCAAGGTGTAAAAGATACATGGTTAGTGACAAAACCCTAACCATTGAGATGGTTACACTTATCACCATCATGCCTCCACGAGATCTTGAACTTGACACATTCCCTAAAGCGATGGGTAGTCAATTTGTGCTTCGTCACTATGGGATTATGTTGAGTGGCACAAACTTGGCCACATAATTCATTTGAGACTAATTTACATAAACATATTTAAGCCAATATGAGCTATTAAGTTGATGATACTTATCATTTTTAGATGTGTTAAATTAGGCACTTTACAATACTATGTTGCTTAGTTGTAAATTTATTGCTCATTGGATCTAAATTTTTTATTCTATGTTGTAAAATGTGTAACTTTTATCTGTTGAGCGATGGCCCTTCCACTCAGCACCATCAGATCACTAAAGCAGACTTTCATCCCTGCTCGATGAGTCGATCTTGCAGTCAAGCTCCCTTTTGACTTTGCACTTGAGGACTGATTTTCAAATGGGTCAAATAAACCTTCGTACATCCCTGTTACCTTATGGATGCATACACCCCATAGAAAATGTCTACCTTAGAATGTCCCTTGGACATTAAGTTCTGACCTATCAATTAGTAAAAAAATAGATGTTATTTGATGATTTTAGAGAATTTAAGAAAAATGACGGAGGCCACTCCCTCAAAGATGAGGAAGACACTCTACCCTTGACTGTCATCCCCTCGCCTCTCCTCCCCTCTTCTTTTTATTATGATTTAAGGATTAGCATGCCATTTCTAAGTGCTAACTTCTCATATTGTATCTTGTCATCATCTGCAGTTTTGTGGTAGAGGGAAAAAATTGTTAGTCTTCATTTGTAGATTTATAAATTTGACTTAATATCTTAAAAATGATGAATGTATATGGTAACAATATAATTTTTGTGATTGTAATATACCTAGGAGGGGTAGAATAATAACATAAATAGTAGATTGGTGAATAGTAATGAATAGTAGTTTAGTACCACATGCATAAGAAGTACGAGTTGGGTAGATTAGAAGTAGTATAAATAAAGGGGCACAAGGTATCGTAAATCATCCAAGCAATTACAAATCAATTAGAGCATTGCTTTGATAAGGAGGTAGCCCCCTCAAAGTGGCAAGCAATTGTGGAGTTATTCCTTCTTGCCAAAAAAGAATATTGTATTTATATATCAATATATTTAGTATTTCATTTATATGAGCATTTAGGTTCTTAACAGAAGTTGCAAGTGATTCAAAGTGATTCCTACCATATAATATAATATATATTCAGTATTTTTCAGTTATTTTATGTATGTGAGATATTAGGTTCTTAACATCTGGTATCCGAGCCTCCACCCAAGTTCAGGTCATGGAGTGGGTGGCTACACCAACATTGTAGTGTTCATTTAGGGCTCATACATATAGGGGATCCTAGTGTATGGGTGAAAATCTAGCCCAGAGTTTGGGCTTCAGAAGTGTGGTGGGATGTTATGATACTAATTAGCAAATTTCACTAATGCCTCAAGGTTTTGGTGTAATGGTTTGTTACATTTGGTATCAGAGCTATTTGTAATTAAAAAAATAAACAAACTTTATTTTTCTTCTGCATACATCTTTTCAATGATGTACAATCACATTAAAAAAAATTTGCATTTTTTGTGTCTATCTTCAAGCTTTCCAAAAAAGTTTGTAGTTTTAAATTTCATTAAGTATTCTAAAAGTTATCGTAGTTTTAGTAACTTTTTATATTTTGGAAAAAAATTAAAATGTCATGTAATTCCTTACCTACTACAATGGAGAATTTATGTTACACTTTAGCTAATATTTTGTAGAAACTCAATAAACTCACACATGATATACATCTTGGTTTTGATCGAATTGAGATTCACTCACATATAATAACACAATATGATGAGGAAATAATTGCATGGATCCATTGGGAGACTAACTATAAAGAATGGCACGAAGATTTATTTACACTTGTTGAGGAATCTGAAGTAGAAATCACTCCATGGATAGATTTCAAGGATACTTATGGCACATGGTATATTGATTTTCATCACCTGGCAGTAATTGATTCAGTTGGTCTTCTTTTCACCGATTATTCCATACAGACAATATAAGTATCCAAGCTGAGACTCGAGGCTTCAATGCCCTCAAATTTAAATGTCACTCTAAACACAATATGTGTACAAAAAAATGCTAAGGGGGATGGCATGTATCCTTAATTGGTGCACCAGGATGACTATTTTTAACACCCTTATTCTATATTTTAGAAGATGATCACCATGTTTTAAATTGCACTTCAACCTTTAGTAATAGTACTCATGTTTTCCCTATTGATGCCCATGGTTGTTGGAAAGTTATCAATGATGTTATGATGATGGTTTGGAGGTGTCCTGGTGAGTGGATGAAGTGCCTTGATAGTCTATGTAATAATGACAAAGTGTGCAATGTGCTTGTCCTAGAGTGCTTGAAGTATGCTTGGTTGATCTTCTATTTTGGCAATGTTAGAGATATTCAGGGGTGAGTATGGAGTATTAAGGATATGTAAGAGGTCATGATAATATTTTTTTTATGCTTTGAGTGCTTGTGTGCATAAGTGGAGTTCATTTAGTTGTCCATAATTTTCATCTAGACACTTTGGGTCCAGTTACAAAAAATCCAAGTAGGCAATTTGATGATGTAACCATTGCCACGTGTGGATGAGTCAGGAGGAAATGGCCACATGGGTTTGTTTAGTATTATGCCTACTTCTTATGCATTAAATCTAAAGTCATGCATTGAAGTGCATCAAAATATATGCAAGTGCAAATTTGGGCTCCTAGACATTTTGACAGTGTTTTCCCATAGCCAAATTTGCAGGAGGCAATAAAGAGCCAAGTAATCATTTTGATGGTAGCATATATTGCACATGTGGATATTTTAGGAGAAGGTGATAAAATGGGTTTGTTTAGTTTTGTGCCTAGTTTATTTATGGTAAATTTTAGATCATGCGATGAAGTACATCAAAAGATATACATGAGCAAAGTTGGCCTTCCAGACAAGTTCTAAGCATAGTTGGCTATGTGACAGAAGATTTCAAGAAGGTATTTTAATGGCATTATATCTTTCACATGCAAAGGTTTCAAGAGTATTTTAACACATGGATGGATTCTCCTATATGAGGAGATTATATGGTCTAAATTTGAGATCATGTGTCTAAGCGTAGAAGAAGTTATTAAGGTTCAAAAATGGATACTTAGGTAGATAAGCAAGGTTCCCATACTTGGTCAAATATGAAAGAGTTAAAGTTCAAGCAAGTCTTAAGGAGATCGACGGAGCACGTTTACTCCAAGATCTTAAGAAGAAATGAGATGGAAAGAAGTGTATGTTGTTTAATGACTGAGAAAAGGTAAAGGATAAGGATCTAACAATGAATAGATATTCATATAGATTAATTGAATGGTGAGCATTGATTGTTAAAGACCTGGTTGATCTACATAGATTGATGGTGCGTATTGATTCAACATTATAAGGGTGCATAAAATGAGGTCAAAGTGACTGATGTTTAAAGTTTGAGCATTGGCACCTATGCATTAAAGTTTGGAGAAGATCAGTGGTGTGAGATTGATCTAAAGCTAAGAGGACACGAGATGCCAACATTATGTTTGAAGGTTAATTGTGACCATTTGCATTTGACTATTTGAATTTATGAAGAAAAGACCATTGTTTGGTTTTGGGCCATAAATTTTGATCTAGGTAGAATTTGGTAGTGCAGTAAAGAGTGAATATGTAGAGGACTCCAAGGTGCATCTAATGAACTTGATTTGAAGATATGGAAGTGTGTACAGTCAAAAATATTAAGGTTTCAAGTTAACTATGTGTTTATGCTTGTTTTGTAAGTGACCTGAGAAGATTAATTGAGCTTATGTAGATGCTATTTTGATTTCTCATGATGAATTAGATATTTTGGAGTGCTTTAGACTCCATGAAGATGCTCTGTATGATCTTAGAGGTTTGACCAATTGATTTTTTGTATGAACAATGCTTAAGAAGTTGACTATGTTTTCATTCATAATGTCCCTATGCACCAGGTCAGTGTTTGAGTTGTTTGAGCATACGTATAGGTGAGCAAAGATGACTATGATAATTTGAGGATGATAAAGGGGACATATGGAGTGGACCCATGTATTTGAAAGTGGTCATGTGTTCTTTTTTTGTTCAATGAAATGCTAAAGGAGTGAATGGGTTCACATGAGACCTATAAGAGCTACAAAGGCCTTATTAAAATGTGTAGCTGCTTAAGGGTGACCCATAGATGATATGAACAACTTATAAAGATTATATTGAGTTGTGTCTCAGTAAGATAGATGTCTTAAGGGTTAAGACATTCCTAATGGCTGACCAAGATGTTAATAATCATGATTTCTCTATAAATAGGGAATCCAAATGTGTTGGTTTCTAGATTTATAAGACTCATATGAGGGAGTGTGAATGTGGAGTCAAGTAAAGGTAAGAACCTTTGAAAGAGAAGGTGTAGGCCAATGAGGATCAGTAGAGAGCAAAGAGGATCAGACATGCTTGTTTGATTAAGTTGGTGTAGGAGGACATACAAGTCATTGGACCTTATGAGCTTTGAGGAGGCATAATGAGCAAGTTGTTCAAGAAGTTGTTTGAGAGACTTTATGAGAGACTCTTCAGAGAGATTTGAGAGAGGCTTATGTGTGTGAATTGGGAGCAAAGGATGGGTAGAGTGCCCTATGGATGAGATGATAAGTAGATCAGTTTGAGGACTGTTTGTATGACTTGTTGGTCATAATTTTGTTGGCAGAATAGTGCTCTTGTTATTTAAATGTGAATGAAGGAAATGTGAAGACTATGTGAGCTTTGGTGGTTGATATGAGAGGCATATCAGAGTGTGGATAGTGTGTATGATCATTTGGTAATTTTATTAATGTGGTGATAAAGTTGTTGCTGTGAAGGTGAAGTGTGATAATCAGAAGTCCATCATCAGGTGTTATAGACATCAATTCAAAGTTGGAGTTATTTATAAGTGTTGTTGTGGGTGCTCAACATCTAAGGGGGTTATTTCCTCCTTTCAAGGTGAAACTTAATAAAAGTATAGTTATTATGGGTTCTCATCTAGATAGGTGTAGCAACTCCTTATGAGATTGCTATCTCACAAAAATTAGGAATGGCAGTTCCTTGATCAATTGCTAGTTGATTTAAATTGGTTCTTGTTTTATATGATAGTAGTGCAATTGCAGGTTCCATTAGGTTTTATTTCTCAAGAGGGTTTCCCATGTATGTCATGTATTATGTGATTGATCTTTTTTTGTCTGTCTTGCTCATTACTATGAATGATGGGTATGCTTCATGAATGCTTGTGGTAACCGATTTAGTGTTTGTAAAGATCATAATTGAAGTTGGATTATTTGGGCTCACTGATTCACCCCCCCCTCAGTTATTTTAAATCTAAAAATTGGTATCAGAGTGGGTCCTTTGGAGGAATAATAATAACTTGAAGGTGATCCGAAGTAGGTTCAAAGATGGCTAAGCAGTTGAAGAAAGAAAATCAATAGTGGAAGGCTGTGATCAAGGAAATTTAAGAACATATATGTAATTTGAATAAAGATACCAAAGAGGATGAGAATATTATCAATGATCTCAAGGTTAAACCAGTAGATTCCAAGACAAGTTTGTGTTCAAAAGAAAAAGACACCATGTTTGATGAAGAAGTTTGCCATGTCAGTAAAAAAGAAGTTGATCTAAAAACTGAGCTCATGGGTGCACTTGGTGAACTGAAAGAGAAAAATAAGAAGAATCATAAGATGAGAAATATAATCAAAGGTCTTGAAGCACAAGTTAGTTCTATTGAGAGAAGTTTGATAGAGTAAGCATGTATAATAAAGGATGACATGGATAAAGAAGCTAAGAGTGATAAGGAGACTATCCAAGTTCTCAAAGGTTAGTTAATCACTGGAATTTCAAGTATAAGAGATAAATACGATGAGAGCATTCAATTGGAAACCAAGCTAGGTTCATTGATGAATGAGCATGAGTAATTTTTTGTCAAGATAATCAAGCTTGAATAAAATCAAAAGAAGTCAAATTAGGTTAGGAGCAATGCAACAAGCTTTGTTAGACAACCAAATGCTGTAAGGTATACAAGTTTATTTTATGGTCATTGTTATACATGTAATAAGTATGGTCATAGAGCTAAGGACTGTATAATGAAGTCAATCAAGTAGAAGGATTTTTTGGCCAAATATTGACAACAATTCAAATCTATTAAAAGGTATGAATGTTGTTATTTATTTTAGTTATCATAAGAATGGACATATTGTTAGATTTTATCCAAATAATGTTAAGAGGTCTTAAAAGTACGTCAAAGGATATAGAGCTCCTGGAAGGTTTGAGAAAGGACAAACTTATGTATAGAAACCAAAGGTAATCATTGCCAATAATTATAGTGATAAGGTTGATAAGAAAGTTAATCTAGAGGGCTATGTTGTAAATCAAGCTAGACTCAAAGGTCAAGTAGGTAAGATGGCTATAGAAGACAAGAAGAGTCGAACTTTGGTATGGAGACCTAAGGTAGTAAAGACTAAGGAGACTCATTCTATTGAGTCCAAGAGTCTTGATGGATTATTTTCCAAGGTAGAAAAAAATTAGAAATAAAGGAAAGTTAAGAGTTTCTATTGACAACTTTTATTGACAAATCTAAAGAAAATAATGAAGTCAAGGATTCAGTTAAAATCAAGTAGGACTAAAAGTAAAAGAAAGATATGGAGATATGGGAGTCTCTTGAGTTTTGGGACTTTTAGTCTCACTATGTGAAAGGGGTGTCTCTAGCTAGGCTTCAAGGAGACACTTGTCAGTTAGAGGAAGCTTGGTGGCTGTCAAATATTGTTTGATGAAAAGGTATGAAAACAAGGTTTGTTTATGCATTCTTTATATATATATATATATATATATATATATATATATATATATATGTTTTATGGAGAAAAGAAGTTTGTGAAGAATCTCAGTGGTCCTATCTTGAGAAAGAGTTATATTGTTGGTTATGATTTGGATGATCTAGTATAAAAGTGTTTTTTCAAATATCTATCTGCATATTAGTTTGTGGTAGATGCCATGTGAGCCTATAAGTTGAAGGCCTCTCTTCTATGTTTTTGTCCTAGATCTTGCTAAGCCTATTAAAGGATTGTTAAATATTTGTTTATGCCATGGAAGTCCACAGTGTTCTAAATATGAGGTATCTCTATATGAGTATTGAATGTGATTGGACAATATTTGAAGATTTTTTGAAGATGTCATGTTCCTGATGAAGCATGAAGTTAGGGGGAGCTTTGTAATTGGTCATGTCCTAGGATCAGAGGAATGAGTAGTTGAATATAATAAATAAGGTGTGGAGAAGCAAGTTTATGTGCTAAAGATGGTAATTCCAATCAGAGGTCTTTGACTAAGGGGGAGCAACAAGTTCATGTGTTTGCTCTAGAGGTTTGTGAAGAAGATTTTGTGTAGGATCATAATGGGTGTTGTTAGATGGAATAATGATTTTGATGCAATGTCAATAAGTTTTTGGTGCTTACAAAGGTTTGTGCATTTATTTGTGATGTGATCTAGGTGTTTTTGAGGTCTGAAGATATGCTTGTGTCAATTAAATATTTTTGAGTGCTCTCAGTTTTCTTAGTTTTTGGCTTAAGGGCAAGCATACCTAAAATGGGTTATAGAAAGTATATGTTCCCAAAGGTATTGTGTGTTAATTTCTGGTCTAGAAGTGTTTGATGGGTGTCTCTAGGTGTGCAACAAATTTTAGAGGTGTACATTGACCAGAAGGAGGTTTGTTGACCTTATTATTTTTGAGATTCTAGGGTTTTGGGATTTGCTAGAAAAGTGATTTGAATTATGAATGGAGGTCTGAGGCTTCTTAATATATTAAATAGGACAAATGGGTTTTCAAATCAATCTTCACAGATATTTGAAGTTTTTTGGTTCTCAAGTTATTCATGTTTTTGTCAATATAGAGGGCTAATAGGCTAGTAGGTTTGTGAAAGAAGTATGTTTTAGAGAATGAGCATGGTGATGAAAATTGTTATGTTTAAGGGGGCATATGAGAGTGATCCATATATGAAGTTTTAGTTCTTGAAGATGCGTCTACTAAAAATTGTGGGCTCTGCAAGTTTTAGGTAGGGCTACAAGGAGGCTAGACATGCCTAGTTTGAAGAAGAGTTCTTTTTGCTTAATTTTATCCAAAAGAGAAAAGTAAGTTTATTTAAAGTTAAGTTTTCAATTTGCTTTAATGTATGTTTCCTATTTGGTGAGTGGCATGAAATTCTATTGGTGGTCCTTGTGGTAGCTTGAGAGAGATTGCTAGTAAGCATATGTGGTGGTTCTTCATGATGTGTGGAGATCTAAAGATTCTCAAAAGGTGAAATGGATCAGAGATATTAGGGGGATCCCCTCTTAAATGATTATTGGTGAGTTTCATCATATTTTTATGGTTTTGTGTGTTGTTTATTCATTGGTTGCAGTGCTTGGTTGAAGAGAGTGTTGGCATGAAGCAAGAGGAAGTTTGTCAAAGTAAGAAAAGGTAGGCTCAAGGTAAGGGGGAGTTTTTATCATCTTGATAAGATGGTCCTTTCTTATTTGATATTATTTTAAGGTCCTCAGGGTCAGTTGGTGCCCACTTTGTCATTATGGTAAAGGAGGATAAAGTTCCTATTGTAGGAGTGATTTAAGAGAGAAGGAAGGTGAGCTGTATATTGCTATATATGATGTTTATTGACATCAATGACAAAGGGGGATATTGTTGGAGATTTGTCAATGATGTCATGATGATGGCTTAGAGGTGTCCTGGTGAGTGGATGAAGTGCCTTGATAGTCTATGTGAAAATGATAAAGTGTGCAATGTGCTTATCTTAGTATGCTTGGTTGATCTTCTATTTTGGCAATGTTAGAGATATTCAGGGATGAGTATGGAGTATTTAGGATGTTTAGGAGGTCCCTAAGATGTTTTATATGATTTGAGTGATTATGTGCATAATTGAAATTCATATGGTTGTCCATAGTTTTCATCTAGACATTTTGGGTCCAGTGGCAAAACATTTGAGTAGGAAGTTTGATGATGTCACCATTACCATGTGTAGATGTGTCAAGAGGAAATGGTCACATGGATTTGTTTAGTATTGTGACTAGTTATTATTCACTAAATATTAGGTCATTCACTAAATCACATCAAAAGATATGCAAGTGCAAAGTTGGGTTCCCAGGTATTTTGACAGTGTTTTCCCATAGCCAAATTTGTATGAGGCAAGAAAGAGTTGAGTAAGAATTTTGATGGTAGAATATCTTTCACGTGTGGATATTTTAGGAGAAGGTATTCATATGGGTTTGTTTAGTTTTAAGCTTAATTTATTTTTATTAAATTTTAGATCATGTGATGAAGCACATTAAAAGATATGCATGAGCAAAGTTGACCTTCCAAGCAAGTTCTAAGCATAGTTGGCTCTATGACAAAAGATTTTGAGAAGGTATTTTAATGGAATTATATCTCACACATACAAAGGATTTAGGAGCAGTTTGACACATGGTTGGATTCTCCTATCTGAGAAGATCATATTATCCAAATTTGAGATCATGCATCTAAGCACAAAATAAGTTATTAAGGTTCAAAAATGACTACTTAGGTAGATAAGCAAGGTTACCATAGTTAAATATGCAAGAGGTAAAGTTAGAGAAAGTCTCAAGGAGATTGATGGAGTGAATTTGATCCAAGATGTTAGGAAGCTACAAGATGGCAATAAGTGCATATTGTTTAATGACTAAGCAAAGGTAAAGGATAAGGATATAACGATGAGCAGAAGTTCATACAGATTGATTGAATAATGATCGTTGATAGTTAAAGCCTTGGTTGATCCAAAGAGATCGACAATGTGTATTGAGTCAACATTGTAAGGGTACACAAGATGAGGTCAAAGTGACTGATGTTTAACATTTAAGCATTGTCACCTATGTGTTAAAGTTCAGAGAAGATTAATGGTATGAGATTGATCTAAAGCCGAGAGGACATGAGATGTGAGCATTGTGTTCGAAGGTTAATTGTGACCATTGGCATTTGAATATTTGAATTTATGAAGGAAAGACCAGTGTCTATTTTTTGGGCCATAACTTTTGATCTAGGTAAAATTTGATAGTGCAAAAAAAAGTGAATATGTAGAGGACTCCAAGGTGAATCTAATGAACCTAATTTGAAAATCTAGAAGTATGTAAATCAATGATATCAAGGTTCCAAGTTGACTATTTATTCTTGCTTATTATGCAAGTGACCCAAGAAGAGTAATTGAGCTTATGTACATGTTTCTATGTCTCATGGTGAATTAGCTATTTGAGAGTGTTATAGACTCTATGAGAATGCTCTGTATGGTCTTTAGAAGTTTGAACAATTTATTTTTTGTATGAATAATGATTAAAAAATTGACTGTGTTTTCATTCATAATGTTCTTATACACCATGTCAGTATTTGAGTTATTTGAGCATACCCAGAGGTAAACAAAGATGAATGTGATAATTTGAGGATGTCAAAGGGGACATAAGAAGTGGACCCATGTATTTGAAAGTGGTCCTATATTCTTGTTTTGTTTGATGAAGTGTTAAAGGAGTGAATGGGTTCACATGACACCTATACGAGCTACAAGGGCCTTATTATAAGGTGTAGTTGCTTAAGGGTGACCCATAGATGCTATGGTCAACCTATAAAGATTTTATTGAGCTGTGTCTTGGTGAGATAGATGTCTTAAGGGTTAAAACATGTCTAATGGCTGACCAAGATGTTAATAATCATGATTGCTCTATAAATAGTGAAACCAAATGTGTTGGTTTCTAGATTTGTAAGACTTGGATGAGGGAGTGTGAATGTGGAGCCAAGTGAAGGCAAGAAAATTTAAAAAAGAAGTTACAAGTCAGTGAGGACCAATAGAGAGTGAAGAGGATCAGACATGCTTATTTGATTAAGCTGGTGCAGGAGGACATATAGGTCATTAGACCTTATGAGCCTAGAAGAGGCAGAATGGGCAAGTTGCTCAAGAGGCTATTTGAGTGACTTTGTGAGAGAGTCTCAGGAGAGATATGAAAGAGGTTTGTGTGTGTGAATTAGGGAGTGAAGGAGGGGTAGAGTGACTTGTGGATGATTTAATTAGTAGATCAGTTTGAGGACTATTTGTATGGCATGTTGGTCGTATTTCTATTGGCAAAATAGTGATCTTATTGTTTGAATGTGAGTGAAGGAAAGGTGAAGATGTGTGAGCTTGGTGGTTGATCTTAGAGGCATATCAGAGTGTGGATAGTGTGTATGATCATCTGGTCATGTTGTTAATGTGGTGATAGAGTTGTTTCTGTGAAGGTGAAATGTGATAAGTAGAGGTCCATCATAAGGTGTTGTAGACATAAATTCAAAGGTAGAGTTATTCATAGGTGTTGTGGGTTCTCAACATCTAAAGGGATTATTTCCTCCCTGCAAGGTGAAACTTGCTAAAAGTCTAGTTATTATGGGTGCTTAGCTAGACAGGTGTAGTAGCTCTTTGCGGGATTGTTGTCTCACTAAAATCAAGAATGGTAGTTCCTTGATCCGTTGCTAGCTGGTCTAAATTGGTTCTTGTTTTATAAGAGAGTAATCCAATTTTAGGTTCCAGTGGGTTTTATTTCGCAAGAGAGATTCCCACATATGTCATGTGTTATGTGATTGATCTTGCTTTGTCTCTCTTTCTCATTGCTATGAATGGTGTGTATGCTTCATGAATTCTTGTGGTAATTGATTAAGTGTTTGTAAATATCAAAATTAAATTTGGATTATTTGGGCTCATTGATTCACCCCCCTTCTCAGTGATTGTACCTCTAACAATGGTCATATCTAAGCTCAGATAGAAGAAGTGGAAGCAAAAAATGACACATGGGCATGCCTCTATCTGGTCTTCTACATATTATTGATGTGTAATTCTTTTCATATTTTGAGGGAGAAACATGTCAAGGGGGATGAAATGTAATATACCTAGGAGGGGTAGAATAATAACATAAATAGTAGATTAGTGAATATTAATGAAAATTAGTTTAGTACCACATGCATATGAAGTAAGATTTGGGTATATTAGAAGTAGTATAAATAAAGGAGCACATGCTATTGTAAATCATCCAAATAAATACAAATCAATTATAGCATTTATCTGATAAGGAGGTATCTCCCTCGAAGTGGCAAGTAATTATGGAGTTATTCCTTCCCTCCAAAAATGAACATTACATTTATATATCAATATATTTAGTATTTTAGTTATATGAGTGTAGAGGTTCTTAACAGAAGTGACAAGCGATTTCGAATGATTCCTTCGACAAAAAGAATATAATATAATATATATTCAGTATTTTAAGTTATTTTATGTATGTGAGATATTAGGTTCTTAACAGTGATGTAGAAAGGATAGTTCATGTTTTACATTTCCTCAGGATTTCATTGATATTGAAATAAAGATTTAATTATTTTTAGGAGCACTACATTTTTAGATGTGTTGAAGCAAGCACTTTATAATACCATGTTTTTTAATTATAATTTTGTTTCTCATTGGGTTTAAATTTTTTCTTCTATGTTGTAAAATGTGTTATTTTGAATTTTGTTATAGAGAAAATGTTTTATAAAAAACTTATTTAAGAGTTTTTATTGTGTGTTTTTATTTAAATTTTAGTTTATGGGAATAGTTAGATCTATTTTTTTTAAGTTTTTTGATATATATAGATATTGACAGCTTTACCTTTAAGTAGCTGATTATAATAATATAAGTATACATCTAAATTAATATATTCTTCAAGTAAGCTATCATAATTAAGAGGTTTTATTCACTCAAAGTCATTCAAGAATCAACCAAATCTTTTTAGATAATTTGAATTTTGCTTGATATTATTGTAAGTCATCATCATTATGATAATCACAATGTAAATGACCATAAACATAAAATAAAAGATAAATAAAAATATTTCACTTTTTAAATAAAATATATTTTGAAATATTTTTAGATCTTATCAAGTAGGTGGAATGTCATTAATATTTACTAATCATAATTCAATAGTAAATGTTCCAACTTCATTTTTTCAGACCAAAAATATTGTAATAAATGGACTCACTATACTATATTTTATATTATTCTTTTGAAAAACAAGTATTAAAGCCACATCATGATAATTGTTGATTATGTTATGATATGTATAAATAGATTTAAATTAAATTATAATTCAAATATCCATACCATTTAATTAGGATTATCAATTTTTATAAGATAATATTTAAATCTAATTAATTTTAAAACTAGAGAAAACACATGACATATTATTTAGGCTATCAAAGCACTTCATCCACTCACAAGGACACCTCCACGCCATTACCATGACATCACTAAAAACTCTCCAACAATTTTCACCATTAAATTATGACAATTTTTGATTATGTTATGATATGTATAAATAGATTTAAATTAAGTTATAATTCAAATATCCATACCATTTAATTAGGATTATCAATTTTTATAAGATAATATTTAAATCTAATTAATTTTAAAACTAGAGAAAAGACATGACGTATAAGGTTTATAGGTATATTTTGAATATCACAAGATTTGATGATAATTGTCATAATTTAATTGTGAAAATTGTTGGAGAGTTGTTAGTGATGCCATGGTAATGTTGTGGAGGTGTCCTTGTGAGTGGATGAAGTTCTTTGATAGCCTAAATAATAATGACAAAGTGTGCAATGTGCTTATCCTAGTGTGCTCAAAGGAAGCTTGGTTGATCTTTAGTTTTGGCATGATTAGAGATGTTTAGGGATGAGTATGGTGATTGGATCATGTGAAATATGTCCCTAATATGATATCTATGTTTTGAGAGCTTGTTTTCATAAGTGGAATTTATCTGGTAGTCCATAGTTTTCATCTAGACACTTTGGGCTAGTGGTAAAAAATTTGAGTAGGCAGTTTGATGACATCACCATTACCACATGGGAATGATTTAAGAGGAAATGGTCACATGAGTTATATTTTATGCCTAGTTATTATGCACCAAATTTTAGGTTATGTGATGTAGTGCATCAAAAGTTATGTAAGTGCAAAGTTGGGCTCTCAGGCATTTTGATAGTATTTTCCCATACTTAGCCAAATTCACAATGTGGAAAGAAGAGCCAAGTAATAATTTTTATGGTGTAATATCTCTCTTGTATGGATGTTTCAAGAAAAGGTGATCATATGGGTTTGTTTAATTTTTTCATAGTTGATTTGTGCTAAATTTTAGATCATGCACCGAATCACAAAAAAAGTTATGCAAGAGCAAAGTTAGTCTCTTAGATAAATTCTAAGCATAGTTAGCTCTATGATAGAAGATTTTTAAAAGGATTTTTAATGTAATTATATCTTGCATTTACAAAGTTTTTAGGAGCAGTTTGATACATGGTTAGATTCCTCTTTGAAAGGAAAACATATGGTACAATTTATAAGACATGAGATTGATTGAGGCAAAAGTTATGAATGTGCAAAGTTGGCATTCCAAGCATATTTCATTGGTTCCCATAGTCATTTTTTCAAAATTTAAATTTTGAAAAAGATTGATTGAGTGCATTTAATCTAATATGTCAGGAAGCAGCGAGATAACGACAGGTGCATGATCTTTAACATTGAACAAAGATAAAGACCGAGCTTATTCCAAGGATCAACAATGAGTAGGAGATCATAAAACTAGAGATAAATGGTGCATATTAAAGTTAAGAGGTAAATGTGATAGCTATTTATCATTGTTAAAGGCCAAGCTATGTATAGGAGATTGATGGTGTGAGATGAGTCAACATTACAAGATTGCACAAGATGAGGTCAAAGTGACTGAGGTTTAATGTTTGAGAATTGGTGCCTATGTGTTAAAGTTAGAAAAAGATAAAAGGTGCATAATTTATCTGAGAGATGAAGGACATGAGATGTGAGCATTGTGTTCGAAGGTTGACTATGACTGTTTGTATTTGAATATTTGACTTTGTAAAGGAAAAAAAACTAGTCTGTGGTTTTTAAACCATATCTTTTGATCCAGGTAGAGTTTGTTCATGCATTAAAAAACAAAGTGGGAGAGAAATCCAAGGTTAATATATTAATATGGTTTTTAAGATCTATAAAGGTGTATAGACAAATAAATGGTGCTCCAAATTTGACTGTGTTTTCATATATATTCTACAAGTGACTTGAGAAGGATATTCGAGCTTATGTTGATGCTGTTTTGATATATATTAGTGAATTAGATATTGGGGAGTGTTGTATACTCCATTAAGATTATTTGTGTGCATTATGAACGATTGAAAAATCATATGAAGTATGAACAAAGGTTTATATGGTGATTGTGTGTTTGTTCATGGTGATTGTGTGCACAAAATGATGATTGAGATTGCATAAAAGAGTACAATGATGAATGTAAGTATTTGAGGATGACTAAGGGGCCATGTAGTGTGGACATATACATTTGGAAGTGTTATTATGTTCTTATTTTGTTTGATGATGTGCTAAATGGGTAAATAGGTCTCCATGAGACCTATAAGAGCTATAAGGGCCTTAGTAAAAGGTATAGCTGCTTAAAGGTAATCCATAGATGCTATGGAAAACCTATGAAGATTGTATAGAGCCATGTCTTCATGTAAGAGATGACTTAAGGGATAAGTCATGCCTAATGGGAAACCAAGGTGTTGATTATCAAGTATGATCTATAAATAGTGGAACCAAAGATGATGGTTTCTATACTTTGTGTGAGAGACTTGGGAGAGATTTGAGAGAGGCTTATGTGTGTGAATTGGGGAGAAAAAGAAGGCTAGAGTTCCCTATGGATGAGTTGAAGAGTAAAAAATATTAAGGACTGTTTGTATGTCCTGTAGGTCATAATTATGTTGGTAGAATAGTGCTCTTTCAAATTGAGTGTGAGCAAAGGTGAAGAGTGATAAGTAGAGGTCTATCATCAGGTGTTGTAGACATCAGTCCAAAGGTGGATGTGTTTGTATGTGTTATTGTGGAAGCTCAAGATCTAAGGTGGTTGCATCCTCCTTATAAGGTGAAAACTTGCTAAAAGTCTTTTTGTTGTTGTAGCTTAACTACACAGGTGTAGTAGCTCTTTATGGGATTGCAGTCTCACTAAAATTAGGAATAGTAATTCCTTGATCAATTAATTTTTGGTATAAATTAGATTTTGTTATTATAAGATAGTATTCCAATTGCAGGTTCTAGTGGATTTTCTGCCCCAAGAGGGTTTCCCACATATGTCGTGTGTTATGTGATTGATCTTGCATTGTCTCTCTTTCTCATTGATATGAATGATGTGTATGCTTTATGAATTCTTATGGTAACTGATTAAGTGTTTATTAGGATTGAAATTGAATTTAGATTATTTGGGCTCACTGATTCACCCCCATCTCATTGATTATACCTCTAAAAAAATGTGCATCTAAATGTGACACGAATGATCTATAAAAGTTGTGTTAAATAGAAAACTCTATGTAGAACACTTTCTACTCTTAAATATGTTCAAAGTGTAAAACTACCCCTAACAAAGTGATAAATAGGCACAATGTTTTTGGATGACTGTGTTCATCCAATTTTGGTCTTCAAAAATGTCAATCATATATTTTTCTTTCACTCCTATCACTTTAAAAACAAAAATCCTCCTTTCCCTAATTAGGAAACAATACTTGAAAATTCTAAGTAAAAAACAAAACATATGTTTGAGCCCCTTAAACCTGAAAACAATGGAACCATCTTGATATTTTTCAAGCCCATAAAAAAAACATCAATGTTTTTAATAACATGAAACCCAATGTATTATGATGTGCCTAAAAATCAATGCATATGCTTCAATAAATACTCTAATGAATGTTATATCTTCTCTAGAATGCTTGAAATTCATCAATTTATCATTATGAGCAATGAACTATTTATATTTCTTCTTTGACCCTAAATGAACTAGAATGCATATATATTAATAAACAAATTGAATTCATATTAAGAACCTATCAGTAAGGTAAAAAAAAATGTGGGAAAAAGAGCTACAAAAACACATCCTAGTAGCATTTATATACTCTTGACATGCTCTTGGAGCATATAAATGCTATAGGAAAAGGGCCCATATTGGGGATTTTAGAGTAGAGATAAAATGGGAGATGAAGGGGAGTGAGAGAAGGGTTTGGGACCATCAAAATTGACAAAATATGCCAATAACATGTAATTTAGACCAATAATTGAAAAGTATACAAATATATTAACATCATGTAATTTAATGACTAATAAATGCTTAGGAGAAAGTTTTAGAAGTCTATAATTTTTCTTGCTTAGATGTGTTGCATATATACATATCAAAGTAAAGAAAGATATGTTTATACAAAATTTTGTGTGCTTAGAGCTTCAGAACAAAATCCAAGATACTTTTAAATCTGAAAAAATATTATTTATTTTTATATATACACATGCTTGAGTTCTAATAATAATCCTCTTAAAAGAGTTGTTAGTGTCTGGATTAAATAAAATGAATGGGATACATGCCCTACTTTTGAAATATGGGATGAATATATTAAATACATATCTCAAAAAAAGAGAGTTAAATGTGTATGTAAACATAAAATAGGTCTCTAATAGAAATATCCTATAAAATAGGAAAAGGTAAAATACAAATATAGATCTAATATACACTCAAGATGCTAGTACAAAAAGTGGTCATAGGCTTTAGACAAGTGCCATGTGTACAAAAAGTTGTAAATTTATTATTTATTTTTCTACACATGCACGAGTGCCAATAATAATAATATAATGAAAATTTAAATAATATGTATGCTTTAGTTGGATATAATACCCATGTAGAGCCAATCACCTCTAAATATACATGTAAATCTTACACACATTTGAGTATAATATTTAACAACAAAAGTATGACTAAACAAAATTATGAGTTCTATAAAAAATAATGGAAAATAATACCCTAAATATATTCCATTATAGGAAATAAAGAGATTTTGAAAACTAAATTATATGTTAATAAAAAGAGGGTTACATATTAGCAAGAGTGATAATGTTATTTAGAGTATAAATATGTAATGCGATATTTTAAATTTGAAAATAAATAAGTATAGGAATAAAATCTAATTATGTATTGTTAGACTAATTTTAACCAATAAAAAAAATTTAAAGTAACAAATTGTCATATTTTTCTCACATTTAAAAAAAAAAAATGTGTCATGCAATAAATGTAAGATTTAAACAAAATTTGATTCAATCAGTAACAAGAAAATAGAATGTTCCATAATAAGAGCTAAGGAATATTCCAACATTTTTGGATTTCAAATTATATATTGTTAGAATAATATGTTAACTCAAACATTTTGATTATTTATTGATGAAAATTATTTAATTTGAGTGAAATTTATAATACCTTTGCTTTCACAAGGGCTAAAAACAAATAGTATATAAATAGAGATATTTTAGATAAAAATTGAGTGATATGGATAAATCTATATATTTTGAGAAAAACTACATTTTATTTCTTATGCTATTGTGATATGGATAAATAGATTTCAATTAAATTGCAATACAAACATCCATACCATTTAATTATGCCTAATAATGTTTATAAGATAATAATTAAATCTAGTTAATTTTAAAATTAGATAAAGGACATGATTTGTAAGGTTTATAGGTTTATTTTGAATATCATGCAAATTGGTGACAATTCTAAAAAATTCACGTTAAATAGAAAAATTTAAGGAGAGCATTTTCTACTCATTTGAAGATGTTCAAAGCATAAAAATTTTCTTAACAAAGTGATATGCACATTTTTTTAGATGATTTCATTTGTCTAATAATTTGGGTTTTTAGAAACATCGCTCATAATTTTGTGATTTCACTCTTATCACTTGCAAAAAAAAAATCTTCCTTACCTTATTAGCCAACAATATTTGAAAACCTTGAGTAAAAAATAAAATATATGTTTTAGGGCTTGTGCTAAACCAAAAAATAGTGGAACCATCTTGATATTTATCAAGCCCCTAAATAGTAATTATATCAAAAATAAAAAAACCCTAATGATTTTAATATAATGTAACCCAATGTACTATTATGTGTCTAAATATCAAATTTTGTACTTCAATGACTACCCTATTGAATGTTAGATCTTCTCTAGAATGATTGTAATTGGTCAATAGATTCATTTGAGTAAAATTTATTTTCATTTTATCCTAAATGAAGTAGATTACCTATATATTTATAAAAAAATTAAATTCAAATTAGGACCCTATTCCTACCCAATTTGACATTCAAAGGTCAAAAATAAAAATGTAGGAACTCTTAATGAACACACTTAAGCCAAAAAAATTCACAAAAAACATATCCTAGGATAATTTATATGCTCCTGACATAAACTTAAAGTGTATATATGCTCAAGATAAAAGGTTTATAATAGGGATAACTCAGAGAAGAGAGAAAAAGGGAGATGGAGGAGGGTTGGGGACCATTGAAATTGACAAAACATGCCAATAACATGTAGTTTGGGAAAATAATTGACAAGTACACAAATATGCTAAAATATGAAATTTGACAATAATAAATACTTAGGGGCCATTTTTAGGAGTCTACATTTCCCCCCACTTATATGTGGGTGCATATATACATATAAAAGTAAAGGAAGATACATGGATATAAAATTTTGTGTGCTTAGAGTTTGAGAGTGAAATCTAAGGTACTTTTGAATCTAAAAAAAAATCTTTCTTTTTCTACATATGCATAGTTGAGTTCTAATAATAATAATATGATGAAAAATTAAACAAAATGCATGTTTTAATTGAGAAGTGGGTATAATACCCATGTGGATCCATTTGAATTTAAATATGTGTAAATCCTACACACACTTTTGAGAATAATCTTTACCAACAAAAATTTGGCTAAACAAAATTATTAGTATAAAAAACAATGGTAAATAATTTTCTAAATATGTTCCATGATGGGAATAGGTGGCATATATTGGGTACATCTTATTATAGTAGTGAGTAAATATGAATTCCCCCCCTCTACAAGAGTAGATTTTGTTATGAGTGCCTCCCCTTATAGGATTTGCTAGAGTTTGGATAAAATATAATGAATGGGATACATGCCCTACTTTTGAAATTTGGAATTATTTTACCCTATTTTTGATAAAAATAATGTTTAATAGGTGTAAACCTTGAGAAAGATAAAATTTTTAAAGATATATAATTATCAACAATATTGATTTTTTAACTTATTAAATATGAGAAAATACTAATTTTGGAAAACACTAGGAAGAAAACAACTTAGCTTAGATTCGATTCCTGGTTGACTATGTTAGATATTTGACAATGGAAATCAGAGAAAGAATGGACTGTGACTCCTTAAAATCATGAATATAATATGAATATGCTTATGAATAGGCCTACTATCCTTAGATAATAGTGTAGGCAAATCATGTCTGTTGATTATGGAGTTGTTCGAGTTAACTATGATTGATGATGTTTGATAGTAAGAAACAAAGAGACATAACTATGAAAATGATAGGCCAAGAACAAAATATAAAATATTCTTAGACATGATTATGATCCTTATAAATTAGTTTAGGCTGACCACATTCTTTATCTGTGACTTGTATATGAGGGCTATGAAGAAAATATGGATGTTTTATATTTTGTAACTATGTCTACTAAGTGGGCTAATATGTTGTGATTTTGATATTTTCATGTGGATATTGTTTTTTTTCTCTTCTTTACTTTATAAACCCTAGGGGTATTCTTGAGAGCTATAAACCTATAAAAAATAGAGGGGGAATGTAATACTTTGAGCTAACCCCAATCACCCCTTAATGATTGAGTTTTGCCTATGTATTTAGATACTCCAAAGAGGAAATTAAGCCACATATAGTTCTCCCATATAGATTGATTGTGTAATTGTGATTCTTGACTATATATATGCAACTATAAATATGGATTCAATATTTGACACTGATAGATATTGACTTACTTTAAGATGTTATATAATTGGCTTATGATTGCTTTGTGTGAATGATTTTGAATTTGGGAAGAATACAAAATATTTTATCGATGTATGTAAGTACTTAATATAAAATGCCAAGATAGGAATAATGAATGACATTTGATTTATATTTATAGAAAAAAATTGATATTTACCTTTACTCGATCTTATAAAATGTGCAGGAAGACCCTATTATATATTTCAAAATTTGAAAACTAGTTGTTAATTGGTGTGAGACAAAGTTGTGATACGTGGATAGGTTCATGATAGTGGACCTATCTATTTAGGGTAGACATGTCCTGAAGAATCATGAACAACTATCCTGAGTTGGAGATAATTTAAGAGTGATGTAATAGAGGTTTAAACAATAACTTAGAAATTCATGTGTAGTAGTGATTATGAACAAAAGGTCAAGCTCGCATATAGATAAATGGCTTAGAGGAATTAAAAATAAAAGTTATGTATATGGGCATAAGTCTAATGGTTTAAGATGTGTCAAGAATTAACATATCAAGTATCAATAACCAAATTTAAGTATCTACATTTCTCCCCTTTTATTCAAGTAATGAATTTATTAGAGTAGAGAAGAAATAATTAAACCTAAGTATGTACAACATGATTTTTCTTTGATAAGGTACTCACATTATGCAAGACACTCATTTTAATAAACTATGTAGGGAAATGACACAATATTACCATGTAACTTGTAAAATGTGATGAAGTATTAGAGACATGTGCTCCATTATTGAATCACGTGGAGATATTATTCCTCATGTTGAACCAATGGTGAATTGAAGCTGATCAAGTCCTAATTTTGAATAACTAATCAAGCCATTGAGTTGGAAATATGCCTAGTCCCACTCTCATGAGTGGGGAAAAATACCCAATGTACTAATCCATAGAAGGTGGAACCACAATGGGTTCAATAGAAGTGATGTCAAGGTTGTTGAGTGTCACTAGACTCAAACATACATCAATTATAATTGAATATGGTATCCACAATGGGTTCACTAGAAGTAATTCTAACACCATTGAGTGTCACTATAATCGAACATATATTACTTGTAATAGGTTAAATCATACCACTATAGATGGATATAAATTCTATTTTCAAGATTTAAAGAGAATGAACCTGATATTCATGCTCCCATCATGACCTCATCCCAATAGAATTGAATTGGAATGAACATTTGCCTTTGAATTTTTAAATTGTATTGTATTTGATATATGCATGAACTAGTATCATGCAAATTAAACTTTAAAAAATTGTGCATAAACAAGTATCATGCCTTTTAAAATTTGAAAATGTGCATGAACAAATATCATGCCCTTTGAATTTATGCCAAATGAAATAGAATGCCATGCATTTATATGCTCAATTATAAATGTATTTGAATCCATAGTCTATATCATTGTGATAATATACATAATATATATGTCATTATATGTATCATTTTTAAAATATTTTTCATATGTAATTCTTAAATTAATTTGAACCTTTGAAACATTTAATTTTCCATAAAACATGAGTTTTTCATTACCTTGAATCTTTGAAACCTATAATTTAATTTTTTGAAACTTTTACTTTATCCCAAATCTTGATTTTTTTGTTCTTACAGGCTTGGATGTATAAGACAAGCCTCTTATAATGCCCCCTTTTGAAATGAATGATGTAGCCTATAAGTTACTCATCTCAATAAGAAGAGTTAACAATATCATGTAATAAATATGTAATCATGTAGAATTTTATCACATGTGGACATTATGTTATCATATTAATGTAATTTTCATTAAAGCATACATGTAAAATATTAATGTAAGGCATATGAGTGTTATGTCTACATAGATATAACAATGAGGTATGCATTAAAGTGACCATTTTTAATTTTAGACACACAAAAAAGTGAAATATAACATGACACCACTAATCAAGCTCAACAAACACAACACATAATGTCATGCAATGTAATATATAAGACCAAGGGCCACATACAAGGGACATGTTTAAATGTAGTGCATACAAGTAAAAATCACACCCATAGGGCCAAGGGCCATAATCAATGGACATGTTCAAATATCACACAAGAAAATATTACACACATAGGGCCAATGGACATTAGAAATAGATGTGTTCAAATGTCACTCATACCAAGAAAAAATATCATAAAGATGATCAAGCAATTATTGTACACAACCTATCATGACAAAAAGTAACAACATCAAAAGATCATAGAAAAAGTGAAAGTAGTCTACTCTATTTATATGTATCAATGTCACATCATATAAAAATAGTATATCAATGTATTAGAAATTAATACATGAGTATTTAACAAGATACTTATAGTATATGTAGGTTGACATGGTAGATAGGTCATAGATAGATATAACCTATTGATAATGTAACATGTAGAATGAGATTCACCTAACATAGGCATGGTCACTAGGTAGAAAGGAATCCAAGATATGAGAATCCATGTATGCTATCTATGTACTGCATCACAATCATACAACTCATGAAATGCATGTTTTTATGAAAAAAATATGCTATCTACTAACATGTGATAAATAGCCTATGTAAATTAAGTAAACTAGTTACTTTTGTTATGTTATGGTCTTAATTTTTGATTCTTTGAGAAAATTTTAATGTTTATGTTTTTTTGAATATATATATATATATATGTTTGACATATTTTAATGGTTTTTTTATTTTTGATATTTTTGAAATAAACTAGCCTACGATGCCATTGATGAGAGAATCATAGTGCATGCCTATATCATATAGTTTAAAGGTGATTTTTTGTGGATAAAAAGTACTACACATAGATGACTCAAAATATTAAAAGGCATTAGTTGTTGTAACATAATTTTCCTAATCATTAGTCATAGATTCCCTTGCATTATTTGTAACTTGAGAGGGTACAAGACTCGTTAGAGTGTAATTTATGGGAGGAGAAGGTATTACTTCATGTGTTATATATGGAACATGTTGAAATATCTAAGATACTATCTTAGGATGTGCTTTATAAAATTTATATTTATTTGTATCTTGAATAAATTTTTGATGTGAATTTTTTTGTCTAGGAAGGTGTACAACTTTTGTATGCATGGGCTAGGATGACCTACATTTATCCTTTTTATCTCAATAGAATATGAATTAAATAAGGTTAATGAAATAGAGCCTAAAATACTTGGTGGATTAGGTAAGGACCTATGAATTATGTAGACATAGAAGAGGGTAACATACAACACAAATGTCAAGAGGAAAGGGTTCCAAAGCTTAAGCCTATGAGACAAGGATGTAACTCTCACTAGACTATAACAAAGGTAAATGGTTATAAACTATGGTATTAAATTAAATGGTTATAAATATGTATGAACTAAACTAAAGGATTAGAATGGTTGTAAATGAGTAGGGTGCAATGGTCAACCAAATGGGGTCTATGCAACCTAAACTAATTTATGGTAAGTCTAAGCAATCCTATGTCTACACTAGCTTATTCCATATTGATAAAGCCTAAATAAAGACATTGTGGATACTAAAATATGAATTATATAGCATCTCAATATTTTATACTTGAAAAATACCTATCAGGGCTCTAACCTTCAGTTCTAGACCTTCCTATTATTGAAAGGCTTGTATTCACCATCTCAATGTGCCTAATTGTTTACCTTATGATTTGTAACTATCATTTATGATGACCCAAATCTTTTGAATTTAATATAAAGCTTAAAACCTGATACATATCCTTCATTGTCAATTTTATATCCTCAACAACTTTTTAGCCTATCAAACACTTGCATTCCACATACACAAGTGTCCAGATTCTAATCAAGTGTCTAGTCCTCAAATGCCATATAATTTTTACATATTTCAAATCCTAAGGGTCAACCCATTTTTTTATTTAACCCTAACATGAAATTTTTTCAAAAGTGTGGTATAACTAAAAATATAAGCTTACTCATTATTCATCTAGAAAATACCAAGAAAACACCTATTCAAGATCAATCCATCAATTGCATAACTAAGTTTTACTACCCTATTCTCATCTATTTTTATACCAATCATAGGAGCAATTATATTACATATATGAAGTAATCAAATAATATCCCATGAGTAGTATTTATCAGATTACAAGTTGTATCATTGCATGCCCTTGCATATAGTATATTATACCCTTATGCAAACACAAGCCAACACCTATGGTATAATTATATATGTCTGAGGCCCTTATTAGAGTATTGGATATGTAGGAAATGATCATTAACAAATATGTCCTTGAGGTCAACTCGATGTTGTGATCCCATTAACCCATTTTTGGCAAGGTATAAAGATCTAAGGTGAAGAGATAGGGTTTGATTCACAAATAGTCACTAATAACCTATGTATGTGCTTAAAATATATTAGTAGAAAGATGATAGAGAATATAGAAGGTTACAGGTAGTTGCTTCATAATATAATTAATAATTTTTAGAGGATAGTTTCATCGATATTTAGATAAATGTGTCAATGCAAGTGTCCACAAGTCAACTCAAGTGTCTAAGCCCCCATAAATAATATTTCTAGAATCTAATGACTGAATCCTAATCTAATCCATCCCTATTTACATTTTCACTATTTAGAGCTACATACTCATATGAAGATAAGATAAATATTGTATCTTCTTTGTGTTTATGCAATCCAACTACTATTTTGAGTGTAATTTCTATATTTAGCATAACTCTAAATTTTAATATAGAATATTCATTTATTCGAGTTTTAAATTAATTGACATACACTATAATTTTTTATTCATCCTTGTGTATAGGATATTATACCCCTTTAAACCTAACCCACATAAATATAACAAGGGTTAAACATTTGGTGAACCTGACCTATGTGTCTCCTTGTCCAAACCCTAGTTTGACTTAGGGTTTTTCCTTATTTTTGATTTTTGAACTATAAATATCTTAAAACTCATACTTCCATTTATGAAAAAAGAATAAATTATGTTCAATATGGATCAACCTATCAATTATTTCATTATACAGTACATGATGGTAGTCATTTATTTCATTATACAGTACATGATGGTAGTCATTTCTTATTTTATTTCATACATGGTTAAATCAATTAAAACTATAATAAAATTCAGTCAAAAAAATAATATATTTAACATAGATGTATTCCTAAATATCCCTTGTTATAGTATTTATAATGAGATCCTAACTATCAATAATAACTATCAAATGGAATGATTGAAACAAACCCTTTCTCCATACAATACTACCAACCACTCCAATGATGTCTTTATAAAACTTCACTCTTGGATTTATTACATAAATCTTCCCATTACAAAGATGCTCTTTTGGATGCATTAAACATGAACATATTACCAAGAATTATGGAGCCACCATATGTGGCCTCTGTAATAAACTCCATTAAATGTCATAAATATAATATATCCTTTGAAAAATATGACTTTCCTCCTCAACATATTATAAATAATTGTTTACCATTATACATCTAAGTATGTTTTTCAATAAGATAGTTAAATGAGTACTTGTGGACAATGGTTTAAGAATAATCATTTAAAACATATTATTAATTTCCTTAATTGGCCTTGGGGTTAAAGACTTGGAACCATCAATTATGAACATCAAAGGATTTTATAATATTTCAAGAAAGGTATTTGGGTAGATAACATTTCATATTACCATGGGAAATCGTACATTACCTACTTTATACGAAGATATTCTAAATGATTTGAATTGAAACATTATATTGGGATACCCTTGGATACATGAAATGTATGTGGGTAAGTGCACAAAGTTGGGGGATAAAAAGGGGCCTATCTGTGGACATGATTTTCTTAAAATTTTATAAATATGAACTTCTATAGATAATTTGAAATATCTACACTCAAAATTTGAAGACGGTATAAGAATATGAATTGTATAATTTTGAATCTAATTTCCAAAACACTATTTTTTTTGAAAAATGGTTAATTATAACTAGGTCAAACATTTAAAATTTGAATAGGAACTCCTATTTTTTTTAAAAATAGGGTAGATAGATGGTCATGTGTCCCACCATTTTTTTGCATCATTTAATATTATTAAAAACCCTTCATTGAATATTTAGATAATATATTATAATTTGTGACTTATATATATATATATATATATATATATATATATATATATATATATATATATATATATATATATATATATATTTCAATATTTTTTTTGTTATTAATTTTGAAAGTAAATAGATCCTAAAAATTGACAAAAAAATGGATAACCAATTAATGATTAGTGATTAATGGAAAATTGATTTTTTTGAATGTTTGTATAATTAGGCCTAGTTTATGACCATATAATTTATTTTACACTTGGATCAATGAAAGATAAATTACATAAACATCAATATGCATGTATATTTGTAGCATGTAGTGGCCTAAAAAAAGTATAGAAATCAACATAGTTTGAACCCTTAAAATAATCCAAAAATTATAAAAAATCATATATTTAGAAATAGGAGAGCGTGATCATTATCATGTTATTTTTTTTTTTGAAATCCATAATGTATTTGGTGATAGAAGTTGTAATTTTTTATTTCCTATCAAAACTCTTGGACTAGGCTGTAGATTAATGGGTCTGAGCCTTTGTCTTGGGAATCCAAGCCATTTTTGAGCTAAAAGGCTTGATTTTTTGAATTAAAATTTAAATAATGAATACACATTATTGGGAATGTGTATACATTATGGGAAACACATAAAAATTATGAGGAATGTGTACGCATTCCTATTGCTTTACACCCAAAAGCACAAAAACATGTACATGGAGGTAATATCTACTCAAAGTTGATATTTACTAAAATAAATTTTAAGTATACATTTATATAATTTAAATTTATTTTAGTAAATATAATCAATTAGGGTCACTCTATATCTGATAAAGTTGGTCTCACAGCTACATACCTTATGATGTGGAAAATAGTTTTTCAAAATCCAATATAGTCATTACTTAGGCATTTTCAAGGTCTCAGTATTGAACCTATGGATTTTAGGGCATAACTTTACAATTGATTTCTATTTTTGGTAAACATATAGTCATTTTAAATATTTTTGTGCCTTCAAAATTACTTCCTAACATTTTTAGGATTCTTAGGTTTCTCAAAATTGAAGTTTGAAAACCACTCACTTTAAACTTGATCCAAAGTGGTGTGATTAGAGCAACATAGGTCACATTGATGACCTCTACACATCAAATGACCAATTTGTGTTAATTTAACTTAATCATCATCCCTCCCTCATCCTTGATCAATTATTACTCATCCCTCATCACCCCTAATCACTCTCTCATCATTTGTCATTATCCTTAATCACTCCCTTATTGACCTTCACTATCCCTAGTCATCTCTAATCACTCCATTATCATCCCTAATCACTTATTAGTTTACCTTCACCATCCCTCATCATCAATAATCACTCCCTCCTCATCCCTCATAATCCTTAATCCCTATAAATTACTCTGGAAGAGGTCAATGTCAATTTTGGACTATTATAGAAAAATTAAAGAGATAAAACTCATGAAATAGAGACCACAATGAATTGTAAGAAAACTAGATGGATTTTGAGGTAGAAAAATAATAGATTTAAATATGTTCACGAGAAAATTTGTATGATGAAATACTATGAAGGGTCCATTGCAAAGGGAAAGTATATCAATAATATCATAGAGTTTTAAAATAAACTAAATATACTAAAACATGAAAAAGATAATGAAAATACATGACTTGTACTAAAATTAGTCATCTATAATAGCAATTATGTTAACTTTTCTATCCTCTTGTGAAGTATCACTTTTTAGTTATTTGAATAACATGGAAAATGATTGGATATTTGGTAGGTGATATATATTGAATGGGTGTAAGAGGTTGTGATAATATTATTTTGGTACATGAACGCATAGGTACTTGAATTTTGGGTACACTTTTTCAAGGTCATGTGAATATTTTCTTTGGTATCTCTTTAGGTAACACCATGTTTTGAACTTATGTTAAAGGGTCATATGTAGCAAGTTCAATACTTATCGATTTACTATCATGGGTGAATTTTAAGCACTCATGTAGTGTTGATAGAATTAATTTCATTTTTTTAAGCCAACATTCTCTAAGATATGATTTATATATCTCATTAGCTATTTATACACGAAGCCAAGCTAAAATGGTCTTAGTGCCCATTATGATAAATAAGGTAATGTCTCCACCTATTTTATTGGATATGTCATCATATACTTTCATAATAATGGTTGTAATAAATAGATTCATTTGAGTGTATCCAAGATTAATAATATATTTCACCATGCACACATTTATAATTGAACCATTACCAATCATAATTCTATTTGTTAGCCTTGAATATGTATCTATGAAAACTTTAACAAAGAGTGATCCATTATTAGAATCATCCTCTTTAATGTCATGATCATATAATTAGAGGAGGCTCTTTAAATTCATACCATTGAACACAACTACAAATATATGAATTGGATGAGTGTTATAATATTAAGATGGTTGATTTTGAGCTATCATATTAGCATGATTTAGAATAAAGTTGCTAAAGATTTTTAAGTGTTGATTTTATTATGTGACTAATTCACTCAAAGTATTATTTTAACATTTTAATTAGATATTATTATTTTTAATTAGGTCTTGGAACTTCTATTTTAAAGTAATGCATATGCTTTTATTATTTCCAAGGACTCTATGGTAATATCAATATACATTAACATCATATTTGATGTGGTAATCTATCACTTTGGAGATAACTTAGCAATCATTTTACATTCAAGAAATCATTTTAGTAAATTTTGAGGAATTTTAGGTAGTCATGTAAATTATTTACATTCACTTTGTTGTGATAGGACTAACTTATTGGATGGTTGGTTTAATGCATTTAATACATTATTGGCATCATTTTTAGGGTGGAGACTATTATCACTATTTTTTTAATGTGAAGGATACACATGTGTTCAAAATACTACATCAACCACATAAACATATATGGGCTAAGATAGGTATGATATAAATAAAATAAAACATTAAATAAGTACTAAATTTACAATTTGATAGAAGAATAGTGAAAGTACCTTGAAAAATAGATAATTGAAAAAGGATAAATTACATGATATATTGACAATATTAGATCCAATGATATTATCATTTGGGGAGAATATTAGAGACCTGAGGCTTGTAGGTGAGGTAGAATGGGTAATTCATAGATGAGGACATGAACTAGGTCTAGATATATTTTTCATAGTTTCCATAGGAGGAGATATTATGCTATGTAGAAAGTGATAGTTACCTAGTAGGCCCTATTAAAGAGAAGGCAAGACTCTCAGTCACCATAATTATGGTATGAATATATAACATGTTAATAAAAAACATATTATGGAGTTAGAGAGATCATTGGTTGTGGCCTAGTGTGAATTACAATGATTTATTTCTAGAGATAGATCCTTAGCCTGATCTCATAGATAGGCTAGAGATGTTACATTGTAGTTGAGTGTAGTCCCTCACCTAGATAGGGATGAATATGGTACAAATGTTGTATATATGATATATTATGAATTATGATGTAGAAAATATTTGAAATGTATATGAAATTTTATTCCCATATTGTTCTCTACATGTGTACATTGTACTTGATGTTTTTTATTCTTGAGTAGATATAACATTGTAGCATGATATTATGATGTTTTTAGTATCTTTTATTCTTTTATTTAGAAAATGTGAGCATGTATATGTAAAAATAACAAAAGGAATAGGGTAAAAAATGGTATAAATTACAACTTGTGTAAGTAGATAGGAAAAACATGACAAACAAAGGACATGTAAGAGTGAAACACTTATAAAATATCAAATGTAAGTAGATTAAAGAATGTTAGTAAAAAAAAGATGTATAAAATGAATTGAATGTAAGTGGATGAATGGATTTAATTAAAATAAAATATGATAAAATAAAAGGATTTAAAACATCAAATGTGATTCAATAAAATAATCTAAGCACATAAAATATGTGTAAAAAAGGAAGTAAAAAATGAGTAAGAATGAAATAAATGTTAATGCTAGAATGTATCACTAGAAAACATGACCATATAATGGAAAAAAATATATGACAAAGATGATGTGGATATGAATTTGTTGATAATTTTTGAGGATGACATGGTTGATTACCCAAGGCCTTACCATGGAGCTCAAACTCAAATCCAAGAGTTATAAAACTAAAGGAGGAACATTTTTTAGGAAGGCTCGATTGATTCATCAAGGTATTAAAATATTAAAATCATATTTAATTGATCCAAAGCTAGCACATAAGAGTCAAATATAAATTAATGAGATATAAAACTTGAATAAAAGAAGAGATATGTGGTCAAATAGCTAAAATATCCACCAGGGGGATGTTGAGAATGAGATATGTAAAAATAAATAACCCATGCACCACAAGGGTATGTGAAAATACTCAGTGGAGATAAGATACTCTAATAAAGTGGGTAAAACTAAGATTTTTATACATAAATGGCTTAGGAACCCTACCTAGCAAGTCTAAATCTTGGGCTAACTAGTGAAGTATATATATTATCTAATAAAGGATAAGTAACTAAATGTAAAGGTGCTTACATTATAATGATGTGTGAATAATTCCTTGAGAAACTAATGGATCCATAAGTTAGTGATGAGTATTTTTTAATTATGTGAAAATATGAGTGACACTAATTATATATATATTTCCTCTTTTCCTATTCTACTAGCTTGTTGTATTCCAATAGAACTCTAGCTATACTATGATTCCAACTATGGAGTTTTAGATTCAACTAAGATAGGGGTGTGCCAATTATTTGACCATATCTTATAGTATAAATTTATTTTTGATAGTACATATTTTGATTTAATTTTCCTATGATATGTTGGGGTTTTACACACACACACACACACACACACACACACACACACACACACACACACACACACACACACACACACACACACACACACACACACACACACACACACACACACACACACATTCCTCATCCATATGGATTTTTAAGGCCATTTGATGGGTTTTTATGATGACTAACACAAGAGTTCTTATACCTACTTGTTAAATAGGATAGCCTAGAAACCAAGATCCATATAGACTCATAAACCCACACTTTAAATGAGAGTGTAATATTATCTTTGACTTAAGTATGTCATAATTGAAATATATGAAATGGAGAGATGAGTATTGTGTAAAGTCCATAAAAATGTGTAAGATGAAAAATGAGTATGTGCTATTAGTTGACCATGAGATTGGATGTTTTTATCATAAAAGACTAGGAAAAATGGGTTTGGAAGTACAAGTGAATATACATCTAATCACATAATAATTATAAGAGGATCAAGATAAGACCATGACGGGTGACTTGGAGTAAAATGGTATTACTATTAATAAGTAGATCATGTATGCCTATGATAAACTTGGTACAAGTAATGATAAAGGTAAAACACAAGAGAGCAAATATATAAAGTAAATTACTAAGGTAACCGTTAGGTTACTAAGGATGGATAAACCTAAGAAGGGAGGTATAATATAATTAAATTACCAAAGGATAAAAATGATACAATGGTTTAACAAATATAAGACAAAAAGTATATAAAAAAAAAGGATCATAAGGACATAATAGTCAAATAACCCATGATGGAGGATACATGAAAAATACTAGAAGTTGCCTCAAGGGTGAAAGGAATTCCTAAATAATTGTATATTTTATGAATTAGTTCTTTTGGTTAGATTGAGCCCATTATATTCCTAGAATTCCTTTTGATCTAGACATCTCGTATGACTATCTTTGATGTGGTCTTCTAGGGCTTGGAATGCTTAGTATCATTTTGAATCTATCAATCAAAAAGTTGATCAAAATACTATACATATTGTAAATATATTTCAAAATAAAAATAATAATATGTAAAATAAAATACACAATAAACATTCATATTAGTGAATATATGTAACAAGAATTAACGTTCACTACAATAATCAAAATTTTAATTCCAAACTTTTATATAGTTTTACATTATTTATAACATACCTAAGTTATGAATGTGAATTAAATAATAATATTAAGTGGTTCAAAATGTGGGGACTGATATGAGATAATGACTAGGATTTTTTGGTATGAAAACTACATGACTAGAATTGAAATTATTTAAAGCCAACAATCCTCCCAAAAGAGATCAATCTATTTCAATAACTATTGTGTAGATCCTTGCATCTATAAAATTTCCAAAATCCTTTATTAGAATATGATGACAAAAAATGTCTGATATGTGAATAGATGTACATAAATGTAAGAATCATGTCTCCTTTATTTTATCTCAATTTTATAGTGATTAGGGAGAATGGGGGAGTGATTAGGGATGATGAGGGATGGTGAGGGTTAATGAGGGAGTGATTATAGGTGATGAGGGATGAGGAAGGATTTATGAGAGATGATAAGGGATGATGAATAAATGATTAGGAATGATGAATGATGGTGAGGGTCAATGAAGGAGTGATTAGGGATGATGACAGAGTGATTATAAATGATGAGGAATGGTGAAAGTCAATAAGGGAGTGATTAAAGATGATTAATGATGAGGATGGAGTGATTAGGGATGATGAGGGAGTGTTTAGGGATGATGAGGGAGTGATTAAAGATGATGAGAGATGGTGAGGGTCAATGAAAGAGTGATTAGGGATGATGAAGGATAAGGAGGGAGTGATTAGGGATGATAAAGGATAATGAGGATCAATGAGGGAGTAATTAGGGACAATGAGGGGGTGATTAGAGATGATTAGGGATAGTGAAGGTCAATGAGGGAATGATTGTGGATAATGAGGAATGATGAGATAGTGATTAGGGGTGATGAGGGATGAGTAGGAAGTGATTACAGATGAGGGATGGATGATGAAAAAGTGAAATTAATTCAAAGTGGTCATTTGATGTGTGTAGGTCATCAATGTGACCTATGATACCCAATCACACCATTTTAGATCAATTTCAAAGTGAGTGTTTTGAATACTTCAATTTAGACAAACCTAGGACCCCTATAAATGCTAGGAAGTAATCTATAAGGCACACAAACCTAAAAAATGACTATATATTTACCAAAAATGGACATCAATTACAAAAGTTATGCCTTGAAATCCCTATGTTCAATACTGAAACCCTAAAAATGCCAAAGTATTAATCAAACTAGATTTTGAAAAACTATTTTCCACATCATAACAAATGCAACTATGAGACCAACTCTAATAATTGTATATTGAACCTAATTTATTATATTTACTAAAATAAATTTAAAGTATAAGGTTGTTATTAATCTTATACTTAACATTTATTTTACTAAATATCAATTTTAAATAAATATCACCTTCCTCTACATGTTTTTTTCCTTTTGGGTGTAAAGTAATAAGAACATGTACACATTCCTCATAATGCATATGCATTCCTAATAATGTGTACATATTATTAATAATGAGTATGCATTATTAGGTTTGATGGTTTTGATCCTAAATTAAAATAACACATAAACATTATGACCATAACACGTATGTGTTATTGTCATAACATATACGCATTAGTAAAAATGCCCATGGAATTATCTACCAATGCCATGCATATATCCATGTTATTCCATATAATTTACATTCATGCCTAAAATTCAACCACCGATGATTTATTTATACATTTCCAATGGATACTAATCCCTTCAAACATTATGTAATTTTCTAATCAATGACTATTTATACACCAAAATCATATAATTCTAATTTTGACTCTCAATATTTTCTAAAACATGGATACAAAGGATAATGATTAGGCAAAAATGAACAAGGTATAACCCAACTTATTTCCTCTTCCAATAATACAAATCAACAAGGCTTGGAGTTTTCAACAAAATATGCAAGCAATAAGTAATGAAACTATAATATACCTTGTTTCATAAAATCCCAATCAGAATGCATGCATATACCTACTTCTACTACTAGTCTACAATTGATAAAGCCTTATTTGATTAATAATAATGCTTCACCACCAAAAATTTGGACATTGGATGAGTTCTCAACTAATGAGTGATTACTAGAGTACTTAGGGGAATATTATGATCTCCCTTCCTTCTATCACAAGAATAAGTTTAATTGTATCACCTCTACTCATGCTTATTTTTATAAGAGAAATTATTCCAATATCCAATAAGATATAATTAATGTGATTCATACTACACCATATATCACACAATGATCCATTTTTCTAAATGAAGAAACAAAACAATACAATTATGGAGCATATAAAGATCCACAACCAATATTACTCATTGCAATGATGTAGGAGGGTGAAGGAAAAACCTATTGGTATGTCATACATGATTACCCAAAATTATTTAATTTAGATTATTTATATATGCTTGGAATAGACTCATCAATGGAAATGCACAATATATTCCTATATTCAAATGCAAAACCACTTAAACAAAAGATTAGTAAAATTCACCCCAAGATGACGTTATTGGTGAAAGATGAAATTTAAAGACTCTTATATGTAGGATTCATAATATTTAGTACACATTTTTATTGGGATTATAAAATTATACCTATCACTATGCCTAATGGTGACATTCCATGAATTAAATAGAGCTTATCCAAAAGACAATTTTCCATTACCTAACATCAACATGATTGTTGATTCTACAATCGGGTATGAGATATTTTCATTCATTGATGGTTTTTTGGATACAAAAACATCAAAATTAACCCAAAAAATAAAGAAAAGACAACATTTACCACCCCATGGGGGACATTTTATTATAATATCATGCCTTTCAGACTCAAAAATGTAGGAGCAACATATCAAAGGGAAATGACACACATTTTCCTTGATTTTATTCATAAAATCATCAATGATTATGTTGATGATTTATTATAAATATAAAAACACCTCCAAGATCATGATGTAAATTCATGACAAATATTTGAATGCTTACAAAAATTCAATGTGCGATTAAATCCAAAAAAGTGTGTTTTTTGGGGTATCCCATGGAAAAATAATGGGATACATTATCTCTCAACAAGGCATTGAGGTTGATGCAAAAAAGTAAAATCTATTATTAAGATGCCACCACCAAATAACCTAAAATAATTATGGTTATTATAAGGAAGAATTTAAGCAATTCAACATTTCATTGCTCAATTGCTTAATAATATAATACCTTTCACGTGTTCAATAAAAAGGACACTAAATTTATATGGGATGACATTTTTTAGAAATCTTGTGATAAAATCAAGGAATATTTAGCAAATACACTAGTGCTCATGCCTCTAATTCCAGATAGACCATTACTCCTTTATATCTCAATAACCCATGAGGCCTCATGGGACCTATTGACACAATATGATAATGATCATTGAGAGGGTGTAATTTTATTTATAAGAAGTCAATTGGCTACTTAAAAATGCAAATATAATCCAATGGAAAAAAATATGTCTAACATTAATATTTTCTACACAAAAATTGTGGCATTATCTACTTAGTAATGGGATCCATGTTATAATTAAATAAGATCCTTTGAAGTTTTTCATGAATAAAACCCACCTAACAGGTTAAATAACTAAATGGGTGATGCAACTCATATAATTTGATCTCACATTTATATATTAGACATTATTAAAAGGCCATGTTATATATGATCACCTAGTTTTAGATTTATTACCAGATAATTTCCAAATTATAGAGGTTTTTCTTGATGAGTTAGCCATATATAACATATCCCATAATCCATGGATAACGTTCTTCGATGGATCTAGATCTATGATAGGTGCAGGTGCAAGGATCATATTTTGCACCCCAATGAAAAAGACATGGCATATTATTATAGATTAGCCTTCTCTTAGACCAATAATATAGTAAAATATGAGGCCTTAATAATCAAATTATCCATATCACAAAAACTCCATATCAAGGATATTAATATCTTTGGTGATTATCAATTGGTTATTAACTAAGTTGCCAATTATAACCAAACAAAAGAAGAGAATTTAATTCCATATAAAGAAATGGTGGATAGACTAAAAGAAACATTTAGCATATTCTCTATCGATAATATCCCACGTAAAGATAACCATCATATAGATGCAATGGCTAGTGCGACATCCTTAATATATTTTTATATCAAGGATGATTGTATAAATTTTACAATAAAATTATTACAATAAAATTCCATTCCATTAAAAATAATGGATACTTTAGTATTTATCACTATTACATGCAACTCTAAAAATACAAAATGGTATAATAACATTTATAATTTCCTATATCGTGGCTACATATTAGATCAATTCACATGGCATAACAAACACAAGCTATAAATAAAGTCAATTTGTTATGCTATTATTGAGAAAGACTTATTCAAATAAAGTTTTGATGGATAATTAATTTGATTCCTAAAAAAAGATGAATCATGAACCACACTTCTAGAAATGCATGATAGTGAATATGGGGGCCACTTCAACAGTAAGGTCATGTGACAAAAACTATTATGATAGGGTTATTTTTGGCCTATAATGGAACAAGAATGTATCAAACATGATAAATTATGTTTGAAATGCCATAAAATAATAATTCAAATCTTTATCCATCTCATAAATTACATATAGTTGTCTCCCCATGACCTTTTTATTTATGGGGATTTGATTTAATCAAAAAATAAATCAAGTATCTGCAGGTGGCTACAAATTCATAGTCACAACTACAAAATATTTTACCAAGTGGGTGGAAGTAATTCCACTTGAGTTTACCACAGGGGAACACATATGTAGGTTCTTAATGACAAATATTATTTCTTATTTTGGCATACCTTATCTATAATTACTGATAATAGGTCATAATTTAAAAATAAAACATTGAAATGATTTTGTAGTAAACATAAAATCAAACACACATTTTATACTCCTTATTACCCATAAGGTAATGGTAAAACATAAGAAACAAACAAAACCATCTCCAAAAATACTTAGTAAAATAATTTAATGATATAATACATATTGGCATTAAAAAATGGTGTATGCCTTATGGGAATACAACATCAATATTTTTACACCTACTCAAGGCACACCTTTTTCATTGGTTTATGGTATAAAGGTGGTTCTACAATTTAAATTAAAACCCCATCCTTGTATTTTTATCTCGAGGATATTATAAAATATAATTACTATTGAGAGAAATAATTACATTAGTTGGAATAATTTAGTGCAAAAAAAACCAAGATATTGAACATTTATAGGTCTATCAATATCACATCAAATGGGCATATAACAAAAAAATTTGGCCACATAAATTATATGTGAATGACTTAGTAATAAAATAAAACCAAAAGAATACCAATGCATAAAAAGATGAAAAAATAAATTTCAAATAAAATTGGTTGGGCCCATTCACAGTTATAGGAAAATTGGGAGGAGTATACCGCCTAACTACACTTGAAAGAAAACCTCTTAAGAACCCAATGAACATCATGTATTTGTGTAAATATTATATGTAAAAAAAATATTCAAAACATAAAAAATTAAAAAATTAAAATAAAAACATTCATATAAAATTCAAAAATACAAAAAATATTTAAAAGTCACATTTTTAATAGATCCTTAACATCCATGTTGTTTGCTTTATGTTAGTAGATAACATATCATTTGAAAACATATATATATATATATATATATATATATATATATATATATATATATATATATATATATATATATATATATATATATGTTTTCACACATACTTAAGTGTGATATAGGTATACACTAGATCCATGATACTTGCACATGCAAATATTGGACCTTTCCTCTTCTCATGTAATACACTACATTGAGGAAATTTTCTTCCTTGATCATGAATGATATCTGTTATATGATTTTATGATCACCTTTCCATTATCATGATGAGCTTATATATTAATGCTTACACATGCCTATACTCATGCTTACATCTTTCATAGTGTATTTGATATGCTATGTTACATGACATAGCTTCTAACACATATATGTATGGAATAGTATGATGTAATCATGAAAGTTGCTTATACTTAATTTATCACATTGTCACTTATTTGAGTGTCTTTTTATTTTTTGATATTATATTGTTTATGGAAAATTTGAATATTTTCCTTTCTTTTGGGCCATTGTGCCACTATATGTTTATTTATTTTCCTATTTGGACATTTGAATATGTCATTCCTTTGAGCATGTGGTATTTGAATATGCCCCTTATTTGAGGTCTCCTTAGACCCCTCTTATGTGACATTGAGTGATCTTGTGTGCTTGATTATTTTATGAGTATGTACTATTACTTTCTAAACATTTCCATGATACATATCATGCATATTAAGGCTTCTGGTGAACATATAATATAATTTTCATTGATATATCTACTTATACATACCACTCCTATATGATACATGATACATACATAGATTATATAGTTGTCTTATCCTTTTGAGGTAAGGTAACTACTAGATTCCATTATCCTCACCTCAAAGCAGGGGGGATATTAGTGTGGGAATGCCATAGAGACATGACCTTCACACTTATACAAATATCATAATTTATAGAATTTAATCATAACTTACATGATTCAGATATATACTTGGGTCAATATGCTATACAAATTACACCAATTTTTATAGATTTGGGATAAAGTTTCTTAGATTTGTGACATATATTTTATACAATTATAAAGAAAAGTTTAAATTTTTATAGATAACTAATCTTGAGACACATTAGAGGTTCATATTCCATGCAAGTGCACTAAAAATTGAAAATACTTATTTAATCTTATTTACCAAGAAGCACCATTTTCAATAGGAAACACCATTTTGAGCCTTTATCTATCTCAAGAGTTAGATTCCTTTTATTATAGTGTTGATATTAAATGCCATAAACCACCTAACACTAATTACAATTTTTAGATTGAGTTGGTTATACCAATTAACTTGGATTTCATTGTATTATTACTTTAGTTGTGTAATTAAGAATCAATGATCTTAATGTCCATGTCACAACTCACCCTTGCATAATATTGGGGGAATAATTACCTTATAATATTCCTCCAAATTAACAACATTCAAATTCTAACCTAAATCAACTCTAATGCTTCATAAGGAAGCATATTTACTAAGCCAAAGCACTAAGGGGAAACATTGTTGCATCAACACAATGTGTACTCTTTCCTTGTTCTCTTTCTTTTCAAGCATTTCAATTATGTCAAATTTTAGATCATATGAATTGATTTATATAAAATTCTCTTGGTTATATTTCATACACCAACAAAAAACTCAAAATGGTCTCAAGCAAAGATAATATGTGTTATACACACCTAGGTACACATTTATTTCTTTTAAATTAGTAATTTTATCGTTATGCATTACTAGATTAAAGTGGGGGGAAATGTAGATACAAAAATATGATTTATATAACATAGTATAATTTTTTACTTGAAAAATACCTATCATGGATCTACCATTTAGTTATAGACATTCCTTATGCTAAAAGGCTCACATTAGTCACCTCACTGTGCCTAATTGTTTATTTTATGGTCTGAACCTATAATTTATGATGACCTCAATCTCTTGCACTACATATAAATCTTAAAACCTAATATTTATCCTTCACTATCATTTTTAGATCCTCACCAACTTCTTAGCCCATTAGACACTTACATTCAACATAGGGATACTTGCATTGATGCAAGTGTCTAGATTCTTATAAACTATGAAATCCTACAAATTCATCTAATTTGAAAATATTTTGAATCTTAAAGGTTGACCAATTTGTTTTATTTAACTCTACCATAAGTCATTTTAAAAAGGTGTGGTATAAATACAAATATAAGCCTACTCATTATTCCTCTAGTAAATACCAAGTTAAAATATATTCAATCTCAATCAATCAATTACACAACTGAGTTATACTATCATATTCTTCCCTATTTTCATATCGGTCATATGAGAATTTATATTATAGGTCTAAAGTAAATAAATAAAAACCCATGAAAAGTATTTATCAAGTTACATGTTAGATCATTGTATGCTCCTACATACAATATATTTCACCCTTGTGTACACACAAACCAAAACCTAGGAGAGAACTACATATGTTTGAAGACCTCATTGGAGTATTGGTTATGTGGGCAACACTCATTGATAGAGGGGTTCTTGAGGTCATCTCTATACCATGAATTCACTAACCTATTTTTGGTAAGGTAAATAGACCTAAGGTTAAAATCTAGGGCATGATCCATAAATAGTCACTGGCAACCTATGTGTGCACATAAAATATGTAGCAAAAATAATAAAAAATCCATAATGCTCTAGATGATCACTTCTAAATAAAATGAATATTATAGTTGAGATTTAGATATAAACATTGATGTAAGTGTCCATAGGCCAACACAAGTATCCATGACTCCAAATATAATATTTATATAATCTAATGATTGGATCCTAATCTAGTCCCTATTTTTTTCCATCTCTACACTTTTTAGATCTACCTACACATTTGAAAATAAGCTAAATATTGCCTATTTTTTGTGTTTATGTAATTGAATTACTATTTTGAGTGTACTTTATATATTTAGTATAACTCAACATTTAAATTCATAATATTCATTTATTTGAGTTTTCAATTAATTGGCTTGCTCAAGAATAGATTTAATCATCCTTGTGCATAGGCTATTCTACCCATTTAACCCTAAACCACATACATATAAAAAGTTTTAAATAGATACACATACATTTATGTAGAAAGCAATAAGCTATATCTAATCTACTAAGTAAATAAATGAAAGAGTGTAGGGATATAAAAACTTACCTTGAGGGTGAACCTGTTGATGCTTGAATCTCCCCCTTGGCTCAAATGTATTTTTTCAAGAGAATGTTGTAGGATGAAGACCTTAGATATTTGGACAAAGACATAAATATCCTTAGTTATGAACTCCTAATGACTCTTAATCTTGAGTTTCAATGACACCATAAGACAAGACTCCTTACAATAAGGTTCTAAGCCATTAACTCTCTCAAATGGTACTTAAAGTAGAAGTGAGAGTGAAATTAGAGTGAATGAGTGATATAAAATATGATATGAATGAAATATAACCCCTATATATAAATTTACAATACCCAAAACCAACCCTAGACTCTAAGCTGATGATATTAGTCAGATCCATGTAGTTGGAAGATACCAGGTAGCATAAAATGGTATTGGCTAGGATGATATAGTATAAATATTGGAAGATAAGCTCAAAACTATATCAAGTTGGCCAATATAATACATTAAGGATGAAGGCACAAAATATACAACATAGGATAGGATGATACAATAGGATAAGGGGAGATAGAAAATATTAACAAGAGATAAAAATGAGAGATGATAGATAGACACTTAGAGGAAGTCACATTGATAGTATTAATGGTGTAATTAGGATATAATAATAACATATCTCATAAATCACCATTATCCTTTCCCACCCTATTCTTGGTGCACCCTTTAAGACAAGTATGTAGGGAGATTGATGCATCAAAATGTCATTACAAGAAAAAGCGTTAGTACACAACAAAGTGAAAAATATGTGCCCCACCCAAAACCCATCATGTGTCATAATATTGTAACATGAGATGGTGCTTTGGGAAGGAAACATATCAACACACTAAAAACATAACTGAAATGAAATACTAGAATAAATGAAAGAAGATGAAAGTGATAAAATTAGAATATATACCTTCAGTTACCTTGCTGATTTTAGATAATACTACTTATGTCACAATTGATGGAAGGCACAAATGAAAAGCACTAGAGGTTGACCTAATTTTTTTTTGTAAAACAATTCTGTTAATGCAAAAATTATTTATCTCATTAGGATTCTAAGGCTTATTTTGGTTCTTGAAAATGATATAAGGAAATAAATATATGGGAGAAAAATAAAATATCATGGTAAATAATTGAAAGTGGTGAAATTTTAAATTTTTATGAAAAATATGTAAAGAAGATTCATTTGCATAATTACTATTTTTGGAGAACTAGAGCTACTTGTATCTAAATTTAGCACTTTGAGATATATTGGCTTGAATACAAGGAGGAGAATGTGCTCGGGGATGTATCATAGTTGTATGCAAAGTGGTAATATTTTTTATTTATTGTATTTTTTTCTATTTTTGAATAAATTGAACTAGATTAGGAAATATAGGTGTTGGAGAAAATCCATGTAACAAAATTTTCTCCAATATGCATCAAAATGAAACTAAAAATAGGATAGAATTGGGTAGTTGAAAAAAATAAAAAATAAAGGTGAAGGGTATTTATTAGGGATAGGTAAATAAATCACTGCCTTTAGTGAATAATATTGGCAAGGTGATATAGTTTTTAATAGAGATGAAAACTTCCTAGCTAATACTGTAGGGTCTAGTTAATATAGTTAGGTGAAGTGATGGTCAATGCCATATGGTATGGTTGATGAAAAATGAAATTATTCAAAGGGATGATACCATAAGGTATCTCTAATGGTGTTAAGAGATAAGAATGACCATTGTAGTTTAACATCTGGTCGATCTAATAGAAAGGGTTGGTATGGATGATACTATGGGATATGGCCAATGTAGTGGGATGAACAAGTAGATGATATAGTAAACTAATAAGCTAAAAAATATTAGATGGAATGGATAATGTATTATAAAATAAATCATGATCAGTGTAATTAGGTACATGGTTGATGTAGTAGAATAAAAATAAAAATGTGAATTTTTTTCTATTTCACCTTAATTTTAAAAATTTCTTGCATATTTTTAGATCATAATCTAATTATGATTTTTTGTTTGATATGATGAAAATGTGGTGGATAATGTGGTATAATTTTTATGTTAGTTGGCTATAATATCTACTCTAGAGACTATTTGTAGTTGATCTAAAACAACTAGTCACACTAGGTTTACGTGGTATTATGTAAATGTGTTAGGTGGAACTTAGTTCAAAGTTTATCACCATGTTTTTGGGGTGATGAGAGTGACTCAATGATACATTTATGTGGGTGGTATATGGGGATACCATTGACGTGGCTATAACCTTGGAAGATGTATATGTGAATTTGTGACTACCTATCATGGGCACACTTAGGTATGCAATACCCCATATATGATAGATGAGAGAAGATAGTTATCTTAGTGGGATAATAGATTATAAAAGTATAATAGGTATAATATATTCATATAATTATTTGAGGTGTTATGGATATCTAGAAGGCCTTGATTAGAATTATGACCATACATGTGTTGTGTCATAAGTCTAATGGGGATGTGTCACTGTATAATATAAATATGTACCAATTGATGCTAGAGCAGGGAACTCTTTTTGACATGGGATAAATTATATGGGTGTAGGTAGTGCATTATTTTTATATAATTTTTATTATAGGATAGTAGACTATGGCCTTAATCATACTTTTTGTTAATTATATATATGAGAGGTTCTCGATGTATAAACTTGTAAAACTTCTTCATATGATAAATGATCACATCCCATGAGTAAGGAGGTAGGATCAAGATCATGCTGTTTGAGTGATCCTGTACATGCTGATATTATAAACCATATAGTGGGATCATATTACATGGATTACATACAAATTTAGTATGAATAGGTGACCATCATGGTAGGTGATAGTATAGGCTAGCTATCAAAGTCATATTAATGGCCACTACACATGGTAGGTAGATTTGTACCCTTGAAACCATGTCCTAGGGTAGTTTAGAATTTATCACTTGATGGATCCTTTGTTAGTCCATGGATACTAGGATAAACATCCAAGGGAGCCATGAAGCGTAGGGGATGAGGGGTACTAGTTATGGTTCCCAT